>JARHVA010000207.1:1082500-1682500 GCA_037957365.1 Torreya grandis
ATTACATCAAAACCAGGTCTAAGAAGGAAGTAGAGAATTTGAGATAATAGTATGCTAAAGAAAGGTGTTCTTAGACTTCAATGCACTGGTCATTTCATGTGGTGGATGAATGCATGAGAGACATTTATATTTTAAGAGTTGGATAGTAAGTAGTCATTCTTGAAAAAAATTATAAACTATAAGCAATTATTTTGTATATTTTTAGAATTTTGAAAGCCTTTGATTTCAAATCATGTGGATTTTAGAAAGGTTTATTTTTTTATCTGAAACCATCAACTACACTTAACCGAATATCTAAAGCAAAATGAATCACTAATTAGTTTGAATTTATCTTGGTGATCATGAGATTTATGATTTTATCCTTATACCCATAACTTGGTCCCCAACCCTCAATAGATTAAACAATGAAATCTTTTTAGAAAGAAAGAAATCAAAATAAATTGAATCTGAATGTAAAATCCAAGTCTTCCTCAAAAGGGTGATTCAGGAAATATCCATCATAGGCTTTCCATCTTAGATGGTAGTAGATCAAGGCCTTGAGTGAGACTAGATATATCTATATCATAGCTATGGATGCATGGTTGGTAACAAAGCAATGCCCATGCCATTCCCCTTAGCCAAATAGCCAAAATGTTTCCCTCTCATAAGTTCTGGTTACTTAAGCAAATATGAACTATTTCATGTGATTTCAAGAGCTATAAAAAAATAAATCACATTTACACACACTAATGGTCTAATCTTGAATCATAACCTAGTATGTCATGTGTTGAGGTATAATTTAGTGCCTTCATCTTCCTTATTTTGTCTAAATAATTATTTGTAATTTATGCTTGTGTTCAGGTGTGAAGATTTGTAGTCTAACTTTTAAAGTGCTTTGGCTAGAGTTTTTCATGCTAGATTCAAAATACTTGAAAACATTATCCAACACACTCCATATCCATTTTATCACATGGGTACCCTGTCATCTCATTATGAATGGTTGTACTTTTTCTTCTTATTGGATTCAACCACATGGTCATTTTCTAAGTGTTACTTATTCTCAAAGTTGGGATGTTGTCCTCTTCTTGGTCCTTGCCCTAGATGATACGTCATGAGATTACAGGCCATTTCTTAGACTTCATAGTCTAAGTGTTTGAACTGAATAGTGATCTAATTCTATTTGGTTATTTTCATATGGCATGTTAATCAATCTTTGACTAGTGATTTAAGTTAGATAAATTGGTCTAATAAAGCACATTTTGAGTAATTGGGACCTTAATTTATTGGTCATATGAGTTATATGCTTCAAGATTCACATCAAAACTAGGTCAAATAATTCTTTTTCAGATCATTTTTTTGTTCTTAAACTTTGTCTCAAAACCTTAGACATGATCTCCTACAAACGGTCTAACAGTCTATGAGAATTTTGGCAATTTACCCTAGGAAATTTGGTTCACAATTATATTATTACATAATGATATGACTAAAAGTTTATAACATCTTATTCTTGAGCTTAGTATATTTTTAGCACTATGGAATTTCATGTAGTTATCTAGAGAATTCGAGTCTAGTTGGGCCTTTCATATGTTCATTTTTGATTAATAATGACTAAGTATTTATAATGTCCATTATAAAGACTTGGTCAAATATTTGAGTTTAGGTTTGATTATAAAATTGTTCAAGCTTTAAAAATTGCATATATGCTTTGGTCCTACACTTATAGTGTTTAAATTATCAAACTCTTCTATAATTCTTATTATTTTTAGAAAAAGATTGAGCTCTATTTAAATGTTTTGTTAACCATTTATCAACATGAAATCTTCATGACCTATGGAATTTTGTCTTCAAGATAAGTAATATTGAAAATTTTCACACCTCATGCCACTCCTTTTTAGTCAATTTTTATTTATTTGACTAATATACTGATATTTTTTGCCTTAGTCATTTTGTCAAGAATTGTATAATTTGGACACTTTCCTCCATCCATCAATCTCTTGATGCATGTAATCAATCTAGAGCTCAAGGTAATCATGAAAAATCCCATAAGTCCAAGTCTTCCTAGTCTTGATTCCCTAAAATTATGCCATGTGCAACGATCTCATTGAATCAAGTTTATAAAAGGTAATGAACTGTATTGAATAACCCTGAGTAATCATAAATGCATGATGACACCACATGGAATCATCATAGGAACCCAAGACCTTAGGGAGGCACTAAATAGTTGGAACAACCCCTAGGCTCTTGAATCCTTGGGATGATTCCACATGGCATAATCTTGGGAACCCAAGGACTCGTGAGGGTAAATAGAACTACTGAGGAGATCTAAGGCTAGAGGTGGTTGGGATCATCCCACATGGCATGGTCCCATTCACCTGGGACCCTAAGGAAAGGATTGTGTAGCCAAAGAACTCTGAAGGCATGAATCACCATGATGATGCCACATGGAATCATCCCATGATCTTGGGGCCAAAGAAGCTAAGTGAGTGGAGGCCAAATGGATCTTGATGATGTCTACAAAAAATAAGGATAAATTTGATGGATATATATAAGATGAAATATGGGTAGGTGATGGTTTTATGGACTTGATGAATGGAAAAGCTCTAAATGAATATGGTAAAACCAAGACAATCAGAATCATGTTATAATACTAGACACTTGTACATATTGAAATAATTTATTATTCCAATCCTATTTTGGTTTTTAGTGATTAATAAGAATGAGCCTAGGTGTAAATATAAATTAAAAAAACTATTCAAGATAGGTTATTTGGGTACATGTAGGCCAATTTGAAGAGTCAGTTCAAAATTACTTGGCCCAAGAAGGTAGAATCTTTTGTTGAGTGTCGATAGAATTTTTAGTCTTTATTATAACAAATAAAACATTCTTCATTGCATCTTACATGACTAATCCACAAGTTACTAGGAATGCTACACTCATCAACAACAAAAAACTATCCGACATCATTGGTAAACCAATGTGTAATAAGGTAATGATGACATCTTGTTCTAAATATAATCATATTTTTTCATTTAGATATTTACTTTATTTACCTCCCAAGAGAACCCTCACTCTTGTAATACTTATTCCCCTTCCTCATCTATGGATTGTAACATGGTTCAAATCATGCCTAAGGATGAGGTAGGTTGATCAGATCTTATTTATACCTATCAAGACAATTCCTATCTTCAATCATCTCAACACAATGTGGGAGTGATTGACACAAGTCTATCTAATAACCCCATTGGTAATCCACCTCCTAAAAAACCTCCCCTTAATACCAATTTAGGGAGCCTTCCTACAAACACCAACTTAAAAATTGATATAACCCAAATTATCACACAGGTAGTGCAACAAATGAATATAATGCAAACATATAACACCTCCTAAATGATGCAACTACAACATCATTTGATCAATATGGCTAATCAACCTTCAGTTATAATCCCTCAAAATAACCAAAAATTTATTCCTCCACCTCTTAGAGATGTCATGGGAAATGTCATTCCCCAACCTATCATTAAAAACAAGATGATTCAAAACATATAAAATGAACCCTTAACAACTTTCATTATTTCCATTGATATTGGTAATATATCTCTAACTATCAAGTATGATGGGACTAAATACCCTACATCTTTTCTCAAGGCATTCAATAATATTTACAAAGAGTGGATCAAAACTAATACTTTTTACACTACTAAAATTATCATTAAAACCTTCACTGGCAATGTATTATAATGGTACAATAAATTGCCTTGACATTCCATATGAAAACTAGAGGATTTAGTCAATATTTTAGTTAAAGAGTTTCAACATAATGATCTTCTAAAAAATTACCTTAGCCATTTCATCAATGCTAAGCAATCTCCCATTAAATTAACTCATGAATTTATCAAATGATGGAAATATTTGGCTCATAAGGCCAACCATAACATGACTAATGATAATATATTTAAACTTTTTATAACTACTTTAACTCCTCTTCAATATAACGTTCAAACTTTTGCCCCTCAAACACTTAATGAAGCTCTTGACCAATCCAAGCGTCAAGACTTCTTAATGAAACAATTTGAACCTAATACCAAATTACTCAAGGGATCTTATCAAACTTATACCAATGAAATCATTAGAAATACTCCTCAAACCTAGCCAAGAGTTTCAAGGCCACAAATTCCCATCTTCTCACACACCATTGATTGTGTAGCAATTGAAATATTTTTTAGTTCCTTCTAAACCATTTACTTATCCCAATAATCCTCCTAAATGGTATGACCCTAATAATTTTTTTTGGTTCCACACCGACATCGGTCATTCCCATGAAACCTATAGGAGCTTACCAAATTTATTGTCTCATATATGCTTGGTGATTCCTTCAATCATGAATCCATGATCCAAATCCATGTTAAGAGTACAACACCACTTCTCAAAAATGACAAGCTCCTAAAGCTTCTTCTTCTAATAGTTATAAATATTTTTACACATCTACCACTCAAAAAGCTACCAAGGATGTTTTTGCCATTTATGCTAATTATGACCAATATTATAATAATTCTCAATGTGTCAATATGGCTAACGTTAATTATCACCAAAAACTGGCTCACAAATATCCTGTCACTAAACCTTAAAAACATATTTAGAAGAAAAACTCCTCAAAGATAATAAAAACACTCACCTAGCTTTAAAAGATAATGAGGAACCATATCCTTCTTTTGAACCACCAACCACTTCCATTCCTTCAAAGTCTACCTTACCTTCTAAACCTTATGTTGGTTCTTCTTCGAAATCTCATTGGAACTTCTTAGAAGAGATCGACTCTATGCCTTGAAAAATTCCTCTTATGGAGTTAATTTGAACTTCCCCTTATCACTGTAAGTTCCTTATGAAAAAATTATAATAAATTGAAGAGCCATCTTTTGTAGAAGATGAATAACCCTCTCCTGAGCCTAAACCAACCAATGTGCATACCATTGAATCCATGCATCCTTATTCCAAACCTTTAATTGAATTTATTTAAGAATACATGATTAATGAGGAGATCTTATTTCATACCAATGATCCACCCCTTTTCATTAAAATAGCCATCAATACCACCCTCATTCATAAACTTTTCATAGCGAAGGATCTGATATTAATGTGACATCTTTATGGATCATCTAAAAATTTGGCTATAATAAAGATAATCTCAATTAAACCCACTTAACATCTCATGGATTTGACAAAAGGAATCAAAATACACTTGGTTATATTTAGCTTCCTATTACAATTGGACCTAAGACTATTTAAACTAAGCTTATGGTCCTCAATTTACCCCTATCTTACAACATGCTCCTAAGACAACCATGGACTCATAGAATGAGGGATATTACCTCTTTTAGTAGCCAATGTATCAAGTTACTTCATAATGAGAAAAAGGTATAAACATGAGGTCAATCCCAACCCTTGGAGTATTCAACTTCCCAATCCTAAATCTCAATATTGCATTCCTACCATTCCAACAATCAATAGTGTTCCCTTACCTAAATTCATCAACATCAATCCATATTTAAATTTCGCTCTTATTGATTTAGATGATGATAAACATAATGACTTGAAACACTACTAAGATACCTCCTTACATATCATAGTGGCTTCCTCCTTCTTTATTGCCTCACGATCACACCATCCCTCTCATTGATGAGATCACTAATTTCTCCCCTCTACTTAATGATTATGAAGCCTCTTACATAGAATATTCCTTTACATGCAATGATTATGAAGTGTCAAAATTATTCCAATACCTTTTAATCATGTTTCCACATAAATTCAGTGGTTTAGGTATTTCCCCTTCTAAAATTCCTCTTGAATCTCAAGCATGTATAATTTCTCCAACCTATGATGATAGCTACATCATGACCCAAGCTTAATCATGAGACTTGGATGTTTAACATTATCATAAAATTTTAACCCAAATACATGATTTCAATCATTATTTTCATATCATTTCCACTACTTTTGAGTTAGCTCTCGAAGTTCATGTACCTCTTATCAATTCTCCACTCATTGATACTCCTTGGGTGGTAGAACAAATCCTACCTTCCAAATCTTTAAAAATTCTTGCATATTCTATACTACTTAAATATCTAATCACTATATCCAACCTTTCCCCTATCAATGATGCTAAAAATAAACCCATCACATCTGATTAACCTTTCTCCCCTACTCCACCTACTCCTAAGATTACATTAGATGCCAAGGCCATAAATGTATGTCAAATACATTCTACATATGACTATCATGGTAATCAAATTATTAATATTGAAGTAGATGTTGAGTATTATGGTCCTCTTCCCACTTTACCTAGTGATGAATCCATTCTTGAATTGCATCATACCCAATAAACTCAACTACCTAGGTAGAAATACAAACTTGATAATTTTAAAGAGAAAGCCCCTTGTTTCAAAAATTTCATCACTAGCATCGATCCTAAATCAAATCCCATTTCCTCTTTACCTAATGCACCATATAATTTTCAATATGGAAATGATATGCTTATAAAAGAAATGAATTGAATCAAATATGGTACCCCTTATTACCTTGACCAATTATAGTCTCTCATAAAATCACACCAACTAAACATGATAACTTCAGTTTATTCTTTGATAAATATCATGAGACTTTTGCTTGGTCCTATGAGGACATGCCTAATATTGACTCTAGCATCATGTTGCACAACATCATTACCTACCTTGATGCCAAACCTGTGTGAAAAAAGCAATAGAAATTTCCACTAGAAGTTTCAACTTTATGCCATAAAGAAATTATCAAACTTTTTGATGCTAAGTTTACCAAGCCTATGGACTATTTAGAATGGGTCTCTAACATTGTCCCTGTTCAGAAGTAATTAACCATGGTCATTCAAATTTGCATTGATTTTCATAATCTTAACCTTTCTTATCCCAAGGAAAACTTCCCTTTAACTTCTATAGATGCCATCATTGATTCCACTACTGGTTATGAAATGTTGTCCCTTATGGATGGTTTCTCAGGTTATAACCAATTTCACATTTCCCCTTAAGACCAACATAAGATAACTTTCACTAGGAAATGGAGCATCTATTATTACATTAAATTACCCTTGGGCCTCAAAAATGATGGAGATACCTATCACAAATATTTCATGATATTATCCACAAGATTATAGAAACCTATGTGGATGATCTCATTTCCAAATCTAAAATCCACAAGACTCATCTATCTGATCTTTCTATCATCTTCAATCACCTCATTAAATATAAATTAGATTAAATCCTTATAAATGTGTCTTATATGTCACATCTATAAAATTATTAGGATTATTAGTCTCACTTCATGGTATTGAAGTTGATCCCATTAAGATCAATACTATTTTCAACATGCCCATCCCTCCCTCCATTCCAGATATTTGCACTTACCTTGATAAACTTGGGGAAATTAGATGGTTCATCCCCAAAATGGCTTGAAATATATATTCTATAAATTCTCTTCTTAAAAAAGGTAATTCCTTAAAATGGATATATCCTTGTCAAAAATCATTTGACAATATGAGAGAATCCTTTATTTGCCCACCTACTCTCCGTCTACCTTCAAACGATTATCCATTAATCTTATATACCTCTTCCACACCCATATCAATTGGGGTAATGCTTACCCAACAAGATGATATTGTAGGGAATATGTTATCTATTGTATTAGTTAGGTCCTCATTAACTATGAGAAACATTATACAAAAGTAGAAAGTGATTGCCTCTCCATATATTTTACTATTGAAAAGCTCAAACATTATATGCTTAATCAAACCACTTACATTATTATTCATTCTAATCCACTTCATCAATTATTCTCCAAATCCTTTCTTCTTGGAGATAGAATTGGAAAATGAATTATCCTTATCATGGAATTTGATCTCCAAATTATTACAAAAAAAGTTGTCAAAGGATAAATCATTGTTGATCAACTTGTCACAACTCAAATCCCAACTAACAACCACCTTCAGGATAGTCTTCCCAAAGAGAATATTCTTTATATTGAATGTCTCAATCAAGCCATATCTCTTAAAGATTACTTTCATAACTTCACTACTGATC
This sequence comes from Torreya grandis, assembly GCA_037957365.1. NCBI lineage: Eukaryota > Viridiplantae > Streptophyta > Pinopsida > Cupressales > Taxaceae > Torreya > Torreya grandis. The sequence continues at coordinate 1,090,582 of JARHVA010000207.1, forward strand.
TTGAAGAAATTAATCTTGATGAGTCCTCTATCTTCCCTGATACTGCTAGACCAAAAATAGTTATCTAAGAGCTTCCTAAAATTACTGTCAATTTACATGAATATACCTAGACCTTTCATTTTGATGGTGCCAAATGTATTTAAGGATCTGGGGAAGGCTATATCCTCACTAGTCCCCTTAGTAAAATTATCCCTTTGTCATTTCACCTTACATTTGATGTCACTAACAACATGGCAGAGTACAAAGCCTTAATCCTAGGAATGAGAGCATCCCTTAATTTAGATATCACATATATGCATGCTTTGGGTGACTCACAACTCATTTACTTCCATGTCAATGGTGATTATCAATGCACAAGCAAATATATCATTTCTTATCATCAAATCAAAACTACCCTTGCCAAACATTTTGGTTCTTTTACCAACCCTATCCCTCGGGATCAAAATCATATTACTGATTCACTTCAACATATCTTTTTTATCCACACCAAGTTCTTACATATTCCACTTTTCTTATCCAAATAAGAAAATACTCATCTTCTATTCAACCATAAGATTCACTCATCTGTCACATTAATTTCGTCGCCATTTAATAAATCCCATGGTACAAAGACATTATTCAATTGATTGAAAACCAAACCTATCCTCCAAACATTGATTCCCATGAAAAGACTCAAATTTTCAAACAATCTTTCAAGTATGTCTTTCAACATAACATCTTGTATTATCACAATGATAAAGGTACCTTGTTTCATTATGTTATGAAAGAAAAGGTTCCTCCTCTTCTTGAACAAGCACATGGGGGAATTTATGGTGGCCACTATAGTGGACATGTTACCTCCCACAAATGCTTATATATGGGATACTTTTGGCCCAATTTTGAAAAGGATGCCATAAACTTTGATAAAAAATGTACTCTCTACTCACTTCATGATGATTTATTCATTCACCTCTAACTAAGCTTTAAATCATGGAGTCTCCCAGGCCATTTTCTATGTGGGGATTATATCTCATAGGCAATTTACCTCCATCTCAATATGGGCATGTATTTATTATCACATCCACAAAATATTTTATCAAATGGGTTGATGCTATACCCCTTGTCAATGTCATCGGTACCACTATCTCTAAATTCTTCCTCAGTCAAATCATTTGATTCTTTGGCATTTTTCATACTCTCATTTTAGATAATGATGGTAACTTCAAAAATAAATATGTTAAATAACTCTATGCTAAATTTAAAATAATCACAAATTTTCCATACCCTACCATCTACAATGAAATGTCCAAGTTGAGGCCATGGATAAAATTATTAATAAAATAATCCAAAAGATAATTCATGAAACCTGCATGGATTGAAATCTTCATCTATATCTTGTTCATTGGGATTATCACACTAGAATACACACTACTACTAGGGTAATGTTATTTTTTCTAGTCTATGGTTCTTAATTAATCCTCCTATTAGAAGTTGAGTTTCCATCTCTCTGTATCTCTCTTCATGATATCATACCTGATGAAGAATGATGTGAATCTCACCTTCATACTCTTGATATCCTTTATGAACATCATCTTTCTGCATTACTAGAAAACATAATAAAAGAGTTAAAGTTTTCACTTTTAATGTTGGCAATCTTGTCCTTAAGCTAGACTACACTGATGACAAAGAAGGTAAATATGTTCAAAAATGGTGGGGCCCTTATTTAGTCAAAGGCATCCTCATTATAAACACATATCACCTTCAAACTAATGAAGGCCATATTTATAAAGATCCCACCAATTTGCAATTCTTAAAGAAATATTTTGCCTAAATCTTTCCCTTCTTATCATGCTTTCTCTATGCTATACTTATAACACTTTTTGTAGGATACTTACATAGGTCTCACCCTTTGTAGTGTTTCCCTCTTTTCACAAACCTTAGTCCTTCCTTTTTGGTCCTTTGGTTTCCTCTTTCATCATGAGTTACATTTCAAAACCTCAAACAGGACCTAGTCTTCCTCATGACTTCTTTTTGTCCTCTTTGTTTTCTTACTTTTCAATACTTTTTGGCACCCCCTCGGGTTTATATTTTATGAGTTGAAGTCTAAGACCATAGATAGGACCTATCCTTACTCAAAAAAATATTCTTTTTCATTTACTTTTTACATGTTTTGTGTATCCTCATGAGTTTCTCTTTTATGAGTTACAATGTAAGACCATGGATAGGACCTAGCCTTCCTCATGACATTACCATCTTTCCTTCAACATTCCTTATTTATAATGTGTTTTGCAATGGTTCTGAGATTGTGATCCTTGTTCTCAACTTTGGATTTTGATTATTTGATAGATAAAATTTACACAACCTATTTTAACATGTTTTCTTACACTTCCCTCATTCTTATGATACATAATCACACTTTAATGTCATTGTATCCCTTTTTCTCCCTTTGTCACATATTTTGTGATTTGACATAATTCAAATTGTTTCATGTTTCATTCCTCTTTATTTAATTCCATTTCAATCCACATTGAATAAAACAAGGTTAAAGTCAAGATAACACTTTTATTTCACCCAACTTAATAAATACTTTTAGACACCATGCTCTCTGACTTCTATTTCTTAGAAACCAAGTCCCAAGTATTCAAATGAAAGTCATCTTTAGCACCCATGTTTGGTTTTCAAAATATTTATGGAGGAGGAATAGAAAAATCCATCAATAAAGTTTAAATCCAAATCATTTAAAATAAAAGGCAATGATATATAAAATGTAGCATACAAATTTCATAAATCAAAATAACACTAAAAGACATGATTGCAAACACATCTCCTATATCCAATGAAAGCTCAAACTCCACAATTGGCCTCATAATAGTGTCGAGGTCCATTGGGGTGCAATAGGCTAGTAGATTAGAATAGGATAATTCAACAAACTCTATGGTGCCACCTACTTTCTCACACAAGTACCCAAACTTCACAGTAGACCAACAACTCTATAAGTGGTCCTAAAGAATGGGTAACATGTTGTGGGAAGGTAGGTCCATTTTAATTTTTATACATATAACCTTCATGGGATAATATGCCTACTACATTTATTGATCTAAGACTTGTGTAGCTAAGAGAAGTTCTTCAAAGTCCTTAAGGTCAAAAGTCCTCTTGTTTTGATAAACCTAGTTTGAGTGTCTTGACTTCGATAAAAATTTCCTATAACTTGGTTTTTCCTTCATTATCCCATCCACACATTTCATTTTCCCCCTTGATAGGAAAATTGTGATTCTAAATTTTTTTCCCTTCTTATATATTCCCTCTTCTCCACATCTGAAAAAAATGCTAGCACTACTTTGTTTCAATTTTATCTATCTTTAAAACTAAACAATATGTTTGAGTAACTATGGATTATTTTTACACAATGGATTTCCATCCCATCATTGTTTCATCTTCTTTTACCATTTTTATTTTTGTACTACCCTTTTTGTGGAGACTTGAGTTTGTTTCTACTTTCATATTCTTTTTCCATTATTGAGTGAGGTTGGCTTGTTACTTTTCACTCACAAATGTTGTTTTCCCATTTTTTATCGCCCATATTTGTTTAATGATTATTATTAATTTCACATTGCTGTTTGATTGCCATTTTTTACATGCATCCTTATTTTGACTTGGTGAGTTTGCCTTTCTTACTTAAGGTTTACTTATTTTAGTTTTTTGGTCTTTAGTAGCCTTGGCTTTCTAGTTACCTGATTTACTCTAAATTTTGACATGGTCATTGGTCTAACATAACACTTTTCACCCTAACCTTCCAAATTTCTAACTACATCCCCTCTACATAGCATCAATTATCTTGGCTTTCCTACATTTTTTTTTATCTTTAGTTTTGTATCCTTGGGTTTGTCGAAAGTAGTCTCTCTACCCTTCACAATCAAAACTAAAAACACAATAGAAAACCATCTAGTGATAAAGGTAAGTCAAGGTGTATGCATACAGTAATTTTTTTTAATTTATATCCCTTTCAATCACTTAATTTTATTTATTTTTTTCTTTGAAATAATGCAATTTGTTTTTATCCTCAACATTGTGTTGTTATGTTCTTTCTCAAAGCACCATCCCCTATTACACCTGAGTGACACGTGATGAGATTCAAGTGAGGCTTATGTATATACATAATATTTTTAAACTTTATCAATTATTGATGCTTTATATCTTGTAGGAACCCATCGAGTCTTAATCTCTCTGAGTGCATGCCTTAAGGGGTGCATCAAAAAGGGGTGGGCAGACCGTTAGTGTTTTACAAGATTTTTGTCCCTTAATGCCACTTCATACCTACATAAACATCTCTTAAAAACATTCCACTAAGTTATGCCTCCTATTTTTCACCCTCCTATAGTCATTTTCTACTTTTAGTAGCCATTCCCTAGCCTAAAACCCTTTTTGATGATTTAAATTACATAATTAATCCCATCAACCTTGTACTCTAATTTATCAAACTTATTTAGGGTTTAGGTCAGCCCATGGTTGACCTAGACTGAGACCTAATTTGTTTTTATAAGAGTGAATTATTCATTTGTGCTTATTTACAATATTTTCCTCCACCATCCTACTTGAGGTGTCTTAGATTAAGGTTTATACTTGGAGAAGAATCCTATCTTATGGAAAATTCTTGGATGCTTTGGCATTTCTTAGCGATCCTTGTAAACCATAACAACCTCTTACAAAGAACCTTTGGCCAAGGGAGAGATTGAGTCTCAACAGGTTCATCTTCAAGGTAAAATTCATAACTTTGCTCCTCACTTTAGTAGATATAAGTAACATAAGTAATGGATTTTGAATATATTTCTCTTTCCATGCATTAGATTTTTACCTATATATAGCTTAATTAGGATTCTTTTATGTATATTTACTTTTATTTTTATTAATCCCCAATTTGTGCCACAATATTTGGTGAGTAATATATGAGAACTTACTTTACTTGTTATTAGTTTAGTGAATATGAAAACATAGGACCTAATTCAGTTTATTCCATAAGTTTACTTGACTAGAGGCTTTGGAATCCTCCTTAGTGAATTTATTGTGGTAAGAGATCCCTTGGCTAGGTCTAGTAGATCAATCTTAGTCATGACCCTAAATATCTAATGTATACACAATTGAAAGTGTAAGTAGGATTTATCTTCTTTGAACTAGCGTTGATTTATAGATCTCTTACATTTACCGTTGTACATAGTTTCCACCTCCTTGGTGTTCCCTTTATGAATTATAGTATAAGACCATGGATAAGACTAGACCCTCATCACAAAATATTCTAATACCCAAGTCATAATGAAATTACATGCATCAAATTTGAGATAATTAGTGTTCGATTATGAGTTACATGTCATTGACATACAATTTAGTATGTTTTATGCTTATTTCATAAGTCTTTCACTTTTATCTTCTTATTTTATGATTGTGTGTATGCTTACAACTATTTTATTGATTTGTTCATACTTCCCATCTTGAATTATTGTGATTAAATTAATTTTCTTTTACATGTTATATTTGTTTTTATACTTCCCAATGTGATTTAGTATGATTTATTGACTTAATTGTTTTGTTTTTATACCATTGGTTTTCATGTGTCTTCCAACTTATTACAATATTTTTGTATGCCCCAACGTGATATAGGGTGATTTTTATTTATTTTAATTTGGTGCAAATATTTCACATGGTTTAAAAACATTTGATACCGTTTCCATTTTTGGTTTATTTTATTTATTCATCTTTTATTTTTACACATTTCCCATCATGATATAGTGTGTATTACATTTGTTTTGAGTACTTATACTTTTACAAATTTTTGCCTTTTTATTTTTAACTATGAATGTGTATCACATAATGATATAAAGGAAAACACATCACATATTTCCCATCGCATATACTAAAAAAGCTAAATACATGTGCTAGAAAGGAAATATATCCATACATCCACATCCAAATCCAAGTACAAATCATGAGATCAATAAATTATCAACATCAATATATATATATATATATATATATATATATATCATGTGTTTTATACAATACAAAGTAAAAAACATAATATTTATATTTCTAAGGCTATGCTCCATATTGTCTATTTTGTGGCCTAGCCATGTTACCTATAGATGCTTGTGATTGACCACTCTAAATAGTGCACTGTAAAGAGGTAGTTTAGGATCTCAAACCAACAACCTATCCTTATATATTAGCCATGCAAGTTTTTACTTTTCCTAGATGGATGGTAGTCACCATGTGTGCATCTCTCTCTTTTTCTAGGTCCTACCATGCTTGTGCATCTCCTACTCCATCCCATGTTGGTGGCTATGAACCATCACTGCATGCGTATAGATGTCTTGTGGCCTCTCCCACCAGTCTAAACTAACTTTCTTAGGCTGGGGTAGACAAAACCATAGGTTCATCTAGTGTGGTAGGGTCATATAGTGTAAGCACCCCATCAAAAATGTCATGATGTGCAACCATAACCAAGGCTCCCCATCTGACCTCATCTGTCATAAAATCTACAAATCCAAAACTATATAGGTTTCAAATCGCATATATATATATATATATATATATATATATATATATATAATCATCTATCTATCATAATAAAAAATGCAACTAGTGTCTTATATAAAAACGTAAACCAAATTAAAACATTTCTCACCCATTTTGGTATTATCGACCATAATCTCCCTATTTGCTCATTCATCAAACACATATTCCATTAGTTTCCTCCACACCAATGCAAATCTTGAAGTCACGACCCAAGCCCAGTGTGGTCCTCTCCTCAATGGCCTCTCTATGGACCAATTGTGTCATAGAGCTATTGTTGGGTCTACGTACATGATAGCTAGTGCTTTCACCTCCTCACAAAAATGGTGTATCCATCTCCGATGAGTTTACAATGGTCACTACCATATTTTTTGTGGTGCCTCTTGTGCTCCCTCATCCCCTACATACATGTCCATAGCATTTCCTCCACCTAGCCTGGTTACCTCTTATTATTGTGCTTGAGTAACACATGGTCTATTATGCCAAGGCATGATCACTGGTATCACCATAGGTACCCCTCTACCTCCTCTCCATCTCAACTCTCTAACATGCCATACCAAATAAGCATACACTTAAGGAGCTATTATATGGAGAAGTCCCAGCTATCCAAGTACATGATCCACTAGATGAGGCTCCACCCATGAAGTGTAATGGCATGTTATTTTAAAATGTGCTAACCCTATAATAATGGTGACCAACTAGGTAATATGACAACTATGTGAGTGTATGGCTTCCAAAATATCTTCCCTCATGTGATAGTCTAAAATTCTAGTACATGTGGCATAACTTGCACTACATGCACCTGCCTCCATTATAAGACTTGAGGTAACCTATCATCAATCACATGGGACAACCCAATCAACTAATATATAGGTAACCTCTCATATATCTATGTGCTCAAAAGTATAAACGGCCCCATCATCTTCTACCCCCTGAATAATATCCCACACATATCATGCATGAACTAGACATAGATGATAGAGCCAAAATCATAGAGCACTCCCTAATCCAATATCTATTGGCATAAGTCTATCATGTAATGGTACCTTTCTATTTAAATTGTGACACATACTCATGTTGTCACAAGTCCTATCATTACCTTCTAGATGTATGGAATGGTTGCTAGATATACATCAAATAAACTCACCTACAATATAGGGTAGATCTTATCTGAGCTTGTATCCCACTAAGCTAAGGCTCTTCTCTCATCCTCTAACTTTTTTATATCCATGATCATTGGTGTCCCACCTATCAGATGTCCAAAAAGACATGGACATCCTCTAGAGTGATAGCCACCTCAATGATGTCCCCTTCCACCTCTCATCGAAAAGTATTGGTCAACCATTCCCATGCTCCTAAGAACATGACAATGAGATCAACACTCAGAGGAATCTATCTCATTTCTATAATACCATAAAATCTAAAGGTGACCAATTGAGCTCTATCCATATCAACTAATCGCTCCAATAGATCTAGTAACCATGATGCATTTAGCAGGTGCTAAAATCTTTGGCATCTCTACAAAATATTAAACAACAAATGATGTATCATATCTTGATGTCATAATAAATAAAATACATTCTCAAACATTTATAAATTAACTACTCCATCAGCTTGTTTGATTTAGTTTTTTATGTTTTCCATTTTTATACACAATTATCCCATTTAATACAAAATCATCCCTATTACAGTCATTTTATACTAAATCAGGCCACTGGTACACATTCAAACCTTTTATTTTAGATTGTATCAACCTATTTAATATTAAATCAACCCTTTTCTAGCCTTAACATACTACATCAACCCACTAGTACGTAGTTTGCCCTTTTTTTAGACTATATCAACCTACTTGATACTAAATCAATCGTTTTCTAGCTTTAGCATACTAGATCAACCCTCTAGTACATGGTTACCCCCTTTAACAAACTATATCAACCACATATTATCAACCACATCAGCTAGAGGGTACTATGTTGGTCATCTTCCCAATCCAAACTATGTTGACCTACTACTATGTAATCAACCACATTCAGTAATACTTTGTTAGCCCACTACTATATAGTCAATGCCCTATTTCCCTCTTGAGGTTAGGAATTGAGTCAACCAATTCAACTATGTTCTTTATCTATGATAACTTTTTGACCATTTAACATAAATGCCTTAGGCATTTATTAGTCTGATCTTTTCTTGCCCATTACCCCATTCTACCCCTAGTTCACATAAAAAATTCCTAAGGTCAATTTCGATGCTTAGATTTTGTCTAACATTCAAATTTATATATTTATCTCAATTTCAAGTACAATTTCTCCAAAATTTTAAATTCATGCATTCTTACCTGTGCTTCACGAGGTGTAGCCACTATGCATCCTCCACATAGTAGCTGTCATCTCCTCACTATGGTCACTCTCTGGGATCAAATATGGTCTCTCAAAGTAATGTTTTCTGAGATTATTAAAAATAACAAATGAATTATTTTTCACCCTATTTATGTTTACTATTCAAAAAAATTTACTTATCAAATATTTACAACCATATTCTATTTTTTAGGCATATTTTTTTTCCACTAGATATTTTTTCAAACTATAAGATGTTATGGAATCCTGATGTTATAGTGAATATTTTCACATATTACATTTTTATTTTTCAAAAAAATTTATGTTTTGATCTTTTTGCTAATTTCTACAGGTTCTCCTAATGTTCCATACATTGAACACCTTCACATTTCTTTCACTTCATTTCTTATCTACAACACTAAGGTAAGTAAAGGTATGTGTTTTTCAATTTTGTCCTTTCATTTATCTTATTTGATTCTTACTATAATTTATTTAGCTTCAACATTATGTGTTGCTATGTTATTTTCTTAAAGCACAATCCCATATTGCACATACATGACACATTATGAGCTTCAAGTGGGGCATATGTATACACATAATATTTTCAAAATTTATCAATTACATATGCTTTCTCTCTTGCAATAAACCATCGTGTCTTAATCTCTCTAAGTGCACACCTTAAAGGGTGCACCAATAAAGGGGTGGGGAAACCATTGGTGTTTCCCAATATTATTGTCCCCTATACCACCACTCGCTACCTCCACAACCATCTCATATACACTTCCCTAAGCTTTACCTCCTCTCTTACACAATCCTCCAATAAATTCAACACCTTACTTAGCCCCTTTATAATCTTGTAACCCTTTTTGACAATTTATAGTACACTATCATCCTGGGCTAACCCTATATTTAATTTTTTAAAAGCACATTATGGGTATAGGTCAACTATGGATGTCCTAGACTAGGACCTAACTTGTTTTTATCAAATAATGATATAGAGTCAAATTGAGATAACACTATCAACTAAACTTGTATAAATATTTAGGGTTAGATTAAACTATATATACACATCCATTTCCATCATTTATGAGAGGAGATAATAAGAAGAATATTATAGTACACATCTACTTATCCACCATTCTACTTGAGGAACATAGCTTAGGGTTTAATTAATTTATTTAGAGATACAAATCTTATCTTATGGATAAGTCTTTTGGATACATAGAGAATTTATGTATCCTAGAGCTGACTTATCCTTGTTATTCTTACACAACACAACTTCTTGTGAAGCACCTTGGCCAAGAGAGAGATTGAGGACCGATAGATTCATCTTTAAAGGTAAGTATTCCTTACTTTGTTTCTCTTTTGTAATAGTAGATTGATTAAAAATTTTATTTTTACCTAATGTATTAGGATTTCCTATACATTGACTTGAGTATAAATATTCTATGTATGTTTAATTTTTATGTTTATTACCCACAATTTATGCCATAAATTTTGGTGAACACTAGATTAGACTTTACTTTGCTTTTCATTTACTTAGTGAATATCAAAACATAGGACCTAGCTAGGTTTACTATATAGTGTTGCTTGACTAGAAGATTTGAAACCCTCTTTAGTGATGTTATTATGGTAAGAGATCCCTAGATCTATTGGATACATCTTGGTCATGACCCCAAATATCTAATGTATCAATAATCAAAAGTGTATGTAGGATTTATCTTCTCTAAAATAGGATTGATTAATAGGTCAGCTACATTTTCTTTTGTATACACACCCATATATGATGTTCCCCTTGTTGACAAGCCTAACTTTTACCAAGGGCCTATCTTTAACCAATCACCCATCTTTGACAATTATGTCTTTGATGGACCACCCATATTGGACCAACCACCCATCTTTGATAAGCATATTTTTGATAGACCCATATTTGATGATCTCATTATTGAACAACCCATATTTGACCAATATGATGATCTCATATATGGTCCACCACATAATCTACCCTTACATTTTAAATCATTCATTATCGATCATCAAATGAAGGAGGTGTTTTTAGATAATGTATTTTAGAATGCCCTTCATGTGGCTTCCCTTACAATCCATGACAAGCATAATATAAGCAAGAAATCAAAATTAGCATCTTATCAATTTGGGTAAACATCATTTCTCAAATCTAACTTCCTTATAGATGAACAAATTAAATAACCTAGTAACTCCTTGCTATATAATGATGATATAGTCTCATGTTTCCAAATTAATAAGTATCATATCACAAAAAAATATCTTTAAAACAATGGGTTATGAAGGTAAAGGACATGGACTTCATGGACAAGGAATCCATGAATCGATCCATGTGTGCACCAATCAAGGATCTCATACATTAGTTATGAACCTCCTCTAGATCAAAACAAAGATATTAGACTTGCATGATTATTGAGGAATATTCCATTGACATAAAGACAAGTCACCCTTATAGGCTTTACAAAGGTTTTGATACCACCAATCCTTTTCATGACACCATAAAACTTACCATCCATTTTGAATTCTAATATCTTATATTTAAAAATTGGAACCTACATGATCTCATGTCAGTAGACCTATTTTGGAATGACCAAGAAATCATAAAATTCATTAGAATCTAATATTATATCCAATCAAGAGACCTCAAATAAGCATTCAAAATATGTCTTAACACATCATCATATATCGAGGAACTGGGAGAATTCTCCATAAAAACCAATTAAGAAATCTAAACAATCATAAAACTAAAACATTAATGTCCCCTATCAAAAACCTTTTTGAGGTGTTATCAAATAATAAAATAATCAAAATCAATATCAAGACATGTATTTTAGCTTATAGTAGCAAGACAACTCTATGTCACTTAAAAAAACATCATTGATACCAATATTTGAATGATCAATAATCCAAAAATAGTTAAACTTGTAGGAATTATCAGTTTTAAGGATAAAAAACTTATGATTACCATCCTGAGATTATTTTCAAATGTATTTGATTGAATCATGTCATATGAATCACATATGCAATAGTTAGAATTAGAATTGATAGGTGAGATTGTTGGTCAAAATCCCCTTGGCCCCATAAAATCTCCATCAGCCTCCATGACAACATCATCCTTTTTAATCTTTCACACAATCCAATAATATCCTTATTTCAATGTGGCCTTTGATTCACCTTCCCAAGTATCATCCTCGATCATAGAGGCTATGATGATACCCCATTAATATGTTTACAATTGGAGGAATCTAACTTTACAATCAATTAATTCCTTGTGGACATATTTGAAAAACATAATTGAATGCCCATATGCCATTGTAATCAATAAACCAAAAAATAAAATATAAAAAATAAAAAATAAATAAAGGATAAATAGAAATAATCATTCATAGGTGAAAACCATTATTAAGGCACCTTGGGAAAGTACCATGATGAAAAAAATTTCTAGCATCATTCATAAATTCATTATCTACAAGTACCCTACACTTGAGGGTAATATCCACTTCATCCATCGATTGACATCTTACACCATCCTCATGTCCATCCTTTAGATCCCATCTTTCCTTCCATTTAGCCTTGATAAGAAGTGGAATAAGTCTTGAGACTTGTTTTGAAAACATTTAGGTGCATCCTCTAAATGGTGAAACATCTTTATCCATCAATAAGACACTTTGTTCTTCCACTATGTGGTCCTTGATCATCATCTTCCTCTTCACTTAGTATCCATCCCTAATCCGTATGTATCTTTCTCTATTCATTCCTAATCCATATTTATCCATATATATTCATCTCTAATCCCATTATATTCATCCCTAATCCTCTGTATCAATCCCTAGTCACCCTTGATCCATATATATATCTCTCTATTCATCCTTAATCCCTCATATCCATCCATAAACCACCTGTATTCATCCTTATTCATCCTTGATATACCTATATTCATCTTTAATACTCTCACACCCATCCCTAATCCACCTTATTCATTCCTAATTCTCCATAATCCTCCTTTATCTATCCCCAAGCATCATTAATCTATCCATATTCATCCTTAAACATCATCCTAATTTGTTTCCATCCACTACCACTTCCATCTCTCCTTCTATAACTTATTTCCCCTTTAATAGTATCCCTTTGATATATAATTAAAAATCATAAAATCCCAAAAACAATTTAAAATCTAAAAATTCAAAAAAAAACATGTCTTGTTTTGAATCCCATCAAATATTTGATCAAAAGTGAATAAAACACTCCATCCTTCATAGAGATATATCAATTCCAATCCAATAACCATTGAATATATCATTTTTTGGGGCACCATCTATCTCTTAGTATCATTACTCTTCACACATGGATTTTTTTGACGATATCAAAAATGATGTTTTTGTTTTCATATTTGTGTGTTTGTTGTTTTGTTTGTATTTTTATAAAAACATTATGTGTCAATGTATATTTCTATGAGTCAGTCCATCAGCATATGGAAATAATTACATCACATTATTTCTATATCATGGTGCATCTTGTCACATGCTATATCAAAAATAAGGTTGTTCAAATAATCAAAAGCATGTGCAAGCTTATTGGCATGTCATATTCTCCCATCACTACACATTTACATCATTTTCCTAATCCATTATCCTATTTAACTATCTATTATCATCATATTGTTAGTAACTAACCATTCCTATCTAACCATCATCAACTAACTATCCATTCTCAACTACTCATTACACCTCACCATCAGGACAATGTCAATCTATCATCACATCATCATTCAATCCTCATCATATTGTTAGTGGAATCATGATGTGCCCTAGTTTTTTAGATTCTTCTATCTTTTAAAATACATTTTAACATCATCATATACATATACAACATCATATGTAATCATGTTATCCATCAACTTGATCATCACATCATTAATCCATGTAATTAGTTAATGCCTTGAATTAGGCTTACTCATCTTAAACAATTAGCTAAATCACTCATCAAGAGTCAATCTAGATAAAATATCCCAATTACATTAGGATATCATTCCCATATTTTACCTGTTACATATACCATAACTTGGGAAAAATCATAGCTCATAGTTTTATTGGTATAAATCACTCCCAATCTTATCCCTCATATATATTATTGCTTGGGGAAAATACAAACAATTAAAACATGAAAGCTTTATCTCAAATGTGTAAATCTTGGATATCCATATCATCCATTCATGTTCACCATCATCAAACTATCATTCTTCTACTATTCATTCTCATTATTTATCCACCCTCAACCTTTTTTTCACTAACTATGTGTGTATCACTAACATTTCTTCCTACCCCTTCTACTTATTCCCACCCCTCAATTTTAATTATCATCCTTCCATTATAATCCCTACTCTAATTTATATATCCCATTCACATATTTCATCTTACATGCCCTATCAAGGAATAATCATACCCTACATCCATCATGCTAATAAGGGGCATCTTCATGTGCCCATTATTTGTGGCTTCTTAAATCTTTAAAAGGCCATTACTCTACCCATTGTCTCAAAATGCCCTTTAAAATAGGGGGAAAATTTAGACACCTCATTTCAAACACTTTGGTTTCAACACTAACCTAACATTACCACCTTACATACAAAACCCTAATTCGATCATCATTCCTTCCATAATCCATTCATCTATGTCAAACTCTAATTCTACCATTATTCTGTAACCTTGACCATGTTCTTATCCAATTCACTCTAACATCACCCCCTAAATCAATTAATCATCAATCATACTTGAACATTGGCCTTGTCAAAATCCCACCAAATTCTAATCTAAACTAATCAACTAATTATTCATATTAGGGATGTAATTACTACTAATAAAAAATCCATAGAAATCTAATTTCCATAATATTTAAATTAATAAATCAGTATCATCACATAAACCTACATCATCATCATGTCAATGACATCATCACATGAGCTTTGAAAAACTCTTCAAATGAAATCTAAGGGACAAAAGTAAAAATCAAACCATTCTTCATTAATAAAAATCCTTACATCCTCAACTTCTCACATTTATGATCCAAATCCCCTCATTCAATGAGGATTTTGAATCAATAATATCCCTTCATTATAAATTATATATGACTATCCATTTCATTCTCAAAGATATGAAAATTGAATGTTCCTCGTCCATTTATTATGAGCTTTCATAGATTATCTATATTTTTTCTATTGAGAGAGAAAATCTTGTGATCAAGTCATCCACTTATCAGGAAAATTGTTCATCTTACAAGGGGACATGCTGTCATATTGTTAGCATACAATTAAATTAAGTAACCATATCCCAATATCAAATACACATCAAGAGTTTCTTCTTCATTTAGGTCAGTGAAGGTGCATTATAAATATGTCTTTAGCTCAATCAGAGGTGATTTGCCTAGTTAGAGTATGAGTTTAAATTTATAACTCATATTTATCTAACTTTGCATGTTCACACATATCGTTATAATTTTTTTTATACAAGTTAATGTTTTTATGGTAATATTATTCAATAAAAATCAACATGTTGATATTCTATGAGGTTTATAGGATACATTACAAAAATTATAATAGGCACATGCCAAAGTAATAATATGTACAAATTATGTTCATTGATATGGCTTTGTTAGAATAAAAATAGGTCATGATGGAAGGAACAAGGTATTGGGATCTATAAATTCTCAAAGATTACTTGGTTGGAATCCAATCATTCTATTTCACATAATGTGGTAGAAAAAATAAAAGATATAGGCAGTGAGACAAGAAGATTCAGTCATGGCCACACAACTAGAGACATACTTCTCATTGCTTTGTGTGGCTCTAGATGATTGGGGGAATTTAATAAATCCATTACATAAAGTGGTTATGTCGTTAAGGATTAGATGAAGTATATTTCATTAGTATAACCCCATAAACTTCTTCATTAGATGATCACTACAAAATATGTGATAGTGTAATAAAATGCCCCTCCTATGAATGTTCTATCATTATCAAAAGGGACAACCATCAGAATTCTAGTCACAACAAATCTAGAAACATGTACATATACACCACCACCTCTACCTCCACCAAAAATAACAACATAAACATAAATAATGCCTCCACCACCTCAATAAGTAGGTCTAGTTTTGACATAGTCTTGGATTTTTTTGGGAAAATTCCACATATAGGAGATCAAAGTTTTTGTGAGTAGGCCTTAGATGGTGGAAGGGTGGATGCCTAGTTATATAAACCTATAAAAAACCCACAACACCAGTAGGATACCATGATACATAGCTAAAACACTATAAGGGTAGATATATAATGTGTATGGAGTGAAAACTAATAAATGACACAACTTGAGAGACCTTGAATAGAACTTCAGGGTTTAAAATTTTGTATAGCAAAAGTACATTGAAATATAGTACTTAGAAGTGAAAAAATTAACATATTATTAGATATATTTTATAGTGTCTCAAGAAAAGGCAACATTTTATGCCTAGGAGATTGTTAGATGGGATTATGAAGTAGTAATTTAAGGTGGATAATTTTATATAAAGGTCAATATAAAAATTATAACATAAGGGTTAAGTAATTTTTGTATATGCCAAAAATGATAATATGGAAATTCTATGTATGTAAATCAAACTTAGGAATTATGAGATAAGGAAATGAATAGTTATAATATGAAATGACAGTGTGTAATTTATTTGTGTCTATAATATTCACAAGGGAGAGGTTCTTCCTCCCTATCCAAATATACTCTAGTATAATATAAACCAATAGACTTTCTTAATTAAATGAATGATTTATGGCATTATCTATGTTGTTCTTAATATTTTTATATGAGAGTTTGAAATAAATTATGGTAATATCTAATATGTATAATATCATATATATTATCATGGAATCTTATGAATAATTTGGGTGAAGTTGTGTCCATGTGAGAAAGAGATGGAAATTCCTAGAGTACAACATTATCTATTTTGTGGTATTATTCCAACTTAAATCAACAAGCAATGTGTGATATATAATAAATATAGGAGAGCATGCAAGAGTATTTTTCCCAAATAGATGCATAATATGTATCATGAAAATGTGGACAAGGACATAAAAAATACACGTGATATGGATCATGGGAAAAAGGGATTCAAGGACATGTGGAAACAAAAAAAAAGTGAAAATAAAAATCAAATGTGCACACACAAAGAAAATTAAGTGAAAAAAAATAAAAATAAATTACCTAGAGTAATACATATAAAGTATAAATTTCAGAAGAAGTGGACAAGCTAAAATTATTGTTGACTTCAGAGGACTTTATCTCGAGGAAGGGAGATAATCAAAGAGATGGTAATGAAAATGTGGGGATGTTTGTCTCAACCCTACCCTTTAAAAATGGAAACAAGGATCAAAGTGGGGAGGGAAAGGTGGAAAGAAAGAAGATTGGATAGGAAAAGGTGGAATTAAGAACTATGGGAATTAAAAGAAAGAAGGATATAATGGATTCTCTGCAGGGCATCAACAACAAGACTAGGGGTAAGGAAAAGAACATAAATTTTTGGTACTAACAAGCTAGTTATTTATTCAAAGTCAGAGGGATCAAGCTTTTAATCTCTCAAAGCCAATTTTATTTGTCTTTTTGGTAGGATTTTGATGGTGATTTGTTTGTTGATGGTTGGTCAAGCCTTGTGGCTCTACTCAGTTCTTTATTCTATGTATTTTGTTTATCTATCCTTCGATTGTTTTTTGTATTGGGTATGGACCCTTAACCCAATTATTTACCTGATCTAATAAAAAATAATTATAGATTATAAATCAAAACCAAGTGGCAAATGAAATCTATGAAAACCATGTAAATAGATAAAATTGACTAGTCAATCAAAAATAAGTAGAAGTTAAAACAACATGGAAAAAATAATACCACCACAATGCCCTGATCCATGATATTATCTATATAGTGTATTTATCATATCTATCATGTGAATAATTATACAAAAATATATGATGAAGCATTGAACCCCAAATAATGTTTTCCAAGCTCACCAATGCTACAATCATGTCCTAAATAATCATCATAGGTTATATATTTGAAATAATATGTCTTTACACTATCATAATTAGGAAGTGGATATATTAAATCATAATTATAACAAGTAATGTCTCTAAATCATTAATATATAACATTGATTTTTATTTAACTTAGAATCATACGATAAAACATTTGATTTTTTCTTTATGGTCATTATTGTTTATATTTGGTCTTGATCTTGAATTTTTTTCTCAGGTACCTATTGACTAATTTGACAAGTCAAATTAGGTCAACACCCTATCTAGCAAAACTTTATATAGGGGTCTACTAGTGTATAATTTGTGTACCATGGCCCTAATGAGGTCATTTAATGTGTCTTTAACCTTGGTCATAGTGGTCATTAGTCTTTAGTGTTATTTTATGTCATCTAAGGGTCATTTATTAGACTTGTATGGTTTCCTCAAGGGAAAACATGTGTCAAAATTTCATATAATATCCATGTATTATTTATATTCCATAGATATTTTTTTGAGTCGATAAACTGTAAAGTTCAACATATAAGAAGTTTAAATGCAAAAAAGGAGAGTTTGGACATTTGTACAGAATACAAGAGAGTCTTGGCACATGTGGAAAACTTCATAGTGACCATTAAAGTCATATAAGTACATTAAAATTATTGAGAAGATTTTATAGACTTGAAAATGGCAAAAAACCATTCTATCTTGCCATCGCTTTCCTTTGCAAGCTAAAAAGGTCAACCAGCTTCTACATGGTTCAGCCAGGAAGAGTTGAGTCAAAGCAAGAGCACTTATTGGATATTATTACTCTTTGTATAATACAAATCCATGGTAATAGTCATAGGATTTTTTGATTGTGCTCTATGAACCATTGCTAAGAAGGTCTACTCATCTTTTCTATATGCACATCCCCATGGCCTTCAAGATTTTTCTCTATTTGGATTGGTATTTGCAAACTAGTTATTGTACATGATTCTAAGGAGTACGACCTTCCTCTTCATAATTTTTTCCAATATTTATTTCATGTGTGAAGGTGTAATAAAGAGAATAACATATAATTCTACTAGTAAAGACTACATGGAAGTGTCTTCGATTGTGTTTCACCTATGCAAAGCTCATTTTCTTATAAATGGATTCAAAATAAAGATGGAATGATTGAGTTTAACATCTCATCATATTGATTAGTTTTGCTTATAAATGTGTGGTCTAAATAATTTATATATAGAGTCAAAGGACCAAGAAACATGCCACAATCAAATTTCCTACAACATTCACCTACAGTCAATTGAAAGAAACCTTGATTAGTCATGATTGATGAAATTAAGAAGGTTTCATCATGGTGAAAAGACCCACAAGGTGGAAATAATTAGTTTGGACTATTCAAAGAGGTTTAAGATTGGTTTTAGAACTAATTCACTACATATTGTCTTATACCCTATAGTAACACATATAGGCAACTCCATCAATGATATGAGTACAATCAACAGAGGATAAGGGAATGTTAAAATGCAAGTGTTTAAGCTCATGTGAGATACCATTAAGGTTTAAGAACATAGAAAACATCAAAATGATAATGGTGAAACTATTGTATATAGAATAAACCTAGATACATGTCCATATTCAAGAAATTTTAAAGAGAGATAGGTTACCTTAACCTCTCTGAATCACATTTTACTCATATACTTGATCTTCTCACAGTGGAGTGTGTTGATGACTGGGTAGTTCTAGTTATTTCCATCATGTAGCATAGGCCTAGGGGTAATGCATTAATAAAATAAAGTGTTTTCTTGACTAAGGGAGAGTGTTATTTACATGGCTTATAACTTAGACAATTTTTAACCTAAAACACTTAGAGCAGACTATGCTAAAATGACTAAAAGTAACCAACTTGTAGTAGTAAGACTGTGGTCTCTAAGCATGAGGAGAGATCATATAGGTATGGACTAGTCTGAATAACCTCAAGGAGGATAAAATAAAGTGAATTTAAAGGTTGATATTCACACCATCACTTATAGGAAAACCCCATGATTTCTCAAATGGAGCATCAATAGTCAGTATGTAGACCATAGTGTTGATGGTGAGAAACAAGAAGCAAACCTTGGAGGTATTAATGTTCAATCAGGTTGGAAATTATTCAATGACCTCAAAAGCAATCAATGTATTTTAATTATAGTACCTAGATTTAGGTCACCACCTATAGGGACTCCTTAAGGTCTCTCTGATTGTCACCTATAGGTGGCACAGTCTATCAGTAGACTAACCTTCATAGATGAGAGATGTCAGCTTGGAAGATTGGCATAGGTATATATGGATGAACATGAATAATAACACTCTTATAGTGGTAGTGCCAATACCATATGATACTTATATATGGGAATCAAGGCAATGATAAGTCCTAACTTGTCACTTAGCTTGAGGTTTCTAAACCTTGAAAATAATGTACAAATTTGGAAGCCAGTCTTAGGAGTTTATGATCTTAAGAGATATAGAAGGATGACCAGACCTTGTAGCTTTGTAAATAGGGTCTTAAATACATATTACACCTTATTATGGCCTTAATTTTCCTAGATAAATATGGGAAGTTCCCTTTGTTTTGTCTCAGATAAAAGGCATTCTCAGACAGTCCAAAGTTGTAGGCAAAATATATGAATAAGAGATAGATGATGTGGAAGTATCTTGGAGCATTTTAGAATGATTTTTTAAGTTAGTTTGAAGATGAGTGAGATAATTTATAAACACCCACAGTTGGAATGGCTACTCATAGCTGGTCAAAGGCTTAAGGAGTGCAGTTAGGCCTAGAACTAGTCCTATACCCTAATGAGGTTCAACTTCATTTCTAACACTAGATGAACCCTCCAATCCATTTTATGACCTTTAGGGGAAGGTAGAGAGTCTCTAAGAGACATTGGTTTATAGAGTAACTACACAAAGGGGTCATTTTTGGCTCAAACTCACTTTAGGGTGTCTATAATGTAGTCTAAAGCTTGATAGGCCATCTTCAAATGCTCATACTTATACAAACACATTTCATGGTGCCCAAAGGAGATATGGGTAGTTGATTAGGGTCATACACTTGGTTTTAGTTTCATTTTTTTTAGGACTTTATGACTCATCCCTAAGAACCAAAAGCTACTAAAACACCATCTAAGACTTGATGAAATAAATATTAATTGAGATGCATTCATAAGGGGTAGGTTAGCCTAAATTTTTTTTTAGACTTGTTGTAGACTCACTGAGGATCTTGAACACCCGATTGATCTGTACCCTATTAGTACAGACAAGGTAAAAATAGGGTTTTTTTTAAGTTTTTGTGTTATACAGGTACACAAGATATTTTAAGAATGAGAACCATTAGATGAAGTCAATTGGGACATTTTATAACTCCATAAATCCATTTCTCAACTTGGACAAGCATTGAAACCTCTTCTCTACACAGTTCATTTCAGGCAATCGTAGATATGGAATGAAAAGGCAAAGTGACTACCAAGTGAGAGAATGAAAAGTCTATTTTTAGGACATTTTAAGGTATACATGATGGAGTGGAAAGCAAAGGGACTTTTAATAAGTGTAATAACACCCCTTTCATGGATTATTTTGAGAAACTAAAGGCCACTTAGATAATAAATGTGAAGAATGAGGCCAAGAGGGCTAATGAATGACTGCAGATGGTTAGTACAAGTGTTATGGAGATGGCTCATAGTTAGGGATGTATCTAATGACTTCCATGGAATGGTTCCTACCACTCTAAGATATTTCACATGTTTCCACTCTCCCTATTTCTATTTTGAGCAGTCAAGAGATGCCTCATCATGAAGGCAATTTTCAAGAAGACCATTTAAGGACCCTACACTAATTTGAGGAGTTTTTCATGATTTAAAGAGACACTTCTCCAAGGAGACCTTCATATTCTATTCTCCACTTCATTATCCTTAAACGTAAATAGTTTTAATGCCTTGGCATGTGGCATTATGACCCTTTAACTTCACTTCTTCTCTCTCTTCTCACATATTCTATAAATGTAATCCATTTTGGCTTTTATAGGGGAATCCACAATTGGTATGGTGAAGCCCTACTGGCTTGATGATATATTTTGCCTTTAAAATAAAGATTTGAAATATGGTTTGATCTCATAAACTTATTTTCTAATTATTTAAAGTGGTGTATAGTAATAGGTCAAGTGATTAGTATATATCCTTACTTTCTCTTTGCTCTTTCATTTTTGATGCAAGCTATTTTCGCTTTAATAGGTCACATGAAGTGTAGTCAACTATATTCAACTATCTCTAAGTGTAATGGAATAGACCTAGTGTCTAGAAATTAAAATATGGTTCACTCATCTTGAGTATTTCAATGCATATCAATTCCATGTCTGAAATACTAATGTTAGAGCAATTCAATATTTTGAAACTAGTGTTGTGAGTTATGCTTCTTAGTGCAAGTGTATGGTAGTCTAGTGGAGATCATTTTGGTGTATCACCTCATTAGATTAGTTTACTTTCATATTAATTATATATCTTTCCACCAAATAAATAAATTAGTGTAGGTGATAAGTGAGTAAAGATCAATAAAGGGAGCTATCCCTTAAACCTATAGGTACCTCTACTATAGGCAACCCACAAGCCTAGAGGTATTAAAATGTTTCCCAAATCTTAGAGTAGGATTGAAAAATCATCTATAGGGTGAAATATTTGGTTACAATAGTTGTGGCAAACCTGGTGGGACCACGTTCCAAAAGAGGGAAGGATTGTTGGTGTGTTCTTACTCTCATCAACTTTTGGAAGCATTCAAGCAAGCACTAATGGAGATTCTAAATGAAATCTTCTAGTTATAACCAACCCAGGGATCTATTTTTTAATATTTAGATCAAGTGTTATTTTTTACGTAACTCATGAAGTTGATATAGATGGTTATGATGTGAAATCTATTATGCACCTCCTTCTCAACCCTGTTATGACCCACGATATATCCCTCAATATCCCTATCAAAGTTTTTATTAGTCCTATGAGCCATGGTAGCCTTATGATCATCCTATTCCTTATCCATATGAACATCATATTATTGAGCATCCCTATGAAGGAGCTTATGAGGAAGTATATCAATAAGAGTATCAAGAAGTGCCTTCTTATTGATAAGGTATTTTGATGTGGTTGTTACTTGAGTCTAATAAACTCACTATTATAGGCTTTAAGATAACATAGGATTCCCTATTTTGAGGAGATCCAAATGAATATTTATATGTATATATTCATATTATATATTTAATGTAAATTATTTAGATGTATTATATGTTGATCTTATCCCAAACTTATCATTTAGTATTAGAGCAGTTAGCTCCTCAACTCCAAGATGAGAGTTTCACCATGATATGAGTCTATTTTGTTTATTTTTGTATTATGAGATATTTTCAAAGTCTATTCAAGTAAACACCTATTTGGAAAAAGATCAATGAATCTATAGCATCGTGTATCTTTTTCATAGCCATATCCATTCACCAACATGTGTACAGATATTTTCTTAGGACAGATCTTCCACCAGTTATAACATGCAATTTCAATAGTCTTAGTTTCAGTGCCATTATTCATGACCTAGGCTATCCCACTCTAGTTAGAGATCATAGAAAGGTGAAGAAAATATGCAAATTTGTCAACATGCAGATCTATCATATTCAAATCATCTTCATTGATCAACGCATCACTAAATTGGTGTTTTAGCTCCAAATAACTCAAAATCAAGATCCATGCACCTGTAGACTCCTCATATAAATGATGATCTAGGATTATATCAAGAACTTGTGGAGATAAGAAAATTATTATGCAATTAGCTATTAAAACTTAGGAATTAGCTCTAGGAGAAGTTTTTCAATGTCCACTTGTAAGCCACATGAGATTGAGCACCATTGCAGATTATTCAATCTACCACGTATTCATCCATAGTCTAGATTACCACATAAGGAGTATAAATGTGATTGCATGACAGGGTATTTAGATTAAGTAAAGTTCTATGTTTACAATGACCTAAGGAGGAGAAAATAAATTTAATTTTCATATTTCTGTGATGTGTGGTTCTTTAGTAAGCTGTAGAGTCATGGTTCATTTACTTTGTACTAGATTTAATGAGTTTTGAATAGTTTTTATTGTGTCACTATTATTTTTGTGAATGAGTCATTTAGGTTTAAATACGTTGAGTAAAATTCATTATTATTTAAAACAATCATGTCAATTTTTTTTTTTTAAAAGAGTGGGTTTTATGTTAATATAAAAAATTAAAAAGATTCTCGAGTCTAAGATGAATTTGTCAAAGTCATTTAGGTGAATTAGGTATTGTCATAAAAATTAAATGGTTAATATCATTTATGTCAAAAATAATTTAAAAGTCAAAAATTATTTTTCCTTTAATAAAGCATTTTGAGCCTTTTTTGGTAAAAAAAAGGTCATTTTTCAAAGGATGTTGAAATTGTTAAATTCAAAATTATCTCTATTATACGAATACAATTTTGGGGTAACCAACACCAAGTATCATTACTTTGATCAATTCTTAAAAAATGGATGTTCCATTGGAAAAATATTAAGGTCTCAATTTTCACAACTGGAAGGTGAAAATCCATACGTAATTGATGAATAAGAATTTATGGGGAATCGTAAGTGGAAAAAAAAACCACCTATAGATCAGAATAAACTATTGGAATGGAAAAATAGAGATGACAAAGGAAAAGCCATTATTGGTCTTGACCTCTTAGACACTGAGCTACATTATGTAGACTAGGAAAAGACATCCACAAAAATTTAGGATAATCTAAATCAATTTTTTGGAGCAAAAGTAGTAAATTCATTTTTTTTTTTAAAACTCTAATTATTTAGGTTTAAAATGGGTGATGGAGATTCTATGTCAAGTCATATAAACAATCTAAGGTCTCTCATTAGATAACTAGTAGAAGTCAAATCTACAGTAGAAGATGAAGATGCTAAAGCAATCCTATTAAACTGTTTGTCTTCTAAATACAATAATGTAATTTTTAATCTTGGATAGATGCCATCTCAGACATTAGAAGACATGATTTCATCTCTTATAACTAAATAAAAGATAACAAGTGAAGACATTAAAGAGGAAAGTGCAACAATAGCAAAAAATAAGGCTAGTTCATTAGGTAATAAGTACAAAAATTCAATAAAAAAATTCTTTATCATTAATTTAAGTAGCCAGGACATCTTATTATGTACTAAAATAAATGAGATCAAGATATCATAGATGATAAAGTGGAACAAAAATATTTTTTTATTGAAGAGACTAATCGGGATGAATATCTTCCCTACATTAGTGGTGAAGATTCCTCTCAACATAATAATGAAGACTATATCTTCTAAGTGTGTGTGTGTGTGTGTTTGAATAAGAACATAAGAGTATTCATATTCACATGTGTGGTGTGAAAACCAAAAACCATTGTATCTCTCCATTGTGATAATAGTGTGAAAAATCATGTTTGATGTAACAAGCATGTAAGACATATGACTGAATGGTTGGAGTGTTTGCATGAATTTATTGATGGGTCCCAAGTCATAAAAAATGTATCCACATAAATAGGTTAATAGGTCCCTATTCATGTCATATGTATTTCCCAAAGTCTCTATCTCTATCATATCCATGTGTAAGTTTTGTGACTGCACACTATAGTTCATTAGTGTGAATCTTTGATGTATTTTCACACTAGGAGAGGGAATGATAAGGTATTTTTGTATGGTTGTTACATGATTCTAAAAAAATTAATATTATAGGCTTTAATATATCATAGGATTCCTTATTTTGAGGATATCCAAATGCCTATTTATATTTACATCTTCCTAGTCTATAGTCAATGCAAATGCTTTGCATGTCTTCTATGTTGATCTTGTCCCAGAATTGTCACCTATCAACCCCAAGATGACTCCTATCAACCTTATCATGATGGACATCAACCTCAAGATGATTTTTATCAGCATTAGCATGAAGAATAAAATTATTCCATTGATTATAAATCAATATATCTCAAAACAAGATATGAATTCATATAGGTTCAATCTAAGCAACTAATTCAAAAAATGGAAGCTAGCCACAATCCCCACTATGCCAAATACTTATTAACACTCATTCCAAATCTTATAGATAATGAAGAAGATATGAGAACATGGGATGAGAGGTTGGTTTTTCTCCCTAACCATCTCATGGAGTGGTTAAGTGTTTTATTTCAAAAGGGGTTGGATGTGTTGGAGATGGTTGAAGAGGAAACCTAATGTGATATTAATGAGTAACTATACTTAAAAAAAAAGTGTATCCAATGTTTAATACATAGACTAAGAATGTGGGAAAATTAAGATATTGAAAATGAGCTTGTAGCTATTGAAGATCCTCAATAAGTCTATGAGAAAAGTTAAACTCTTATTGAAGAAGGTGTCTTTCCTATTAACCAACCATAAGCCAACTTGTCATCTCCCCATTAGCTCATTCAACAAGCCTTATTTCCCAAATCCATTCTTAAGCCCTCCATCACACTTCATACTCCCTCTCCATCAAATAAACATATCCATCACTCTCCCACCTCATACCTTCTTGAAGGAGAGCCCATATTATGGGAGGCAAATGAAAAAGAGTAGGTTGAAGCTATAGCTGATTAAAAAGATGATGTGAGCATATATGATGAATAGATTACCATAGGGACTCCCATTGGTGAAGACAAGTGAAATTAAATATTATTGAGTGAAGATAAATATGTTGAAAGTCATGTTTTAGCTATCTACAAAGAGTGTATTCAAGGCATGAAAAAAGAGATGCTTGAGAAGGACTCTACATTGGTTGATGCTCATGAGCATGATCAAGAATTTGGAGGCCTTTAAAAGACTACACACCCTACTAGTCACCTAGAAGACACTCTTGAAGCTAACTTACCTCTTGGTGGTGTGCCCTCAAAAGTAAATTTTATACCATCCAAACTTGTTAGAGTTTCAGTAAACTTTGAAATTGATCAAGTGCTCAAGGACCAAGAAGATAAAGATAAAGAAGTGGTGGCTCTCAAAGAGAAAGAGAGCAAAGATGATTGGCATCAGTAGATGAGGCTTTTATAAGAACTTGAATAACTTTGAAAAATTGAGGGATAAGTGAATAAGAAGATATAACAAGAGGTTTCCATGGAGTAAAATGATCAAGATTAAATGGACTATACAAAGCTCCTTGATGAGCTTGAGGAGCTTGCAATTGGTGAGCAATATGATCTCTCTCAAAGTACCATAGAATTCAAGGAGGTATGTTTTGTTGAAACACCATGGGAAGTTTTAGCTAAGGAGTCTCATGATAATGTTGAATTTGTTGAAGTGAAAGAGGGTTTCACCTTAATAAGTGATTTATTTGTAGTTTCCTTAATTGCATTGAGGATCATGCCAAGGAGATTAGTAAATATCATGAAGGAGATGAAGGCATCAATCCCAAAGTTCAAATGGAAACATGCTTCATGTATTATTTAACTTCATGTAACAATAAAGGTTTCAATCTCCCACTTCAATCCACAAAGAAGAGATTCATTCAGGTTAGTTCATGTTTAAGTTAGTTTGTTTGATTTTGTTGTGTGTTTTCCATAAGTGTTCTTGAGAACACAAGTGTGTTTGATTAGTTTCTTGTCTTATGTGTCTATTTATTGATTTTTTGGTGTGTTTTTCATGTTATTTTAGAGGATATTCAATATCAATATGTTGTATAGGTGACTCCATATCCCAATGGATATGAGAAAGCTACTAGTCTTTGGCATAGTTAGCTTGTCACCCCTAGGAAATTGCCAAAATGTTGACTAATTTAACCACACTTTAAAATTAGGTTAACACACTATATATTAAAACTTGATATAGGGGTATAATATGGTGTAAAATTTGTATCATGTTCCTATTGAGGTCATTTAATATGTCTTTAGCCTTGGTCATTAGTCCGTAGTGTCATTTTATGTCATCTAAGGGTCATTTTTTGGGTCATTTATTAGACTTGTACCATTTCCTCAAGCAGAAAAGTGTGTAAAAATGCCATCCAATGTCCATGTGTTATTTATATTTCATAGATACTATTTTTATCTAACAAAATATAGGGTTCAATGTACAAGAAGAAGTTTAACTATAAAAAGGAGAGTTTGGGTAGTTGTATAGACTATAGGAAAGTTATAGAACATGTGTTAAATTTTAGAGTGACCCTTTAGGTCTCCTAAGTCCATTACCATACTTGGGAATATTTGATAAGCTTGAAAATGGAAAAAAAACCATTTTATATTTCCATTGCTCTCCTTTGCAGGCTAAAAAGGTCAACCAGTTTCTGCATGGTATGACCAGGAGGAGTTGAGTTAGAGAAAGTGCACACTTGGTGGGTTGTATTAATATTTTTATACTTAAAATACATGTAAATATTTATATTATTGGTTTATTTTACTCCATTAACCATTTATAATAAGTTATACTCTTATTTTTTGCATGCACATCCCCATAGTCTTCAAGTTTCTTCCATGTTTGGATTGGTATTTGCAAACCAATTATTGTACATGATTATGAGGATTGTGACCTTCCTCCTCACAATGTTTCCAATATTTTTTTCACATGTGAAGGTGGAGGAATGAGAATAACATCTCATTCTGCTAGTAGAGACTCCATAGAAGTGTCTTGGACTGTATTTCACCTTTGTAGAGTTCATTTTCTTATAGATGGATTTAGAAAAAAGATGGAATGCTTGAGTTCAACATCTTAGCATGGTGATTAGTTGTCCTTTTGAATGTGTTTTATAAATAATGTTTTATATAGAGTGAAAGGACCAAGAGACATGCCATAGTAATATTTCCTACAACATTCACCTATAGTCAAGTGAAAGAAACCCTGATTAGTCATGATTGGTGAAAGTAAGAAGGTTTCAACCTGGTGAGAATAATCCCAAGGTGGAAATAATGAGTTTTGAATATTCAAAGAGGTTTAATATACACACTATCTTATACCCTGTAGTAGCACCTACAAGCAGCTCCATCAATGGTCAGAGTGAAATCAACAGAGGACAGGGGAATGTTGAAATACAAGTATTTGAGCTCATGTGAGACACCATTAAGGTTTAATAACATAGAAAACATTGAAGTGACAATGATGAGACTATTTTATGTATAATAAACCTAGATCCATGTCCATAGTCAATAAATTTACAAAAGAGATAGGTTACCTTAACCTCTCCAAATCACATTTTGCTCATATACTTGATCTTCTCATACTGGAATGTCTTGAACACTGGGTAGTTATAATTTTTTACATCATGTAGAACAAGCCTAGGGAAAATTCCTTGATAAAATAAAGTGGTTAATTGATTAAGTGAGAGTGGTGTTTGGGTGGCTTCCAACTTAGACAAGTTCTAACTTAAAACACTTAGAGCACACTGTGCTAAAATGACTAAAAGCAATCAACTTGTAGTAGTAAGTGAGACTATGGTTTCTAAGCATGAGGAAAGATCATATAGGTATGGAATAGTATAAATAACCTCAATTAGGATTAAAAAAAGTGAAGTTCAAGGTTGATAATCACACCATCACCTATAGGAAAACCCCATAGTTTCTCAAATGGAGCATCAACAATCAGTATGTAGATCACAATGTTGATGGTGAGAAACAAGAAACAAAACTTATAGGTATGTATGTTCACTTAGGTTGGAAATTATTTAGTGACATAAATATTAATAAATGGAGTTGAATTATGTTACTTGGACATAGGTCACCACCTACAAGGGCCCCTTAAGGTCTCTCTAATTGTCACCTATAGGTGACATAGTCTGATTGCAAACTAACCTTGACATATGAGAGATGTTAGTTTGGAATATTGGAATAGGTATTGATGGATGATCATGATTAAGAAAAATATCAAATTTTTAGTGCTAATACCATATGATCCTTAGATAAATTAATTAGGGAAAGGACACGTCCTAACTTGTCACTCAGTTTGAGGTTTCTAAACCCCATAAATAGTGCACAAAATTCGAAGCCAGTCTTAGGGGTTTATGATCTTGAGAGATTTAGAAGGATGACCAGACATTTTATATTTTTGTAGATGGTATTAAATATTTATTCCACCCTCATATGGTCTTAGTTTGGATAGATAAATAGGGGAAGTGCCCTATATTTTATCTTAGATAGAGAGCACTCCTAGACAGTCCAAAGTTGTAAGTAGAATACATGAATAAGAGATAGATCATGTGGTAGTATCTTAGAGAATTTTATAATGATTTTTGAAGCTAGTTTGAAGATGAATGATAATTTACAAACACCCATAGTTGGTAGAGGAACTCATAGGTGGTCAAAGGCTCAAGGAGTGCAGTTAGGACTATTAGGCCTATAACTATGCTTATACCCTAATGAGGTTTAAATTCATTTTTAACACTAGATAAACCCTCCAATAAATTTTATGACATTTATTGGAAGGTATAGAGTCTCTAAGATCCATTGGTTTATAAATTAACTACACATAGGGATCATTTTTGGCTCAAACTCACTTCATGGTGTCTAGAATGTAGTCTAAAGCTCAATAAGCCATCCTCAAATGTTCATACCTATATGGACACATTACATGGCAACCCAAGGAATTAGGGGTAGTTGAGTAGGGTCATAAAATTGGTTTTAGTGACATTTTTTTAGGAATTAGGAGTCCAAGTTTTATGAATCATCCCTAAGAGCCAAAACTTGCTAAAACTGTATATAAGACCTGATGAAAGAAATATCACTTGAGATGAATTCATAAGGGGTAGTTTAGCCTATAAAATGTTTTATAATTGTTTAATACTCACTCAAGATCTTGGACACCCAATTCGTATGTAACCTACTTATATGGACAAGGTAAAAACATGGTTTTTTGCTTGTTTTTGTGTGTTTTGTAGGTACATAGGAGAATTTAAGAATGAGAACCATTGGATGAATTATATTGGGACTTGTTATAACTCTATAAATATATTAATCACCTTGGAAAAGCATGTAATCCTCTCTGATATAGATTTCATTTCAGGTATTCTTAGATAGGCAATGAAATGGCAAAGTGACTGCCAAGCTAGAGAATGAGAAGTCTATTTTTGGGACCTTTTAAGGTCTTCTTGATGGAGTGGAAGGTAATGGTATTTTTAAAAAGTTTCATAACACCCCTTCCATGGATTTGGTTGAGAAAATTAAGGCCACTTGATTGATAAATGTGAATAATAAGGCCAAGTGGGCTAATGAATGACTGCGATGGTGAGTACAAGTGTCATGGAGATTGCTAGCAATTAGGGATGCATATGATGACTATCATGGCATGTTTCCAACCCAAATTGGATATTTCACATGTGTTAACTCTCTATATTTTTGTTTTGAGCATTCAAGAGATGACTCATCATGAAGGCAATTTTCAAGAAGACTATTTGAGGACCCTACGCTAGTTTGAGGAGTTTTCCATGCTTTAGAGAGACATTTGTCCAAGGAGACAATCATGGTTTATTATCCACTCTTTTATACTTAAATATAATTATTTTTAATGCATTTACATGTGTCATTGTGACCCTTTAACTTCATTTATTCTCTCTCTTCTCACATATTCTATAAATGCAAGCCATTTTAGCTTTTGTAGGGGAATCTACACCTGGTATGGTGAAGCTCTGATAGTTTAATGATGTATTTTTCCTTTGAAATAAATATTTAATATCTAGTTTTTATCTCATTAAATTCTTATCTAAGTGTGTGAAGTGGTGTATAGTGAAAATTCAAGTGATTAGTATTTATCCTTACTTTCTCTTTGTTCTTCCATGTTTGATGCAAGTTATTCTCACTCTAAAGTCACATAAAGTGTATTAAACTTTCTCTAAGTGTCATGGAGTATCCATAGTTTTTTCAATCTGACCTATTTCTCACTCACCTTGAATATTTCAATGCATTTCACCTCCATGTTTGAAATACTAATATTAGAGTAATTCAGGAT
Source organism: Torreya grandis (assembly GCA_037957365.1). Lineage (NCBI taxonomy): Eukaryota > Viridiplantae > Streptophyta > Pinopsida > Cupressales > Taxaceae > Torreya > Torreya grandis. The sequence continues at coordinate 1,122,492 of JARHVA010000207.1, forward strand.
CTTGAGACTAGTGTTGTGAGTCATGATTATTCATGCAAGTGTATGGTAGTCTAGTGGAGATAATTATAGTGTATCACCTCATTATATTAGTTTAATTTCATGTTAATTCTATCTCTTTCCACCTAATCAATCAATTAGTGTAGGTGATAATCAAGTAAAGATCAATCTAGGGAGCTAGCCCTTAAACCTAGAGGTCTGCCTCTACCATAGGCAACCCACAGGCCTAAAGGTATTATAATTTTGCCCAAATATTAGAGTATGCTTGAAAAAAAATCTCTAGGGTGAAATATTTGATGACAATAGTACTCATTTGATTTCATGTTGAGGTTTATCTTCAATCATCTTGTGGGTATTATTAAATTAACATTGATGACTTAGAATTTTAATAGGTGTATCCATGAATTCAATATCACCATATTTGATGATGTTCCAATTTTTTCTCTAAAAAAAAACATTTATTTGGTGAATTACCTTTATATTTGTGAGATACACAATAAATATCACATGTCTTCATAGGTGGAAAATTAATCATGTTAGATTTATCATAATTATTCAAAATTATACATGAATTATCAACATATATAGTAAATTGCATGAAATACTTATGAGAAAATACAAGGTTCATTCATGGTTTCTATATATTATCCATTTATTTCTTAGGACCATTCATTTGAATGACAAGGTCATTTAGACCTGAATCATTTTGGATGGAATAACCTTGCGAAGTATATTTCTCATATGCAAATACATGAGAGTGTGTCTCATTGTTAAAATGCATGTATCCATTGAAAATAAATTATCTTTGAGTGGAGGTAAAATATGTGTTTTTTTCCAAATTTTATGGTTGGTAAAGGAGTTAATATGATTTATCTTTATATCATAGAATGTAATCATGACTTTTCTCACATTGACCTTTTTGGAGAAATGATATATGTTCAAAGGTAGGACGTAGACCCTTATTATTACCAGATCATGACAAGAAATCCTCTGAGCTTACCCTCTGTTATCAGCCTAAAAAGACTTATCAAACAAACTTGCTCCCTTTATTACCAGAAAAAGAAATCATGTACATCCGGTCTCATAATGATGTCAAGTTTGTTCATTTTGGATTGATTAGAGTCTTTATTAAACCTTTAATTCCTACTAATATTAAACCAGTACTGTATTTAGCCTTGTGTGATCGTCTCCAAGTGAATTTTAAACATTCTTGTCAATTGTCTAGTCTTGGCCGACTCAATGATGACATAATTTGCTTTGAATTTTGTCCTAACCTTTCAGTTGCAGTCCGTGACAAAGGTTGCAAAGAAGTTAAGCATGGATCAATAGATTGTTGGGGTTTGTTTTCTTCCCTGTATGGTCTAGAAATGTTTGGAGAATTCCAGTATGCATCTATCAACATTTCTGTTTTGTATAGTATGACTAATACAAACCACCCCAAAATTCTTGAAAATCTGCCTTTTGCCGGAAGACTGAGTGGCACAGTCCAATTACAAAAGGGACATATAGAAACAGTCGAAGTTCCATCAGAATGGAAACTTGACTGGCTTAAACATGTCTCTCCCAAGATGAAAAGCCAAGCCACTGTTCACCATAGTGATGGCAGGTCTGTAAATATATTACCCAGATCCTTATCCATGCATTCTTCCAGACCATCTACGTCCTCATCCCGTAGATCTGTAAAAATTGTTCATATACTCATAGAGGATGAAGAGGTAAATCTAGGAGCTGATTTGCCCACTACATTAATGAGTCTTCCCCGAGAAGACAGTCTTGAATTTTTGACAGAAGATACAGTCACTCTCTACAGAGGTGGAAGATGGCCGCCACCTAAAGGAGTCCATAGACAAGCTGCTGGAGTTTTGCATTATTTTTTAGCCGCTTATGATAATCCTTCTAATGAATTTAAATAGAGAAATTATATCTCAAGGTTCAATGCTCATTTCTCTGAGAATTTTGATGACTTATGTAGAGATGTGTTGTCTATTAAAGACACTGTTGCTAACATACAGAAAAAGGTAGAATCTATTGATTCAAAGCTAGATAGCTTAGATGATAGTCTTAGTTGGCTATCGAAAGAAGACCAAAAAGCCGAGTCCTCCTCAAGACCTCTTTGTTCAGTCTCTTTTGGCCCTTCTTTCAAAACTATTAAAAAATCTCCTAGTCATTCCCTGATGCAGCGTACCCATGTCCATCTGCAACCATGGTATCTCAATATTGATGATCTATTGAACCCTTTGAATGAAATTGCAAGCTGGTGTAATACCATGCGGGTTCTTACTGTCCAAGCTCATCTAGATCAAGTTGGAACCACTTGTTATGCAGTTAAATATTTTTGGGGAATCACTAATCTCTGGTGGGATTCTATCCCTGAGGCACAACAATATGCCCGTGTACATAACCAGACTGATTCATTAAATGCTCTGTATAGATTACTAATTGATGAGTTTTCTCCTCCTGTCGGGAACCGACAGATCGAGTCCAAGAAGTGGTTGATGAAAATGGAATTATGTGATCTTAAGCAGTATGAGGCTTTTGCTAAACAATTTTGTAAGCTTTCCTATGAAAGTCAATGCTCTAGCTCTACCGAGATTAAACTCAAGTTTCTGCATGCTATGCCTTATAATCTCATCGATAGAGTACTGTCCTATATTGATCTCAAAGGTCTTGCCATTGAAGACCTTGCTCTCTCTGATGTGATTGACTTTACACAGCAGCAGATTATGACTTTAGTCTCCGAGACTAAGTCTATTCAAAAGCTAAGCAAGCATCAAGCCACCTCCATTGCACCTATCTTCCCTGAAACAACCCCTTTTGGCTGTCGACCATATGTGCAACCACGTCATCACCAGAAGCAGCGTCACCGGCATCTCACATACAAGCGTCGCTCCTTCCCCAGGAAACATTCCTATGCACCTCCTCATCGTTTCCTCAAGAAACGATCCATTGCACGCCCTCCGTCTCATAAGCCCATATGCTATATCTGTCGCAAACCTGGCCATATTGCTCCTAACTGCTTCTGTAAAAATCCTGCAGTTAAAGCTATTTTCTCCTCCAACGCAGCAGCGTGGTGGGATGTTATTGATGCAGATGAAGACCTTTACCTCCAAGAAGACATCTTTGAACCATTTCTAGAAGATCTTCCCGATGAAGCATTTGATGATGAAGACGTAGCTGAGCTTGAATCTCTCGCCGATGATCTTGAACAACCAATGACAAAAATGCAGAGAGGATCATGCCCTTACAGGCCAAGAGGACATAACCAGTCCTATGAAGCATACGGACCCTGGTCAAGAGCCCATCATGAAGTCTCAGAACGACCAGAAAAACCTAGGAGACAAGGCATCTCAAGAGGAGAATCATCCAGAGGGAGACAACCCTCTCAACCACAGCAACCACCGATAATGCATAGACCACAACATCCTCCTGTGCATTACCCAAGCCAATTTAAGCCAAGTGACTCCTGGATCAAGAATAAATTCACCAGCAGAGAGCTGCCAAAAGAAATCAAAGAACCAATCTGGGAACAGATCATGCCTGCAGAAGAACCGGTTATTGCAGCAGATCCCAGTTGGGATGATGGCTATGAAGAAGAGGATGAAGTCGACAGTATTTTCTACTCCGACCAAGATTACTGTGTTGGTGAATGCAGTAATCAAGAAGAAGAAGCAGACCCAGAACCTGAAGAAAGAGTCTACTCAATGCCAATCATTGTACAAGACCCAGGAAGACAAAAGCTGGTATGTACTAGCATTCCTTCACTGGAATTACCACAACCTACCTATTTGAACCATCTGATTAATGGTCATTTTGCTCATTTTTTCATATTAGAAATTAATGGCAGATATGTGGATGCACAAGTAGACACAGGTGCTTCTTTATCTTTTGCAAAACCACAACTCATTAGTGATTGGGAGACACTAGATGAGAGACTTGCTTATAAGAGCATAGATATCAAGGGGAATAGTTTTACCTATAATAAATATAAACATCAGCAGCCCCTGTGAATCCAGAATAAAATCTTCCATTGTGATTTCTTTGCCTTAGAGAAGATGCCAATAGATATCCTGTTAGGAGGATCTTTTATAGATAGGTATACACCCTATGGTGCCACTGCAAAGAGCATAATGTTTACCATTGAAAACGAAAGGCTCAGAATACCCCGGCTCATTTACGCCACAGAACAATTTCCTAGTGCCATGACTCAAAGTCCTGAATTAATCCCTGCTGAGATTCTAGAAATTGGTGAAAGGATCAAGTCCTCTATCTGTTCGGATAATCTGCAACAGTTTTGGTCCAAGACTATGCCTGAAATGGAAATCAAAATCATTGAAGGAAAACATATGAAGATTGGGAAAAGAATTCCCATTCCAGCATAGGATTACAGTGATATGGAAGCATAGATTAAGGATCTAGAAGCTAATGGGTTCATTGAAAAGTCTACCTCTCCTTACTGCTGTTATGCCTTTATGGTAAATAAACATTCAAAATAGAAGAGGGGTAAAAAGAGAATGGTCATTAATTATCGACCATTAAATGCAATAACTGAACCATATCCATATCCCATCCCAGATAAAAGCTACCTATTAGAAAAGGTTGCAGCCTGTTGATACTTTTCACAATTCGACTGTAAATCCGGCTTTTATCAGATAAGAGTCAAGCAAGAAGACAGAGCCAAGACAGCATTTAGTTGCCCCTTTGGCCACTACCAATGGACTGTCATGCCTTTTGGCCTCATGAATGCGCCAGCTTATTACCAGGCACATATGGATCAAATATTTCAAGACACTTCTCAGTTCCTTTGTGTGTATATAGATGATATTTTAATATTCAGTAATTCTTTAGATGAACATGCTGCTCATCTCTCCAAATTCTTCCAGATGGCTTCGGATGCAGGAATAGCTCTTTCTGAGACAAAAATTCAGTTATGCACAACTGAATGCAATTTTCTCAGAATGATAATCCGAGATTCTAAACTGCAGATCCAGCCTCATATAAAGGAAAAGGTTATCGGTTTTTTTGAGCAATTAGATAAAGCTAAATTGCAAGCATTTTTGGGACTATTGAATTATTTGAATAGTTTTTATCCTAAAGCTGGTGAAGACAAATTCATTCTCCAAGAACTTCTCCAGAAGAAAAGAGCATTCCGTTGGGAACAAAAACATACAGAGGCAATCCAGAAAATCAAAGCCAAAGTTGCAGCTCTGCTAGAATTACATATCCCAAAATCTCAGGAAATGAAAGTATACACCGATGCCTCGGACCTCTCATGGGGAGGAGTACTTGTTTGCATTGTAAATAATGTCAAATTTGTGTGTGAATTTGCTAGTGGAGTTTTTAGCTCTGATGTATTGAAATGGATCTCATCTGATAAAGAGATCTATGCTGTTAAGAAATGCTTGGAGAAGTTTATGCTTAAACTTCTTCATTTGCCCCATTTTATTGTTGTAACTGACTGCACCAGATTTCTTACCTTTAGAGAAAAAGATCATGGTAGGAAAGATGGTCGTGGAAAGTATGTAAGGTGGCAAGCATTTTTCAATCAGTTTAAATTTTCAGTAGAGCATATTATAGGTAAAAATAATGTAATAGCAGATTGGCTAAGTCGAAGTCCTCCAGCTACCTTGATGCATCAGCCTGCACCAGGATTCAATCTTACCAGAATCCTCAACCAAGCATTTGAGTCTCTGAATCCTCTGATCCAGGAACAAATTCTGAGAGAAGGTATGCATCCCCGTTTTATGAGGATTTCTTACGCAGCAGCCCAAGATTTGCAGATGTCTGCAGCAGTGACGATTCAAGCAAACCGCAGACAAAATACTGGAGTCATCATCATAGAACGACTTAACAGTGAATATCTCTATAATCAATTCATTGATTTGTTGAAATGACCACTATGGACGTGGCGAATTCGGATTAGATCGGCACATAATGAGCATCTGTACCGATGGATAGCAAGACATGGCCCGCACCGCATTCACGAAGAACAAAATCATGACCAAGATACGGTGGTGCATACAATAATTCGCAGATAGCTTGAGTGGGAATCTCATTTCCACTGTACCCCACGACATTTGCCATGTGACACTGGCCGTTGCCGACATTGGTATCTACAAAGCATGTTTCAGATAAGGTGCCTTTTTTAGCCTATATCCGAAGATGACTTATTTGACGAAGCGGAAGACATGTTGGGCCCACGACCCATGGTCCCTTCATCACCATCACCAACACATCAATCAAGTGGTGGGTCTAACAGCATCTCACTGTAGCTATGCGCTGTAAAGCATGATGAGACAGACACCGCCTTGCCAGCGAGCAGGCAGGACCTCTCAAATTGCTATAAATAAGTCTCTCTGCCTTAGTAGTAGTATCAAAAAATTTTCATTGTGAAAATCTAGTAGCCTTGCACAAGAGTATGCTCTTCACTTGCCCTTCTTGAAGGATCCTGTGAATCAGAAATTGGAACAAGGATATTGTAAAAGCTTGTAATAGTTTTTAGTAATAGTGAAGCCGTAGCCATTCGGCCCCTGCCTCCTGTCGCAGGTTTCTTCTAAAAGATCTCAAAATTGCAGCTAAGGAGCCCGTCTACTGACGCGATAAAAAGATTGCTATTCCAACATAATGAAGGAATGAGTGGATCCACTAGGTAAATTATGAAGCCAATTAAAATCATAGCCAATCAAACTTCTTGGAGAAATTTTAAGTAATAGTGTATCATGATGAGTATAGTTTTTAAGATAAGCATAAGTTTTTTGAAGTTGTGCATAGGGATCTCCATATATATTTAATAAATTAATTTTAGTAATAATAAAACTATGTGAAAGAGAATAGATAATAACTTTCTATACTATGATGTTTGATTATATGGCATGAGAATCCACCCTAGCATTAAACTTGGGAGAGCTAAGGGACAAGATTTGGAATTGTATTTGTAACTCACCCATTCCTCCCATCATAGTGATTATCTCTTAAGTTAACATAAATGAACTATAAAGTGGATCACTTAAGGGAAGAGGCTTTGCATTGGAAGATTCTATAAGAAACTTAGTAGGTCTAGGTAAGGAAATATGAAATATATGCAAAGGTATACAATAATTAAACACATTTTGAATTATATAAAAAGTAAAGCAATCATTAGAAATAATAGGATTAATATTTTAAACATGAGCATGATTATTAATAGCTACTTCTTTCAATATGTTCATAATATTAGCAATAAGAGAAGGATCTTCCATAACATGTATATAGTAATTTTAATTAGTTATTGTTATATTTCATATTCATTTCTTTTTTAAAATCATAGTCAACCTCATTTGCATTCTCATCTTAATAGGCATTAGCATCATTATCATTATAAATATGTGCATTAAAATAAGGAATATGAATACAATTTTTATTAACATTTGTAATCAAATAAAGAGTAGGAAGACAATCATTTTCATGCACATTATTTTCAACATTGTATCACATACATTAAGGTTTAAAAATTTTATCTAGGTTACTATGCTTGAGACTAACACATATTTCCTTACTAATTGATTTTAACATCTTAAAATTTGGCATTCCATAATTATCAGGGTTCATAGAAATAAAACCAACACCAAATACATTCATATCATTTACATTATTATTTGTTTCAAAAGGGTTAAAATTTAGTTGTCTTAAATTTTCATCTATATCATCCTCAATATAACAATAATTAGATAAATCATCATTTTGATGTAGGATCATATGGATTCACAAGCTATCTTTCATCATCCCAAAACATGATTTTAGTTTTGTACACTTGTGAACATTTATTTCACGTTACTTAACTTATCATATTTTGTGACAACATGGTTCTCATGAAGGGAGATCAATGTTAAGCTGAAGAACAAAAAGAATCCAAAAAGGTAAGGTATGCAGGAAGGATTATTTTAGTTGTTAGGAATATAGAATGTATAATAATAATAATGAAATAAAGATAGAATTAAAATATAAAAAACACAATAAAATAGAGACATATATTTAATGTGGTTCACCCAATATGGGCTACATCCAAATAGAAACTATCAGTCCTTCTTATGATTCAGTCCAACAAATGAAGGGAAAAAACTTGCAATACATCCACTGTAATATCCCCTTCACTCTCTCTCTTTTACTACCTAATTAAAATTCCCTCATATCAAAGGAGGGTTATAAATTAGGGAAAAATGCACTAACTTAATTTCTAATATTAGATCTAAAACCTAATAGTAAAAAATCTAGATTAATTACAAAATTACAATATTTTATAATGAATTTTCACAAAATTTTGATTTTGAACCACCCCTTGGACCCCATGGTGACCCTAGTGTGGGGAGTTAACCCCTCCACCCCTCCCCCCCCGCCCCCCGCCCCCACACACACACCCCATTGGGAACTAGGCATTAAAATAAAATCAAGCTCCACCATCCAACAATCTCCCACATGGAGACTGATTGTTGCAATTCCACTACTACAACTCTTACTTGGACTTTTTTTTGAACTTTGACCTTGACATGTTTCTCATCTTTCTTTTTATCCTTAAAGACCTATTAAAGCTGAACAACTCTCTAGCTTATCTTTAGTGTATAATCTTGTTAGCATATCTATAGGATTCTGACTCATATGGATCTTTTCCAACTTCAGTTGACCATCCTTCAAAACCAAATGAATAAAGTGATACCTGAGTTGTATATGTTTAGTTCTTGAGTGGAATGTCAAGTTATTTGATAAATGAATCACACTCAGATATCACTATACAACCTGAAATCTTCCTACTTATGCCTCAACTCTTCCATGAATCATTGCATCCATACCATCTCCTTGGTAGCTTTTGTAGCTGCAACATATTTTGCCTCTATAGTTGACAAAGTAATTATCTTTTACAATTTTGAAATCCAACTGACTATAGTGTCACCAATAGTGAATACATAACCTATGGTGCTCCTCCTACCATCCAAATCTATAACCATGTTTGAATTAACATATCCTTGTAAGTTAACATTTGACCCTTCATAGCATAAATTTATATTAGTGGCCCCTCTAAAGTACCTAAGAATCCACTTGACTACATCCTAATGCTATTTTCCTAGATTTTTCATAAACCTACTGATAACTCCCACTGCATGAGCAATATCTATTCCAGTGCACACTATAATATACATTAAACTTCCAACTGCTGAAGCATATGGTACTTTGGTCATATAATTGATTTCTTCATGTCTTTTAGGACATCCTTCCTTGCTTAATTTGAAGTTCCCTCCCAAAAATGTACTCATAGGTTTTTAATCTTGCATATTGAACCTAACTAACACCTTCTTGATGTATTTATTTTGACACAATGCCAATTTCCTATTTTTTCTATCTCTTGTTATTCTCATACCGAGGATTTGCTTTACAACACCCAAGTCCTTCATTGCAAATGAATCTACTAGTTTTATTTTTAGCTCATTTATATCATGCATGTTAGACCCTATAACAAGCATGTCATCTACGTACAATAACAAGATAATATAGCTTCCATTATCTAATCTTTTAAAGCAAACATAGTAGTTAGAATGACATCTACTATAACCTTGTTCTATCATAAACATGTCAAATTCAAAATACCACTATCTTGGAGCTTTCTTAGGCCATATAAACTCTTCTTCAGCCTGCACACCATTTTCTCCTTACCTTTGACTTTGTATCCTTGTGGTTGCTCCATATATATTTCCTCCTCCAAATCACCATGGAGGAATGCAGTCTTCACATCTAACTATTTAAGGTGCAAATATTCTACTGCTACCAAACTTAAAATAGTTTTTATAGAAGTCATTTTAACTATTGGATAAAATATTTTGTTAGATTCAATACCTTTCTTTTGTGCAAAACCCTTTACAAAAAGTATGGCCTTGTACCTCTTTTTACCTCCATCTTCTTCCTTCAACCTATAAACCCATTTATTTTGCAATGCTTTTTTACCTATAGGGAATTGAACCAAATACCAAGTTTGGTTGTGTACCAAGGATTCCATCTCCTCTTTCATGCCTTGCTCCCACTTCTTTTTGGTTTCTACCTACATTACTTCTTCATAGCTTTTTGGCTCACCACCACTAGTCAATAGTAAATAATGAAGTCAAGGAGAGTAAGATTTAGGGAGTCTACTTACTCTAGTAGATCTTCTAACTACACTTCCAAGAGTTTGAGGTACTTGTAGTTGTTGTACATTCCAATTTTTTGGCACTTTTGGAATTTCATTCCCAATAATTTCGTCAAGTACTACATATTTTGTATTTGACTTTTTGTATTTATTTTCCTACAATTGATCTCTATACATGACCTTTTCATTAAAGATCACATCTCTACTCCTAATGATTTTATGATTTTCAATATACCATAAATGGTAACCAAAATCAATAACTCTATATCCAATAAAAGTACATTTCTTAGATTTTGCCTCAAGCTTGGTTCTATTTTCTTTATCAATATGGACAAATGCTTCACAACCAAAAGTTTCTAAAAAGGAATAATCTAACTTTTTACTTGTCCATGCTTCCTCTGGAATGCCACCATCTAAAGGACTTGAAGGCCATTTGTTTATTATGTAAACAAAAGTATCCATAGAATTTACCCAAAATTGTAAGGTAAATCCTACATGAAATCTCATGCTCCTTGCACGCTCCATGATTGTCCTATTCATCCTTCCTGACACACCATTTTGTTATGGTGTTCTTAAAACTATCTTCTCTCTATGAATCCCATGGGATGAATAATAATCATCAAACTCCTTGCTACAATATTCACCTCCATTGTCTAATCTGACACACTTCAACTTATTTCCTATCTCATTCTCAACCAAAGCTTTCCATTTCTTAAAAGTATCAAAAACGTCATATTTATTTCATACGTAATAAACCCAAGTTTTTCTAATTGCATCATCAATAAAAGTAACATAATAAGAAGAGCCAACAAGGGATGATACGTAATTTGGCCCCCATACATTTTTATGCACAAGCTCTAACTTTTCATCCTTCTTTATCCTCCCAACTCTGATAAATTTGACTCTCTTCTATTTTACATACACACAGTGCTCATATAAATCCAAATCCACCTTCAAATCTAGCAACAAATTCTTTGAGTGGAAAACTTGCATCCCCTTCTCACTCATGTGCCCAAGTCTATGGTGCCATAATTTTTTATCCACTTTTGTAGAATCTAGAGAAATATAATATTCAAAATAACCATTATATAAATACAATATACTTACCTTCTTGCCTTTTTCTATTACCAATGATCCTTTAGTGACCTTCCATGATTATTTTGTGAATGTAACTATGCATCCCTCACTTCCTAGTTGCCCTACTGAAATTAGATTTATTTTCAACTCAAGAACATGCCTCACCTATTTTAGCAACCATTTTTTCCCATTCTATAATTTTATCTGTATCTTACCCTTTCCTATAATTTTATAGGGTTCACCATCACCCAAATAAACCTACCCAAAATCACCTTGAACATAGTCTTGAAAATATTTATTATGGGGTGTAGCATGAAATGAAGCCCCTAAATCTAACACCCAAGAATCATTAATATTATCTAAATAAATGATTAAAGTATCTTGTAACACATCACCTACTACGTTTTCTTCCTAGTTTTTATCTTGTTGTCCATCTCCTTGTTTTCCTTGTCAAAACCAACAATCTTTCTTCAGGTGTCTTTTCTTCCCATAAATCTAGCACACTCATGTTCGTATGAATTTATATCTTCCCTTTTTAGACTTCCCATGATTCCCAGGGCCCTTTCCTCTATCCTTTTATCTTCCATTATTCTCCATATTTAAAGCATTACTTGATGTCTCACCTGTGATTTTTAATTACAATTCCTTGCTAAGGATAACACCAATAACACCATCAAACTTTAAAGTGCTTGAGCCAAAGATAGAATTTCTCACAACCATGACCAATCCATTCCAAATTTATAAAAATGAGCATTGAATAAAAATATTCCTAACATTATCATCAAAATTTAATGTTATATATCTTAACTGATTTGTGACCATGTTAAATTCATTTAAATGTTCAGCAACAGACCCACCTTCTAACATTTCTAGATTAAATAAATGTTTCATAAGAAATAACTTGTTGGAGGTTGAGGGTTTTTCATACACTCTATCTAATGCTTTTATCACATCCACTGTTGTCTTTTATTTTGAAATATTGAAGGTCACTAATGTTGCCAGGCACATCTATATTATTCTTAGTGCCTTTCTGTCAAGAAACTCCCAGTCTTCATCCTTCATAGTCACCAGCTTCTTTGCTATTCCACCCAATGGTAGGAAAATATCCTTATGATATAGATAGTCCTCTATTTGCATCTTCTATAGCTGGTAGTTTTGGTGATTTAACTTCTCAACCTTAAACTTGCCTTCTTCTGCCATTGCTCCCACTCAAACCGAGAAACCTCTTTTCCTACAAGTTTATCTACCAAATAAACCTTTAGCTCTGATACCAGTTTTTAGGAATATAGAATGTATATAAATAATAATGAAATAAATATATAATTAAAATTCAAAAAACATAATAGAATAGAGACATGGATTTAACATGGTTCACACAATATGGGCTATGTCCACACAAAAACTACCAGTCCTTATTATTTAGTCCAATAAATGAAGGGAAAAACCTACAATACATCCAATACAATATCTTCTTCACTCTCTCTCTTTTACTACCTAATTACAATGCCCTCATATCAAATGGAGGTTATAAATAATTAATCACTACCAAGCAAGGAAAATGACTCAAAAACATGTAGCCCTAAGAAATGAAAGACAATTTCAAAATAAAGACATTTTCAAAGGGAGAATGCATAAACTTTCAAAATCTATGATAAATAATTATTTAAAATGAATCTAACCCTAACATGTGATATATAACACTATCAATAACACTACATTAATATAAATGAAATATTTCACCTTACAAGTAGGGTTCCCTCAAATCATGCTCTATAATAATGTAAGAAACTACCAACTGAGAGTCTAAGTGTGATCTTGACTAGATGAAGACCCAGTTACAATTTAGAGATTTTTCCAATCCAATGATAAAAATATAGGAAATAAGGTGAGGCATGATCAATTATCATGTGTGAGGTATAATCCAAGTTCATAAATCAAGTGGAATGTCAATTGGTGCATCATGAGAATAAGCAGTAGTGAGGATAAGAATAACTAAGGAGAAAAAATTGTGAATATAATCTAACTAGCCAATGAAAGTGTGGATTTATCTCTAAGAGGGAGGATAAATCAAAGTAAAATCTCAAGAGATATGAAAATAAACAAGATGAACTCATATAGAGGTTAAGATGGAGGTTTGAAACTAATATAGGGTTTCCCCAAGTCATATTCACCAAAACATTATCATTTCTAACTATTTGGAAATAGTCATGAGTGAAACAAGCACATTGCAGGTAAGTTATGGCTTAAGATGTAGGTAAGTAGATAAATGGATGGCCTGACACAAATATATACCACTTATTATGATAGAAACTAGTGGCTTAAGCTGTAAATGTGGCAAAAAGGTCCAAACATGCTTTATAAAGGGCCACATAAAGGGCATGAAGGCCTAGAAGGGCTCAATGAAGTACAGGAAGGTTAGGTGAAGTGTGGGGAGGCTCATTAGGGTACACAAAGGTTAGATAAATACTTTAATTGTTAATTAGGATCAACAAAGTCTCTTAGTATCTAGGTAGTATGTATGATGAAAAAATTTGTAATCATCAAGAGGAATATGGTGGACAATTAATCAATGTTAAATGGGAACAAAGAGTGTTGTGTAGTACCTAGAAGCTACATAAAAATAATAAATATATAAAAGAATGAAAATAGATAACATTACCTACACTCACTTGATAGGAATAGCATTGAATAAACAATCAATTATGTGATCCAATTGTACAAGTCTAAACTCTTTGGGATATAACTTTAGCTCTAACTCTAGATCTTGTATAAGAAGGGATACAAAGTAATATCAAAATAGAAAATCTAAGATGAATGAGGGATGTGGGAGATATGAAAGTTCTCAAAAGAGGAGATAAAAGTGTGCATCACCTCGAATAGGGGGATCAACTCAATGCTAAGGATGTTTCAAACTCTAGTGAGCTAAGACATGCCTAAGAGTGATTCAAAGAATAATTACACATAACACATGTCTAGTACATGGGCATAAATTAGGACTCCAATGATTGCATGATACTTAGTAGCATTTTTCATCTCACTAATAAGAAGAAACTAGTTGTATCAATCTCGTGGCCTCATGGTTCATCAATGGTCCAAACCACAACCACATGTCCTGGGTTGTCTTGATTGCCATGATTAGTATGAATCACAAAAGAGTGTACACTTTGATGGGGGTCAAGGACGTAAGAAACAACTACAAGGAACTATATTAGCATAAGGAAAAATAATCAAGATGCACAAAGGATACCAAGAATGAGACTAAGTCTTAATCACAAGAAGAATACCAATGTTAGTCATGGCAAGAGGCAAAGAGGGGTTGTAGGATTCTCATGAAAAATGAAGACTAGTTAGAAAAGAACAAACAAAGTCATAAACAAACATAACAACTAACTCTCACCACCTGAAAAGACCATAGTGAAGGAAAAAGAGAGAGTCATTAGAGGACCAACTAAAAATAAGTAGTAGCACTACTGACTGAAAAAAAAGAAAACAAATTTGATCATATCCTAAGGTGCATCCAAAGTAGAGTGCACATGCCAAACAACCAATAATACCTAAAAGGTCTAAAATCAAGCACAAACTAGCTTTTAGGAAGGAAATATAGGTGTTATTACATGTTAAATAGGCCAAAACCCATAAGGTATATTTTTCATGATGAAAGGAGGAGCAATGGGCCTCTTACCAAATAGGGACCTGCCAAAAGAGGGACAAAAGGTAAAATGTTGCTTGTATAAAATAGATGCCATGGGATTATTACTAATTATAATATTAGTCCAAAGGAAGGCCATGACATGCCCTATTAAACTATGAACTACGCTTTGAGGGGAAAAAAATGACACTGGATAATCCCAATAAGAGGCTAAAAGGTTAGAATAGAGGGGGAAAAGCAAAAACATAAGTACATGCACTTGATATGTATTTATTTTCTAATATAATGACTAATTTTCATGTGCATATATGTAGACACGATCCATAATTAGTCACCATGGGTTAGTGGTGAGAGAGGAGAGGAAATATACATTGTACCACCATAGGCAGGTTTCCTATGATCATCATGCAGACCCTTAGACATAGAAGTTATTGAGGTGGAACCCATTAATTGGGTGTTAGAGGGATTCATACTCAAGGGTGGAGGGGGATAAGTGCCATTTATAGGGAAGTAGTGATCATAAACAGGATAAACCACTTATGATCTAGTTTAACCTTATTTTGGTGCTCCTTATCAGATATGAGCACCATATCACCTACCTAAAAGGGATGAGATTACACTAGTTTCTAAAATTATTGGCACTAGTGACTCTAGTAATCATGATTGGGATCAAGGACATCAATACAATTCTTGTCCAAGTTCTCAAGTTTAATGGTCATAGCTTGATCCATGGGAACATCAAGGGCTAGGCCATTTTCAGTGAGAATGATATCTAAACCCAAATGATTAAGAGGGTACAAAAACTTGTGATGCACCATCATGAATCTCTTGTATACCCTCCTCTCCTTAGATAGGTTATGTTTCATGATGTGGATGAAATGGCACTTGAGATATGAATAAAAAAATCTAGATGCCTTCACAAGGAAGACATTAAGAGTTTGGATTCCATAACAAAGAAGTCATGATGAGGGAAAGGGATCAGAGAGACATATAAATATATATCCTAAGAGAAAAAAACCATATTCATCCCTAAAAGAGGGGTGGGGTGATAGAAATTATGAAATGAGCACAAGAGGAGTGAATGTCTATCAATATTCATCAAGATAAAACATTTCATTATTGAGAAATTAAGATTTATATATGTGTGCCTTACATGAATTAGTAGGGCCTCATGAGGAGATAGACAAATCCTCATGAAAGGGTTTTGTATTTACATATAGTAATGAGTTTTCACTTGGCCTTCCCTTTTAGGTTAGGCGAGGAAGAATATGGAAAAGTATAATGATAGGCCTTAGCCTTAGATTTCTTCTTGTTTTTGTTTTTGTTTTTTTCCTTGTGTCTAGGAAGAAGATCCGTGAACATATCCAATTTGTAGTTGGCCACAAAAATAAGAGAGATATAGGGAATAAATGAGGTCTTCACACCATATTTTTGGGAAACACACTCCTTGTCAAAATGCCTGATAATATTTTTCAAATTGAATAATTTGGTGATTTAGAAGGGACATGACACCTATTGTCCTTTATTGCTTATTTTAAGGGCCTTATTTTTATTTGACCTCTTATTTTATGTTTTGACCTTGTAGTCATCCTTATTTTCATTTTTCTCTTATAAATAATTGGTGACACAATTATTGATTGAATTTAAATATTGATTGCACAAATAAGATGACTTTTGAGTAGGCACAAGTCAAATTCTTGCATGCATCTAGAAGACCTTGATCTTGAGACACACATTAATAGATTCATCATAATAGGTAGGCTCACACTTGAGGACCTCAAGGTTAACCTCCTACCTCAATGTTTGGGTGAATTTATCATAGAGATAATCATCCAAGAACCTAATCTTTCATGTATGGATAGTTGAATGCCATCTATGCACAAAGTCTAAGCTTGACTCACCCTTGGCATGGACCATATAAGTGAATAATTAGATGTTGAGGTTCAATGGTATAGAGATATCTAAGTAGTAAAGAAATCATCTATAATAAATTGAAAGATAGAAAGATAATTTGGTGGTACATTCTAGAAGTAAACCAAAACTTCATCTCATAAGCTGAAGTAAACCAAAACTTCATCTCATAAGCTACAAATGAAAAGCTTCAACATCATGCCTTTGTCTTGTTTCCAATTCATACATAATATCATGAATTATATGATATGCTCTATAAGAATAACATCTTATTTTATATTGAACTTAAGCATTTTAGGGATGGGATTGGGAAGGGGAAGGGTGTGCACCCAAGGGGTAAGAGGGTTTCTACAGAGATCCTTATAGGCATCATTAATGGTAGGCTTATGAAAAACTTTATGAGGAGAATTATATGTATCATGTTATTTATAAAATTAGGGATCGTCATGACCTTGGGCATACAAAAAGTGATGTTGAGGTGGCTCCCATAGTGGAAAACACACATGAAAAGAATCTTCTAAAACATGTGGTGAAAAAAACCATGGGAAGGGAATCACTTCATATATGGATGATGAGGTGACACAACACAAACATGGGAGTGGTTTTGGTGACCCAAATCCACATGGTGTTAGCCAAATGTGGCAATATGATGGTCTACTCAAGGTAATTGATGCTAAATATATGCATACCATGATTCCCTAATCTAAAAATAATTATAACAATCATCACACTCATCTAAAAACTTAAATTAATGATTAGGAGTTTGAGAAGGCTTTACATGATGTGGATGTCAAACTGAGTTTGAATGCCTAATTTTCTCAATGAGGATGATAGGGGGTTACCATTGTATATTTTCCTTCTATGAAGGAGGTGGGGAACTCAGATAAGAATAAGTTGAGGCACTCAAGCTATAATGGGTGCTATATCTATCTCTAGAGGAAGCACATTGCCTACTCCTATAGGAAGAGTGGTGCCCTACATTTATGTGAAGGCATCTATAGTAATATTCAATTATAACACATAATTATTTAGGCATCAAACATGAAATGGGATCATCCTAATCCATTTTGAGTGAATGAAAATTAGTTTGAAGACATGCATATGTGTCCTTATATGGGTAACTTAAACTATTGAAAAGGGGAGTGATCCCATGGTTGTACACTTGTTAATCTTGTTCCCTATGGAACATTAGAGGATCTTGGTCACCAAGTTTGGGGAAGGTTACATCACAGATCCTATAGGTTCTATGTCATTCTATTATATCCCTAGCTTGATCATGAATGAACTCATGGATAAGCCCTTGAATATGATTATAATGGCATCCTAGAGGTGGGAGGTCGACCATGGAGGCAATGAAATAAAAATAACTAGGAAGTCAATAAAAGATGTAAACTTTCAAAGAACCATCATGGAGGAGGATGTAAAACTAAAACAAGTTCGAAAAACTAGAGAGGATTCCAAAACATTGATAAAAACAAAGTCTTGTAGAAATATATGGTAAATGGCTATGAGAGATATAAATAGGCTATATCTAGAATGAAATCTTATAGAAGGTCCCACTGGACATGCTGAAATGTAGCTCTAAGAATCAAAATGTGAGACAAGTGTATAGAATAAGGGGTAAGAATCAAACATGTATGGGCTGAGGTAAACAAGAAGCCACTAGAGTTATATGGTAGTTATCTAGTTTATCAACATGCACTAAGCCATAGATGGACCTAAAGAACCAAGTTAGGGATAACATGATCAAGCTCAAAAAGGAAGTAGGTATCCCTAACTGATCTAACCACGGTAATTCAAGTAGTTTAAGGAACAAAAAAATGTGTATTGAATAAGAAGAAAAACTATCCAAAAAATTAATCACTACCAATTAAGTAAAATAATTAAACAACATGAAACTCAAATAAATGAAAGATAATTTCAAAATAAATATGTTTTTAAATGGATAATGCATAAACACTCATAATTTATGCTAAATGCTTGTTTAAAATGAATGTAACCCTGACATGTTATATCTAACCCTATTAATAACACTAAACTAAGATAAATTAATGATGTCACCTTGAAATCAAGGTGTCCTTAAATTATTATCTATAACAATGTAGGAAACTACCAACTAAGAGTCCAAGTTTGATTCTAATTAGATGAAAACCAAGCTATAGTGTAGAGCTCTATCTAATCTAATGCTAACAATCTAGGAGATAAGGTGAGGTAGGATCAATCAAGATGAGTGAGGGATAATTTAACTGCATAAATTAGGTACAATTCCAACCCATGTAGCATAATAACAATCAAAAGTGAGGGTAGGAACAACTAAGGATCAACAATGGTGAATCCAATCTAGCTAGCTAGTGAAAGTGTGGATTTATTTTCTAAGAGGGAGGATAAATTAGATTAGAATCTCAAGATAGATGAAGATAAACTAATAGGAACTTAGAGATATAGGTTAATATGAATTATTTTAATAGATATAGGTTTATCCCAAGTCAAATTCACCAAAACATGATCATTTATAGCCGTTTGGCAATGGTCAGGAGTGAAATGGGAACATTCTAAGTAAGTTATGACTTAGGATGTGGGTAAGTAGTCAAATAGGTGGATTGACACAAATTTAGGTTACTAGTTCTATTAGTAACCAATGGCTTAGGCCAAAAATGTGCCAAACATGTCTAAGCATTCCCCAAAATTTGCCACATTAGGGGCAGGAAGACCTAGAAGGGCTCAGGGAAGTGCAAGAGGGTCTGATGGAGTGTGAGGAGGCCTAGTGGGGTGCACAAAGGGTAGATAAATATATGAATGATTTATTAGGATCAAAAATATCTCTTAGTACCTAGGTATTATTCACAATGAGCATATGTGTAATCATTGAGAGGAATAGGGTAAGAAGAATTATGATTACAATAATCATGTAAGAATATGGGAAACCTTAAGTAAAATTAGGCTCAATGTATAATATAGACATAATTTAATCCTAGGAGGTATGAGGGTATGAAACCTTAAGTTTGGATTTAATAAATATCAATTTCATTAACATGTTTTATGGTAAAGATAATATGGGTCTTATTGACACTAGACTAGATTGTTAATTATGTATAAAATAAATCTAATATAAATATAGTAAATAAATATTTACAATGTGTTTAAGATAAATAAATGAAAGTACCTAGAATGATTGAGAATTAATGAAAGGGGTTTATACTTAATTTCAAACTCACTTGAATCCTAACATATGCTATAAATTATGAGAAACATGTCCCTAGATTATATAGAATAAGATCCAAAAATATGACCAAGCTCTATTGTAATGCCTAGTATTGGGTTTATCCAATATAGTTTATCTTAAAAGTGGTAGGTTTACTTAGATAATAGTTTCCAAGATATATATAGTATAAATATTTGAAAACCTCTTCATCTAAAACTTCTTATCATAAACTCATTTCAAATTTTCAAATAGATGCATGAAACTTCCAAAATTCTCTGTCCTTTGTTCCATCCTTAATCTACACAAACATGACTTAGTAAGGACATAAAAATTTGAGTGTTATTTTTAAGGTCCTACCTCATTCAGACTTCTAGTATATGATAAGATCACACACAACACTCATGCATGTCAAAAAATATATATGTGTATATGGCATTCTCATTTCTTATCCTTATGAGATGAGATGAGATGAGATGAAATCAATTAATCGACTCCAGATGTTTTTTTTCCTATTCTTTCTATTGGTACAAATGTAGTAGAAACTCTTCACTAAAATAAATTAAATATAAAGTTGTTATATCTATATGTCTCCCTTATAATCTGAATTTGTTTGCATGGTTTTGTAAATACTAAAATATTATATTAATTACTTGTCAATGACAAGCTTGACACACATTTACCATACATGAATTGAGCATAAAAATAAGGTCCTAATCCATAATATCTCACACTTTCATGTTATATTATGAGTTGACCCTCTTGCTCTATTGTTACACACCTACATGAAACTCATTGTCTATTTCAAACCTACTAAATATCTTACATAGACATCTCTAGACCCTCAATTTATTCCACCTATACACATGTTAGTTATGATAGTCTCAATTAGTATTGCTAATCAATAATGACCCAAATTGGTCAAAACTGACTTGCTTTTAGTAATGGCTACTTTCAAAAAACAAAAATTTCCTTAGGGTCAACCCATTTTTGTAGCATGTTCATGGTGTGATAAATTACCCTATGGACTATTATATAAACAAAATAAGGTCTTATTCAAAAAGGACTTGGTACTTATTTGATATAGATTTATACACTATTTAACATTGAGCAAATATATCCTATTCTTCTTGAATTGTGAATATATCACTATGAGTAGTCACAAACAATTTTGAAGCACATTAAATCTAAATCACATGAAGCATCATCAAGTATCAAATCCAAATCATTAGTTGCATATATATAGGTATAAGTACATAATCACATTACATGGGAGAATTACTTATGATTTTTTTCCCTCCTCAAAGTATCAGATACGTAGGCAATACTCAATAATCAAATGGGGTTTATTGGGTTCAATGCAATGCATTACACTTTCCTAATTTTTATAGGTTTTTATCCCTCATAAGCATACTTAATATTTCAAGGTAATGGAGACTAAATTTTGTAATTGCATGCATCATCAAGGTTTGTAATCACATACATAAAGCATACATACATAAGAGAAGGTGATAGTTTGGTAACAATACCTCATTACAGTACAAGTTAGTATTGATCAATGATACTGCTCAGATCAAAAAAATCAACCCTACACAAATAAAGATACTTCTTCTGAACTAGATGAAACATAATTTTGATTTCAACTTTATTGTACTTTATATATATTAGCATATGCCAATTTTCAATCATTAAAATCAATTTCAGTATTTTACATTCACATGTATGCTTTAATTCCATATTTATCTATCTAGATTATTATATAAGTTTATATATTAATTATATTAAGTAATTCATCTTAATCCAAATTATGGTAAAACATATTAATTAACCTAAATATTGATTGAACCATCCTTCCAATATTTTATATTTTTTGTCTAAGGATTTCAAATTTCATTTATGATTTCCATACACAAAAAATATTTTCATCTTTTAAAGGTTTCAATTTTTTTGTCTTAAGGTTTCAAATCTGATTTCCATACACAAAAAATATTTACACCTTCAGTTTTAGATCTTTATTAGGATTTCATACTTCTACGGTTTTAGATTTTAGCCTTTGGGTTTTATTTCAAGATCTATTTTTTATTATTCCCTAATTATATGCATTAATCATGGCCATATTGAATTAACATTTATGATTAACACAAGTCATGAAGGAAATATTTTCATATTGTTCACATGGATGGTGTATCTTATTTGACTAGTTATGTACACAAATGGGTCAAATGGATAAAATTTCAACACACTAATAAGGTTAAAACTAACCATGAACCATATTTAGCCTTTCTTGATTCATATTTTTTCAATACTATATCACACCATGATTCCCATAGAATACAAGCACCATCAAAGCATTTTTTGTAAAATCAAGTATGATTTGGGAATAAAAATAGTTGTACATTTTTAATTATATAAAATTTTATGGGCATAACTCAACACATAATTTGTAATCCCATGTGATAGTACAAGGTGGAAAAATTCATCATGTTCCTCCTAAACCACCTCTACCTCCCTCATATCCTCCTAATAACTTTTGTATGCATATTGAATTTGTAAATGTTTATAATGTTCAATCTCATATATGTACTAAGACCCTCGCCACTATTGATGATACGCATTTGATATCCAACCAAGGTGTGGGGGGAACACAAGTATTCCAACATATTTTCATACCTATTCTTACATAGGCAACATTTACTCCTCCCATGATGACTATGCATATTCTATCAAGAACATTTCCTAATACACACTCCCTTGAGTAGCTTGCTATAACATTTCATGTTAAGGTGTTGTAGCTAGATCAAGGTGCATATAGAGCTATTCACTCCATGGATTCACATACCTTACTTAATAATGTCTTATCCCCTAAGATAATAGCTTATCCTTTACCAACATCCTTTGTAGCTACCAAGATTCCATTATACAAAGGTAAAGATGATTTGAAGCAATACATTAGATCATTCCATGCAACATACCTAGACTATCCATATAATGACAAATTAGTGACCAAGATTTTTTTTAGATGCCTTAAATACTATACTTTGTGATGGTTATATGATCTTCTATTCCAATTTGTGATAGAATTCATCCCTTTTGTAGATTAATTTTTAATGCATTTTTCCATCAACATTGATGCAAAGTTATCTTATGCTTAGATTTCCAAGATTACACAAGAACCTAAGGATCATATCCATGATTATGTATTTTGTTATAATATAATGTTTTCCAAGATGAAAAATATGATGCCTGATAAGGAATATTAAAATATGTTCACACAAATTTTTTTTTATCCTTTACAAAAATACATCATGTTCAAGTGATTTCAATATTTTGACCACTTCTACCATAATATCAAAGAGTGAAAAATTAAGCTCATTTCCATGAACAAACTTTACTATAGTGAAAAGTTTCAACATAAGTAATATCTTATGTCTAAAGGAAATGTTATTAACTATAAGGTACAAGAAATGGTTAATATAGTGGTGAAACAAGAATATATGCCCAATTAGGGTTCTTATTTGAATCCTTTTAGGACCGTAATATGTTAAAAAAAGATTAATCCAAAAGCATACATGGTTTATAATATTCCTACTTCAATTAAAATTGTATGCATATTGGATATTCCCAATCTACTGTGTCTAATGTGGTTATTTTGGATCAAATAAACATCATGAAGGAGTCTTTAGAGAAACTTTGTCTAAGGATCACACCACTTGAAAATCTAATTATGCATAGAATTTTTTTTGGGCATAGTAGTGTCAAATACATATTTTAGTTATCCACTCACTGTATCTTGAATGTGGGTCAAATAACAATAAATATAAAATAAAAGGGTCAAACACTTCTCATAAGGCCAATATGTCTCCAAGTGAAATTATAAGTAACTTGATTCATAAAGAGATGATCACATTACCTCCTCCACATCCCACATGAAAATCCAAATATTATTGTGCTTATCATAGAATGCATGGACATGATACATATAGTTTTTGGAACCTAAAAAACAAGTTAAAAATTATGTATAAGAGAGAAAGAGCCCCCAAGAATCAAACTCATAGGAAAGAAATTCAAAACTAGTATGTTCTTAAAAAGACTAATTGTACAAATGTGACTTAAAAGGATTCAAAAACTATATCTACTACATGCATTAATACAAATGAAATGGAAATGATATAAAATATATGAGTACATTCCCTAGTCGAGATTTAAAAGAGGGAACCAATTATTTAACTAGCATTAATTGGTGATAACTAATCCTTCTACACTATCAAATATGATGCAAGCTCTTGAAATTTATGAATGTTGATGTTGATGTTGATGTTGATGTTGACATTGACATTGATGTTGATTTTAATTTTGATGTCGATGTTGATGTTGATGTTGATGTTGATTTTGATGTTGACATCAACATCAACATGATCATGATCATGATTTTAGTAGTATAATAAATAAAAATCAATTCCATAGTATGATGAGGTTGGTTATACATATAATAATACCAATACTTACTATAAAAATCAAATCTCTAATTAAACTAAATTAGTCTAATCACTATATGTACAACCCCACCAATCGATGATTGAAAATGAGGTAGCCACTTAGTTTGTCAAGAATGTTTTTTTCATTAAATTATCAACTAAATGTTTGTATACATTGGTAATATATCAACACAATATGAGTGACACTAGACTCTTCAAAAACCTAAGGTAATAATGGTTGTTTATAGGAAACACACTTTATATGAATGTAAATGACAAAAGGTAAACACACTTGCATGAAATGAAAATTTCACAAAGTAAATCAGCACTATTTTGGAATATTCTCACACTTTGAACAGAAGATACTTTATCAATAACACATGATAACAATTGATTGTAATAGAAACAACTATGAAAACCAAAATATATATGAACACAAAGCTATATTATAAACACACAATAGACTTGAAAGGTCTACTTAATGGATGGGATTGTCATATCATTTCCTCACAAGTGGGACATTATATCAAATCCTTATATGCTTAAGTACTACTAAGATACTCATTACAAAAATCAAAAGGTAACTCTATAAAATCTTTCTCTAAATAAATCAATCTACCTATCTAAAATAAAATTCATTATTCTTGAGGATACAAGGCATACACCCTTAGAGGGGGCATGCATTGTAACATTTTTATAGACATTTCATAGCTCCTAGGAACTAAACACTCAAAAAATGTAATAGTTATGTCTTTCTTCCTTAGTTATTTGCCCTTCTCTACCATTTGTTCTTTCAAGGCATTATTTTATTTTATCAATAGGTGAATCATTTTCTATTAAACTTTATAGGTCTTGGACTTGTAAGATTCTCCCAAAATGGACATTTGATATCATGTAAGATTCATCCAAAAATAGATGTCCAAGACTGATGACAAGAAGATTGAACACACAAATATTTTTAAACATTAAATCAAGAAATGAGTGGAAAATATAACTAATGTATTCAAAAATGGAGATGGATCATATAAAAAAGGCTTAAAGTTTATAGATCACTAAGATCACAACTCTCAAAGTTGTCATAACTCACAACTTACATAACTCCTAGTTAAGTATCTCACCACAATCCAAAATACTCCAAATATTCCCTATGAGTAAAAGTCACAAATGGATGTGCATATAGGTGGAAGAAAGGTGAGGAGCCAACATCCCAATAATGTGGGATAAGATTTCCAAATGTATAAACGCATTTAATCATGGTAAATAGTAGGAAAATAAATATACTATACCAACAAAAGTAACTTAATTTGAAAGCCTTAATAACATATTGATGTCCTTTACTATAAACAAAGTTTACATAGGTCTGATCAGGTCCTTCTGGCATACTTAGTTATGTAGTAGAGGTTGTTGGTTCCTTTTTGGAACCTAAAAATAAAGATATTTTAAGAATTATGAGTGTAGGTCACTCAGGGGCATTGGTTTCATGTTATTCAAGAGTTATTTCTTCATAGGTATGAGGTTAATTTGTTATAGTTTATTTTGGTGAAATTGATTTATATTCTTATGGTTTAACTTATTTTTCTTGCTCTTGGAATGCCACTTGAGCTAGTGTGTCTAATCCACTTTTTCTTGCTTCTAGTTCTTGAATTCTTGTTCTTAAAATTTATATTTCCTAATATGTGAGTAAAATGTTTTCATGATCACTTAATTATAGGATAAGAGGGGTAGGGTTTGTTCTATTTATTCCTCTAGTATCAAAAAATCTTCTCTTTATTCATCTTAAATTTCCACACTGGTTGTAAGCTCCTCCTCTATTTATTCCTTAGACTTTTAACTTTCACTAGTATATTCCTCACTCACGTCTTACCATATTTCTTCTACATTCATACTCAAACCTTATTCTTCATAAATTTCTTCTTTTGAAGAGATTTAAATTGTTATTTCCTTAGAGGGATATGGTCTTGCCCTCACTCCCTTGTTTCTCAATCTATATGAGCATCTCCTAGGTATGTTAGATGAGCCCTTAGAAGTTTTTTATTTTTGGTAAGGGGAGGAGATGTTATAGGTCTATCAATTTTAGGTGCCCTAGGCTAAACAACATTTGATGGAATAGAAGGCATTATAACACAGTCTTCCCAAAGGATATCATGCCCATTATTGACCAAAATTCTCTTCACTATTAGTGCAAGGTGTGTGGATGAAGTTGGGGGCCAAAAAGTGGATAGAATTCTACTTTTTTCCCAAAAACTATTCCATGTACAAGCTTATAATAACCATGTACACAATTATTAGAACCATGTATGTGGTTATTAGAGCTATCTTCAATCATTAGCGAGGCTAAAATGTGTACGCAAAATAACCATTTAAGTAGAATAACCACGTACATAGTTTTTACCCAATAAAACAAAAATGTGAAATCCAAATCATTTGGCATTCCACACAGTAAAAACTATGAGAAAGAGAAAGAATGGAAACCTCACATTTTGGAGTAGCAAGTTTGAGCAAGAAAGAATCTACATTTTAGATCCACCTACCTTTTTATTTGATAATGCCACATTGAAAGAGAGGTAAGCCAACATGTTTTAGTGCAATTAGACCCTAGTTTTTTTTAATGTTATTGTATTTATATTGAAATTATTTGTATTTTTATGTTTTTTAGTGCATACATCTTCACATGTAGTGGATAATATGCCATCACCTGACCCCAAAAACCCTCATATCACTCCTAACCCTCTAATCCCTTCTCACCTACAAAACCCTCTAATCCCTCCTCTCCTATAAAAACCTCTAATCCCTCCTCTCCTTCAAAACCCTCCTAGCCCTCCCATAGTTCTTCAAGCCCCCCAAGGCATTCGAGAGGATTTAACAAGCCACATAGTAGGAAATAATCTTAAACTTGAGAATCTAATTAGGTCATTAAAGGATCCACATTCAAACAACCCCTACTAAATTTTTATGGAAAACACATTACATATATTACTAGATCAACTTAAGTCATTAATGGGTGAAATTTTTAAGTGGGTTGACTATATAAATAGATGTAGGACATACTATTCTAAAAAATTGTTAGCACCTAATCAGCTATCAAGAGCACATGTTGAAAAACCCCATAATTTTGAGACACTACCCTCTACATTCAAGGAAATTATAGAGATTGATACCTTGCATATGCTTAAGGCACTTATTGACATACTCCTCCTAGGGAGGGTGGACATGGTGAGGCTTCATCTAGAAATGCTACCTGATGAGTTCACTCATGAAAATCATGTGGCATTGCATATACTAGACCTAATGAGGACAAGGAAGATTCCATGTATTCCACTCATGGTGGTTTTTCCTTGGGCCTAGATGATATCGATATTTTTATGTTTCAACCATCTACATTTCATCTGGTCACCTTGCCTACTAAATTCTAGGTATGTTTTAATATTTCACTTATTAAAAAAATGAAAAATTTAAAATTTAAAATATTTGTAAAATCTAAAAGGTAATTTGATGTATATAAACTATTTTTATGTTGCAATAGGTTTTTGGAGTCCAGACAAGCACGTGTGTTGGTCATAGTGCACATATGTTTTATACCTATACAAAGGAAATTTATAATGATTAATTAATGTTATTGTTCATTGTATATATATGTTGTATATATGTGTGTGCGTGTTAAAGTAACTAACAATGATATTTTGTATGTTCAATTAATGACCATAGAAGACATTCTACCATCTATTAGGAGGGAACAAATATAGGTGTTGCTATTGTGATTTCATTTGCTATGATTTCATCTTCATAGCAACTATTCAAGATACATAGTCCAATTATATATTACATAATGTTTAATTAAAAATATGGGTGTATTTTTTTAATTGTCCTCTATACTTGTGCAAATCACTGATGCACAAAATAATTGTATATGTAGATTTCTTCATTGATGTTTTCTAGTCCTATCAAAATGACTAGCATGGGTGGTATGGTACAGTTAGACAATTTAATTTGTAATTTTCATATTATATTTAAATTATTTAGTTTATGAGCTAATTTTGAATTTTAATTTTTTATGTATATATAAGTTTTCAGGGACCTGCGACTTCCATCATTAGGATTAGGTCACCGACTCATAGTAGTGATCTGTTTTACACTCCTATTTGCTAATGTGAACCTATCATCAACCCTGTAGAGTAGGGAAAGTTTTAAAGGCTATTTATAGCCAAAAACCTATAAGCAGGTTTTTTAAATTTTGAAAATGACTAATTCTACAAAAATATACATAGGTCAAATAGCTTCAATTTTATACAATTTTATAGTTTGGGACACAAATTTGCTTTATCTATTATACTAAATCCTATTTTAGGACATATATTTGTCAAAGTTACTAAACATGTATGGGTATAATTCATCAAGTAATTATACGATACATATATAGGTTAGTCTAAAATTGCCAGTTATATGTGTGTGTGTGTGTGTGTGTGTGTGTGTAATAAGGACCACCTAGGGATTAAGGTAATAATTATATTTTATTCTATGTAAAGGTTTTAAATATTATTTGGCACCACATGATCTTCCTTCTATGATTTTTATATAAATAAAACCCTTAATAATAAATAATTTTTAAACCTAATGTTTATTTTATTTCAGCATTATATGTGGTACAGATGGAATTAAAGCTATGTGGATTGAGGTTTGGATCTTACCCATTTTTTTGAGAATTGCTATCAGCCTATTAAGGGGCCCAAATAAAAATTTAAGGTTGGTCCAACACATCACCTAAGGGATTAATTCAAATTGGTCAAATACATATGTGACAATTTTTTGATTTTTCTTGTCATTTATGCAAGCTATTGGTAGAAGCAAAGCTCTAGTAGTCATAAGACTAGGATGAAAGGTTAGAATTGAAGGTGAAGAAAATTTCTAAGCTAGTTTCCTTGTGATTACAATTTCAATTTATGTATTTATGTTTTTTTTTTTTGTTTTGAATACTAAGAGAAGTTTTTTGAATACATAGTCATCTATCTTGAAATGAATAAATATAATGATAAGTTCTTAGAAAAGTATTTATTTAAAGATATTTGCTAACAATTTCTTAATTTTTCTAGTCATTGATGCAATATATTGGCATAAGTTAAGCTCTAATAGTTGAAATATTGGGACAAGAGGTTGTAAATTAAGGTGCACACAATTTTTAAGTTGGTTTCTTTATGATTACAACTGCAAGGTATGGATTTGTGTTTATTTTATTTTGACTACTAAGAGTATTTATTTTCATGTAAAATCATCAATCTTGAAATTAATAAATATAAATATAATTTCCTATAAAATCATTTCTTTAAAGATATTTGTTGATGGTTTCTTGATTTTTCAAATCATTGATTTAAGCTATTGGTAGAAGTGAAGCTCTAGTATTCGAAAGATTGAGAGGAGGTGTAAAAAAAATTTAAGTTTTTTTCATTGTGATTTTAACTACAAGGTGTGAGCAAGGAATACATAGAGGGGAGTTTAGTCTTGTGTTAGTGAAACAAAAAAAAATCAAAGTAATGCATTAAAATCCTAACACCTCTAGTCTAAACACTAGGGAGAGCATAGGTAACAAGCATGCATATGAAGAACACAACTAAAACATAAAATAAAACTATATTTTATTTTCCTTGGAGCTCCAATTGACTTGTTGAAATGGATTTCTCATCTTGTGCATCAATAAATCTTCATCAATGGAGCTTTTTTGGATTCACATTCCCTTAGCACCTTGGCTTATGATTTTAACATGGTAACATTACTTGCATGAGGCTTATGGAGTAAATACTACATAATAACTTTACAATATCCAAGCTTTGAATAAATTTAAGTATCATAAATTTACACCAAGAGAGGTTAAAAATCAATAGGCATGGCCTTGTATTTATAGTCTCAACAATTAACTCTCACCCAAGGTGAGTTAAGGTTGAGTTTAAATATGGAATGAGTTCAAACTAACCCTAGGTGAGTTGAGGATAACTCCAGTTGAGTTAAAAGTTGTCATTTAATTATGATTTTCAATTACCAGGCATGCATCTTAAATTATATATTTTGAGATATTTTGGAAGAGCTTGACAACTCAAAAAGGCAATGATGAAAAGGCTTTATATTTTAATTTTTGGAATTTCTATTTTTAGATATTCATTAATTGCAAATGGATAATTTAACTAATCATTTAATATTGTTTAATTAGTTAATTCAATTTGATTAGCATTTTAACTCTTTTGATATTTGATCAAGTGTTTGACTTAATGGGTCAATATGCCTAATTGATAGTTGTTATGTTACAAGGTGATTAGAGATGAATCTGTGAGAGGTTATTATTGTGTGCAATATAATACCCCAAATAAGGATGTCTCAACATGATTATAATTATTTATGAATGATGCAAGTATAAAATTGGGACATTTAGTGATTCCTAAGCTTAATTTACAATGGCTGATAGGAATCAATTTGAAGTTCGATCAAAAGCCAGTTGTGGTCAAAATTGGGTGTCTACACAAGGTATGGATTTGTGTTTCTTTTGTTCTAAAAATTGAGAGCATTTATTTGCATGCACATTTATTAGTCTTGAAATGAATAAATATAATGATAATTTATTAACTATATTCATAATCGATAATGTTAAGATTTGCAAAAATATCTTGACCCTATCCATAATCAATAATAACATTTAAAATATTTTTATATTTCAATTAACAAACCATACCAACCAAAATATAATTTTTACTTTAAGATTATTGTGTCCTAAGTCATAAGTGATCCTTAACACATTTATAAAATTGATTAAAATAAACAAGCTCTTCCTTCTATATGGTTTTAGTGACTAGAAAACTTAATAATAAATAATTTTCAAACCTAATGTTTATGTAAAATAAAAAATATCTTCCTTATATATGGTTTTAATGACTAAAAAACTTAATAATAAATAAATTTCAAACCTAATGTTTATTTTATTTCTAGCATTGAATACAGTGTAGGTGGAATTAAAGCTATGGGGATCGAGGTTTAGATTTTTTCCCATTTTTTAGTGAATTGGTGTTGTCATATTGAGGGGGCCCAAGCCAAAATTTAATGTTGGTTTAACACATCACTTTTGGGATTAATAGAAGTTGCTCAAATACATATGTGATAGTTTTCTCAATTTTTCTAGTCACTTATGCAAGCTATTGGTGGAATTGTAGCTAATGGTCCAATATAAATACTTACATCTCATTACACTATAGATACCTCAAATAAGTTTGGTATAAAATAATAAGGGAACACCACAATATACCTATGCATCTCTATAATTTTACAACTTTTATAAACATATTCACTTAATAAAACAAAAAAAAAATACACAAATTACCTCTTAATAATTTATATGCTTTGCATTATCTTCAACAAGATTTCTCAAAACCCTAATAAAATATATCTCAAAATCAATCACAAAATTTGTTTTCCTTCCTCGATCAACCTCAAATTTCAGATGCCTAAATTTCAAATTTTAACTTGCCAATTTTTTTCATTTTGTTCTTGATAATTGATATTTGCATTCTCTTCAAAATTTATTGAAATTAGATCTATTATTACAAAATTGTAGTGTGTTTGAAGAATTATTAGACAATCCTCTTATTTTAGATGTTGACTGCTAAATTATCAAGCTCTATCAAATGGAAAATTGAGGGCATCGTATCTAGTTATATAGATCTTGAAACAAGTCTCTAATTATTTTTCATTTTGTTTCTAACTTTGAATTTAAAAATTATAATGCACTAAAACTTATCTCATCTTCCACTGAGCCCAAAATCATTATTTAGCATAAATTAGCAAGATCAAAATATTTTGAGATACCATCACATAGTATTTCATTCAAACTTAAGGTATTCCATAGTCTAGTGATCTAGCCACCTTCAAAAGCATGGTCCAAAACTTGTTGTGGTAAATCAAGCAGACCACTCCCTTAGCTTTAAAAAATCTAAAATGCCTTCAATTTTTTCACCAATCAATTTTACACTCTTACAAAAGTGTTGGGCCAAAGTTTTTATTTTATTTTGAAAATATAATGAGCTACATTTTTCTAATATTGAAGTTACATCATAGCCATGGATTCTAATAGTTCATCCCAAGGAAAATAATATCTAATCTTTAAAGAGAAACATTTTTCAATTTCCTTCAAGGTGTAAATTATGAAGGATACAACCTCAATGAATCGATCCCTTGTAATAATAACTTCTTTGAGTCTATTAGATTGACCCTGTCAAAAGTGTGGGTTGTGTTATGTACTCAATTTATACTAAGTATCACAAATGATCTTACTATATGTACTACACAAAAGAGTCCTAGAGACTCATGATCATTTTTTTTTTAATGTTTAAAGTAATAATTATATTCTAGCTGGCATGGTTTGTTAATTAAAATTAAAAATTATTTGAAAGGCTAATATGGATGTGGTTAAGACATTTTGGTAGACCTTATTATATCATTTATAATTTTAAAACCATAAAAATGTTTTGAATATCTTTTAAGTTATGTCATCTTCACTTTTTATAGTTGTCTTGCCCTATAACCCCATAGTTGGTTTATACTCTATACTCTAATTTTTTATCACTATTTTTTCTATACTTAGTTTATTATATTATCTGGTTAGTCTTTACCGTATACTTATTTTAAACAAATAAGAAATTGATTTCCTCTAAGAAATAATGACATGCATCATACTTCTTTTAAACAATGCACAAAGAACAAACTAAATAAACATAATAGAGCCTCATGATCATACTGTATTATGTTTTTAAATGTTTAAGGTAATAATTATATTTTGATTGGAATGGTTTATTAATTGAAATTAAAAAATATTTTAAAGGACATGATTGATTATGGATATGGTTAAGACATTCGAAAGACAATGTTTTGAGCAAATATATTTAAAGAAATGCTTTTCATGGAACTTATCATTATATTTTTTATTAATGATAAATGGTTTTGAAAGGGTCCATACCCAATACAAAAAGGCTCAAAAGCCAGATAGAATAAAATAAAGCTAAAAAAAGAGTGTAGACGAACACCTAGCTATAGAAAAGAACCAACAACTAGAAAAAACAAGAAATAACAATAGCAGGGAGAACCCTGATAGAAAATAACACCAAAGCTACAAAACAACAGCCACTTCACAACATCACAGAAAAAAATTTCACTTGTTAAACTTACTGAAACTATTCTTAAGCCCCTCCAAATCATTAAAAATATTTAGGGTAGTAGTTTGAGAAGGGTTTTTCATGTCAATTATGGTAAAATCATAAGTTTTCTTAGTGCCACCCTTCCATACATCGGGATGCAAGTTGTTGAGCGTGCAAACTTGCCTAACTTGAAACTCCAAAAACTCAAAAATGGCATGTTACATGGCCAAATGATCATTTTTCCTACCTTTAATATGATTCACAATGTCTTTTAGGGATTTCATTCATTTGTAAATGTCTTATATCTTAGTCCCAAAAAGGAAGGAATTATCCACCTAATTTTTGCCTTTATCAACAATCTTTTTGAGCTATGTAAACTCCTTTCTAATCTCCTCGATCATTTCCTCTAGCTATATAACTTGGGATTTGATTCCAAGTTCCTTGAAATTATGGTGAGAAGGATCAAAATCCACATTAGCATATACCATATCAAGGATACTCTCAGGAATAGCAATTTCCTTTCTGTTGAGAGAGCTAGAAATTGAACCTTTACCTTTATCACTATTTTTAAGCCCCCTCTTTGGGGGAGGAGAAGGTGAGGTAAGAGATCTAGGATTCTTAGTCTTTACCCTTCTCTAGGTAGGATGTTTAGGTAGGGGAGGGGGAGGAATATATCAAGTTGGAATGTTGAACGAGACAATGCAGCAGTGATGATGAAAAAGAAAAATAACCCCTTCATGAAGAGGTAGGGCACACTTGTGTGACTAAAAATAAAAAATAGAGGCTTCCATAAAATGCAAAATATAATAAGGGAGACTAACCCTTGGACCCTTATGAAAGTGGTTCAAAATGACATGATGATGAAGTAGTAGAGTGTTATACCTACCCTCCAAAGTCACATATCACACCATCATACCATCCACTTCATCAAAAGGAATAGGGAGAGAGGAATGAACAATGCCAGCTTTGACAAAATTCAAGGCATTAATCATGGAACCCTCAAGAAGTCTTTTCTCCTCTGCAACCTTGTCAAATTTATTTTTTTAAAATTTTAAACCATCCCTACTAAGACTGGTGACAAAATCAATGAGATATTCATTAATAGATAAGGTCTTACCTTTATAGACGACAACCCTATTCTTCTAGTTATTGGTAAAAGAGATAAAAATATGGTTATCATGTCCCTTAATCTTCTACATGAATCTTGTGAATCCTCTCGCATATAAATCCCTTCAAAATTCTTCATTTACCTTCCAATTCAAGTCACATAAGGGCTCAACATGGCATGGAGCTCCACCCATGGTGTAAGAAGTAGGTTCATAGCATAAGAGATCATAGAAAATAGCTAATAACCCATTCCCACACTACCTTTGCACAACCCAAAACTTGAGAGAGACTGAGCACAGGAGTCCAATGAAGAATTCCAATGAAATAATCCGAAAGAAGTTTCACTAAATGAATATATATCATATGAGTGATTAAAACCTTTGTACCACATCTAATCATATCCATATGCCCTTTCTTTATTAATGATATCCTTAGCATTTTGTAGGGTTTGGTCATGAGAATACCAAAATTGAAGATGTTTAGTAATCACCCCCATATTAGAAAATTAGGCTGCCATATGGTTACCTTCTCTATAGGTGTGACATATCTTGTAATTAGAGAAGGTCCTATATCTTGTATGAGATAGTCTACTAGCTGGATGAAATATCATTGAGGTGATTAATGATATTCAAATATTCACTTTCAATGATTATATTATTAATTTGGTAATATTTTACTAACCTAATCCCTCAAAGAATATAAAGAGCCTCAACATAATGGTTATATTGAATACCCATAAGTCCAACATAGGAAGCAATAAGATTGCCTAAGTGATCCCTAATGATCTTGCCTCCCCTACAATTCATGGGTTACCTTTAGAGGTGCCATTAAAGTTTAGTTTGTACCCATTCATAGGATGAGGGATCCATTGAATAATAGATCTATCAATAGAGGGAGTTCTGATCTAAAGATCACCAATAATGATATTCCAATTAGAAATAAATTTTTCCTCATGTTTAGGGAAAACATGATTTTTTGGAGGCTTGAATTTGAACACATTTTATTTTGCATCAATAGAGATATCAATTAATATTTTTTGTAAGAATTCTTGCAATCTCTGAAAAAACCACATTCCTAGACTTCCAAATCCTCTAGAGGGTGTGAGGGAACATAAGTTTCCAAAAATGTCTAAGTATGATGTGTCTAAATGGAGTCTACCATTGATCCCAAGCCTAGAGAATATCTTCTAGGAATGTCTAGGAAACCTCAAATCTATAAAATATAAGGCCCCACAACCTGTTAGCATAAGAGCAGTGTAGAAAAAGGTGATGAATGTCCTCAACTACTTCCTTGTATAAGCAACACATGTTAGGCATAATAAAACCTCTTTTGATAAGATTACCATTGGTGAGAATCCTTTTGTTGTGCACCATCCATAAAAAGTGATTAATATTAGGAGTGAGATCCTTTAACCATATCTTAATCCATTCAAAATTAGGGTGAAATTCCTCATAAAGTAGCTAATAGCCATCTTTAATAATATAAGATCCAGAAGTCCAAGAGTTATTCTATTGCAAATTTTGAAAATTGACCCATCTATCTTTCCAAAAATAAAATATCCTTACTATCACCAAGCTTCCATTTATAACCTTTGTCAATACATCCCCTATGATGAGGTTTTTCTAAAATATAGAGCCATTTAGAAGATGATCCTCAATAAGAAAGTTTTAGGAACATTGCTGACCTAAATACTTATCTCTTAACAATATTAGTCCAGGGTTGATCAACCTTGAATAATCTCCAAACCATTTTGGAGATAAGAGCTTCATTCATAATACTAATGTTTTTAATACCCAAGCCTCTTATATTCTTCTAAGAACATGCCTTATCCTAATCCACAAGATGAAATCTATTCTTATTTTCAATACCAGTCCATAAAAAGTGCTTTTATATCCTTTCAATTCTATTATACACAACCAAAGGAATAAATAACATGGACATGATAAATGGAAAGATTTTACAAAGTAATCTTAATTAACAAACACTTACCTGTATTAGAGAGAACCGATCCTTTCCATCCAACAAGTTTGTTTTGGAATCTATTGATAATAGTGTTCTAAACTATCATAGAAAATTTCCTCATGCCTAATGGAAGCCCAAAATAAGTTATCAAGAGAGAGTTGATCCTACAACCCAGATTTGAGAAATTTTCCATTGCTGGTTAGGAGTATTAAATAAAAACAATGAACTCTTTTCATAATTGATTTGTTACCTAAAAGTTTATTCATATAATTTAAGAATGTGCCTCATCATTTTAGCTTTCAAAATTTTGGCTATTAGTGGAAGAATTGTATCATCAGCAAATTGCTGATGATAAATAGTAAGATCCATAAAAGTGGGTCTAAAGCCATTAATAATCCCCATAAAAGTGGCTCTGGTAATAGATCTACTTAGGTTGTTCGCCATAATAATAAAAAAAGGGTAGAAATGGGGTATCTTTTCCTGATACATCTACTACTAGAAAAGAAACCCATAGGTGAACCATTAACAATGATAGAGAATTTAGGATTAGAAATGCATGAATTGACAAATCTTTCTAAAATGAGAATAAAATCCAAATTTCTCCAAAACTCTATCAAGGAACAGCCAAGATACCCTATCAAAAGCTTTGTTCATGTCCAATTTTATGACCATACCCACCTTTTTAATCTTTTCCATGGAATGAATAATTTCATGCACCATTACTACCCCATCATGAATGAGTCTACCTTTGTCAAAACCACCTTGTTGTTTGGAAATTAGAACTGGCAAGAGGGGCTGCAATCTCAAAGCTAAAGTCTTAGTAAAAATTTTATACAACACATTGGTGAGACTAATGGGATTAAAGTCCTTAAAATATTTGACTCCATTTTTATTAGGTATTAACACTATAAAGGTGTTGATTTCCTTAAGAATGTTACCCATTCTAAGAAATTTATTAGTGGTTTTAAGAAAATCAACCGAGCAAATATCCTAAAAATGTTGAAAGAAGAAGACTGAAAAACCATCAGGACCTAGTGATTTATCTCCTTCCATAGAGAAAATAGCCTTATGTAATTCATCAAGAGTAACAGGCTTAGTGATGCTTAGGAAGTCCTCTTTTGGGAAGAGATTATTAGTAATTGAGTCTAACAAAGTAACAACAGCCTCCTAAGAAAAGGAGGTATTATCATTCAACAAATTTAGATAAAAAGATAAAGCTTTCTCTTTAATAATATCAAGATCTATGGTAATGGATCCATCTCTCAAAGAGACCTAAAAAATATGATTTTGGGCTCTATGTTTAAGTGTAGTCATATGAAAAATTTAGTATTTTGGTCCCCTTCCTTAAGCCACAAGGCCCTAGATTTTTGTCTCCAAAAAGATTCTTCCTGAGCATAAATATTGTGGAAATCAGAGAGAACTTTTTCTAAATGAAAATCTTCAATATTCATACCTTTTGTAGCAATTTTTTTTCTAAACAAGATAATTAACCTTTAATCTATTTTTCTTGAAGATATCTCTAAAAATATTTCTATTCCAGATTATGACCTTTGTTGAGATTTTTAAGCTTTTGGATGAAATGGAATTGGGTTTTTCCCTCAACCTCAAACGTCCACCTATCTTGAATCCTATCCTTCAGCTCTATATGATCAAGCCACATTTTTTGAAAATCAAAATATGTATGCCCATATTTAACAAGAACATAAATGGAGAGCACAATGGGGTTATGATCATAACTAATTCTGGGTTTAGAAGAAAGATGAAAATTTTGACTCAAAATCCAATCCATAGAAATGAGAGTTCTATCAAGTCTAACTTGAATAAGGTCTATTAGTCCATGTGTATGGATTTCCATGTAGATCCAAGTGAATGAGATTAGAGAAGGAGATAAACATTGTAAACTCATCCATGCCTATAGGGTAATCAATGGGCCCTCCCTTTTTTTAGAGGGAGTTAGAGGGGTATTAAATTCTCCCATAATCATCCAATGAAACTCAGAGCAATGGCTTCTAAAACTTTGTAAATCTACCTAGATATGTCTTCTACCCTAAAGAGTGTTAGGTGCATAGATGTTTCAAATCACCCAAACTAAGTTGTTGTCAATAGAGTGAAAAATAAGAGAAAAGTGATTACGAGAGGCAAAAATAACTTTACCATTCACAATTATAGGATCCCAAAGAACAACAATACCTCCAAAAGTACCTTTTCAATCCACACTAGTGATGTCAACCTTATTCCAAAAAAACCTCTGGTTATTATTCAATAATTTAGAGCTCATCTTAGTTTCTTGGACCAGTAAGATAAAGGGATTACTAGTCTTCCTTAATTATTTAAGATTTATTTGTTTATCCCCTCCATTAATGCCTCTGATATTCTAAGAGATTATCTTCATCTAAAAAAAATTGAATGATTGCATGCTAGATGTGCCAAAGTCTTTTGATTCCCATCTACAATATTCCTTTGGTTTTCTTTTATCCTTTAAAAATAATTATTTGGTCTACCTTTTTTAGTATTATCCCTTGTGTCTACAATCCTTTTACTTAACCTAGTGATTCTAGAACAAGAGATTTCCCATTTATCAAGTTTCTTCTTTTTGTCTAGATTCAAGGCATCTGGGACCCCTTCAAATCCTTTGAGTCTCCTTCTATTTGGATCAACTACTAAAAAAGTAGGAGATAGAACATTAGTTTTAAAAAAAGGGTACAGTTCTAAGAAGGCATTAATTTTCCTTCTTCCCTATCTAAGCATGTCAAGGATAGCCCTTCCTTAGTTACCACATCAACTAGATCTGCCTGTATAGAAGTTGTAATCGAGTTGATAAACAACTATTCTTTGACTATTTTAGAATGCCCATGAGGAACATTGTCAAGAGGCTTACCTAGAGATCTAGACTTAGGTGTCTTGATTAATTTATTTTGATCATGATTAGTTTCTTCGACTTTTATCTCAAGAACACCCTGATCAAACTGAAGAGATGCTTGGGGGGTTTGAATGAGGAGAAATTTTGGAGCTTTACCAAAAACTCTATGTTCTATTCCTGAATCCCCATCATAATGACTACCCAAATGTTTCTTTTGGTCTTCTTTTATTTGGTTGGTCTTTACCACATATTTTAAACAAATAAGAAATTGATTTCCTTTGATAAATAATGACATGCAAAATACTTATTTTAAATAATGCATAAAGAACAAACTGAATAAATGCAATAGATCCTCGTGATCATATTGTATTTTATTTTTAAATGTTTAAGGTAATAATTATATTCTGGTTGGCATGGTTTGGTGATGGAAATAAATAAATATTTGAAAGGGCAATATGGATTTGGTTAAGACATTTTGATAGACCTTTTTATATAGTTTATAATTTTAAAACTATGAAAATGTTTTGATTATTTTTTTCAATTATGTCATCCTCGATTTTCATAGTTGTCCTTCCTTATGGCCCCATAGTTGGTTTATACTCTATGCTCTAATTTTTTGTCATAATTTTTGCTACACTTAGTTTATTATATTACATGGTTGGTATTTTAAGATACTTAAAGAGGTATGTACTCAATTTATACTTAGTCATATGGCCATAAAATTTAACACTTAAAAATGACAAATTTAATCTTTAAAAAGAATGACAAATTTAATTGTTAAAAAAAGGAATCATAAATAATATCTTGACTTTAGACTTCTCATCCTTTAACTCTTTATCCATTGGTTTTTTAATTAACATAAATTAACTCCTATAAAATAAATCTGCGTAAGTGTTTCAAATTACTTAAAACCTTAGAACCATGAAACCCTAAAACTTAAATTTATGCAACCTCATTTCTATTAAAATTTTATTCCTTTATGGTCATAGGAATCAAAAAGTGAGTAATAATTGTAAGAGGAGGCTAAGCAGCCAATAATGAAATATAATCCAAGTAAGAAATACAAGCCCTACATGTCATGGGAATCATAAAGTGGGCAACAATTACAAAAAGAAGCTAAGGAGGAGTCTAGGTAGCCAAAAATTAAGTACAATCCAAGTAAGAAATACAAGCCTTACGTTTCGTGGGAATCATGAAGTGAGTAACAATTACAAGAGGAGGTTAAAGAGGAATATAAGAAGCTAACAATAAAGTATAATCAAAGAAAGAAATGCAAGATGCACATATCTTCAAATGTTTTCACACTTTTAATGAATTATTTCTATCTTTTAAGGGATTCAAACTATTGCCATGTTATGTTTTCATTAGATCTTTGTTCACAGTGTGACATCCCTTTTTTTTATCTTATATCAAAACCCTTAATATTAGACATGTAGTTATCACATGAGATTATTTTTTTAGTAATAAGATCAGTAAGATATTTGCATTTGTTTAGGATTGTTTGCTTAGTAACGAGATCAACATGACCTCAAAAATCTTTTGAATGTGTATTTGGGCATTGAGGTGGTGATGAATTTTTTTAGAGTCGCACACACTTGCTTAGGGTTCATGTTTTGGATGGGTCTATATTAATCCTTATTCATGTTGTCTCTCACGTCTTCCTTACTTGGATTTATTCATTCGAGAAAGTGTTTTAAATATTTGGATTACCCCAAATTTCATAGGGAAAAGCAAAATAGTCATTCTACAAAAACTTAGGGTATCCATTGATCATAATCATTATTACACCTCAAGCATATTTTCCCCTTGAATGTGTTTTCAAAAAGTGGTTTAACTTGGATTTCTTTCCATTATTTCTTGATTTGAATATAACGCCTGATTCACTAGTGATTTATAAGTTTTTTGAAAGAGTTAATAGAAATCGCTAGTCAATGCGGTAAGTATACCTATGAATAATTTTTGTATGATTTAAAAAATTTAACATGTTAAGTTTGTAAGTATCTTGTTTTAACATGTACAATTTATAAAAATATTATCATATGAACATTTGGATCTAGATGCAATTTTGGAGCTAAAGAAGACTCATAGTCAATCTTCTTAGAGACCTTTAGTTACAAGAAAGACATTCAGGGGAAAGGGTTCTATAAGTAAAGAAAAGAGAGTAATTCATTTTGATGATTAAGAGATAATGTCTTATGACATTTTTTTATATGCCTCTATTACTTGAGTATAGTTTTTTGGCATGTTGTACATGCCTATATGGCATTGAATTTGGATATTATATTGTGTTCACATTGTGTACACTTTTATGTATTTTAGGGATATAATATACATACATATATTATTCAACATTTAAATTTTTAAACATTGCAGTCTATTGAATGTTGTTAAAATTCATGGAAAATTTACATATAATTAGCTAAAATATTATTGAATAATTTGTTCCAATTTTGAATATCTTTCATACTCTTTCACAAACCTTTGTTTCAAATATTTCATACCCTATCCTCTTGTATTGGTCTTACAAGACTAATATTTTATAATGTAAGTAAAATTTTATTGTCTACAAACCTCTACAAAACATCTAGCTATGATACATATGATTGTAATGATGATCCCAAACTCACCTGGATCAATGATTTGTCCTTGCTCTTTTCCACTAGGTTCATGGACTTCCTCACTAGACTCTCTTATTTTAAATTCCAACACTCTCTTATGCTTCCTTAGGATTATGATATTCACCTCAGTCACATCTCAATGTTCAACTCACTCTAGAATCTCCACTCTCCTCTTGCAATCAATCTTGTATCACTATCTCAACTCACCTTTTAGGCTTGACTAGGACTATTTTAATCTACCATATCTATGAACTTATATTCACCTCCAATAGCTTCCAACCTCCTACCCTATCCTAAAACATTCCAACTAACCTTCCTTTAAGGTCCCAACTCTTCCTTATACATATCTTCCACTTTTACCCAAGTAAGGATATAAGGCCTAATAAGCCTAATTCACATTATCAAAGCTTATTATTTACCTTGAGGACTTATTTATCACTCTTAACCCCACTCTCATGATTATCATAGTCATTTAAATCTCAAACAACTGTTATCACAAGCTTAGACCTCCAC
Source organism: Torreya grandis (assembly GCA_037957365.1). Classification (NCBI taxonomy): domain Eukaryota; kingdom Viridiplantae; phylum Streptophyta; class Pinopsida; order Cupressales; family Taxaceae; genus Torreya; species Torreya grandis. Next base: position 1,165,168 of record JARHVA010000207.1, read on the forward strand.
TTTTCCACCTTATCCACTTATTAACCGTAGTTGGATTCAAGGACTAGGCCTAACTAAGTTTGAAATATATCACTTACTCTTGTATCTCCTTGTATAGTCCTATAATTTCACTTGTAAAAACTTAAAACACTTCATTCACAACTTATCTAAACTTATACTAAAGTCTCAAGGCCCTACTCAAACTCATTTGGCACCACTGTCTCAAGACTATCTCTTGGGAGTTTTAGGCCTCTATCTAACTAATTTTTGGTGATAATTCACCTCACAGACCTTATCTAACCTAAAATTCAACTTATACACTTTAAACTCATCTATTCCAAACCTTTTACACAATCTCATACTCTTTCCATGGTTTAAATAGAAGAAAATAGCTTTTCGGTGGCCTTAAACCCTCAACTAGGGTTTTAGTAGTCTAACCTGGTAAGGAGTATTCAAAATTTGATGTATCCACTTAGTCACACTATTTATATCTCATTCCACTTGAAACATACCATAACACTCTTATTACCAGAGATTCACACAATTCACCACTTGACAAGACTCAAAAGATGTAAAACTTTCCACTTCTTGATGACTGTCTCATAAAATATTAGATCACAAACCTAGAACCCTACAAGTCATTCACCTTATCACTTCCTATCCACCTCAAAACTACTCACACACATTAATACCTATAATTAAAAAATTTATCTCAAAAAATCCCTTTACTTAATACCTTTTTCTTACTCCTTTTCACTAGTTTTTAATATACTTTCTCTCTAGACCCTCTTATTATCAATACCAACACTACCTTATGTTTCCTTGGACTTATGATATTCATCTCAATCACTTCTCAAGATCCAAATCACTATAATATCTCCACTCTCCTCCTTAAATTTGATTTTCCTCACAATCTCCACTTACCTTCTAGACTAAGTCTTGGCCCAGCTACCTTTCACCTACTCTTAACACTTAAACCATCTCCAATAACTACCAAACTCCTACAATGACTTTAAAAATGTCCACAAACTTTCCTTAGCTACCCCAAATCTTCAATTTTATTATGTCACACCTTTTCCCAACTTGGTATATGAGGCTTAATAATCCCAGTTCACTCTCTCACTGCTCATTCTTAACTCTTGGGCATTCCTGATCACTTCTAACCTTTCTTCCATGCTCTTCATACTCATTCCTATCTGACTCAACTACACTCATATCTTTCCAACTTTGTCCCTTCAAGTTTCTCACATTTATTCCTCATAGGCTCTTAGCCCTACAAGGCCTAAGTAGGCTTCTTATTGTCCATGATTGATATACCTTCTCTTCTTGGTCAACCCTTGCAATACCTCAAATACCTCACTTACAACCTCTTTCAATTCTTCTCAATATCTCAAGACCCTCCTTTATCTCACCTAGAGACTAAAATCTCTTATATGACTATCCCACTAGGGTTTTAGGCTTATTTCAAACTAGTTTTTGTCCATATATCCTCTCATATACCTGACCCAACCTCTAAACCAACTTCAACACTTGAAAATCACCTATTCCCACTATTTTATATAATTTCATGCCCTTTGTATAGATCAAACACAAGTTATGGAAATTTTGGTGGATCTAAACCCTCAACTAGGATTTTAGTAGGCTTATAAGGCTGAGAGCATAGTAAATTGAATATATCAATTGATAAACACTTTCCCAACCTTACAATATTATATATGATATATTAGTTGTTTACAACCTTACAATATTATATATGATATATTATTCAAAAAGTAAAATATTTAATCTAATAATATACCCTTCATATAATATAAGGTAATTATTGGCCTTTGAACATGCCCGGTTAGGAAACATAGCACCTATTTCAGCCTTAAGTAATATTGAAAATAAATGTTATCAACATACAAACCAAGTTGGAGATCTTTACCTCTACGGATTTGTGGTTGAAAAATAGCATCACCAAAATTTTGGGGGTGATAATTAATGTGTAAGACCACATTATTTGCCTCTGATAACTCCTGGTTAGGATACAAAGCACCCATTCCAACCTCAAAATGGCATTTCCCTATAAGGAAAAATTGTTATTTTTCAGTAAAACTTTAGATAATCATAAAAAAGAAACCATAAATCATATCCAAAAATTGAAAGAATCATCATATGCATGTATAATTCTTGTACATGCACCCAAAATCCCATGAATAAAAAAGAATCAATGAATTCATGGCATAAGATTTTGTGATCAGTCTTATAATGCAATTTTATGTAGTTAAGAGATAGGTTATTTGCCTCCAATAGACATCTTTGATTTCTAGACCTATGATTACAAATACATCACTTCCAAACCTCACAATGTGTAAATTACATGCATTCCCCCTTCCATGGTCTTGGAATCCACATGGATACATAATTTTGTAGAAAGTTTGGTCTTGAGTAACATTGATAACAAATGCTATTGACATGCGAACCAAGTTGGATATTTATATCTTAGATGTTTTATGGTTAAAAAATAGAATCATAAAAACATTAGGGGTTATGAATAATGTCTAATACTAAATTATTGGCCTTTGATCATGCCCGGGTAGGAGACAAAGTACCCATTCTATCCTCAAGCAACATTGACAACAAATATTGTCAATATGTGATCCAAGTTAGAGATCTCTACCTTTGGGGACTCATGGATAAAAAATATAATTTCCACCATCTCAAGGGTGGTGATTAATGTCTAATATCACATTATTTTCCTCTGATCACTCCCTATTAGGATATAGATCACCCATTCTAGCCTCAATATGATATTTCCCTATAAGGAAAAATTGTTATTTTTAGGTAAACTTTGGATAGGCATAAAAATAGAAATTTTAAGTCATATTCCTGAATATAAAAAACCATATTATACTTCTCCAAGTATTATAAATGCACCCTAAATCCCTTGAATAAAAAATAATTGATGAATTTTTGGTAGAAAACTCTATGATTAGTCATACAATGTAACTTTTATGTAGTTAAGAGACAAGTTATTTGCCTCCAATAGACATTTCCACTTACTAGACCTAATATTAAAAATAAATCACTTCCAACACCTTGATATGTGAAAATTACATGTGTTTCCACTACCATATCCTTGGAATCCATGTAGATACATAATTTTTTCAATAATTTTGGTCTTGAGTATATTGACAATAAATTTTATCAACATGCAATCTAAGTTGGAGATTTATACCTCTGAGGTCTTGTGGATAAAAAATATCATCACCACCACATTTGGGGTTATTAATAGCATCTATTAATTCATTATTGCCCTCTAATCATGCCTAGTTAGGAGACAAAGCACCCATTCTGGCCTCAAGCAACATTGACAACAAATGTTGTCAACATGTGAGCCAAGTTGGATATCTCTACCTAGAGGGCCTCAAGGATAAAAAATAGCATTTCCACCACATTGAAGATGGAAAATAATGTCTATGACCACATTTTTGGCCTCTGAGAATGCTTGATTAAGAAATATATCACTCATTTTAGCCTCAAGCAACATTGACAATGAATGTCGTCAACCTGCAATTGGACTTATAAGAACCAAAAGCTTATCTTAGCTTCAAGAATATGTTATTATCCACTAATTCTTCCAAAAAAATTAAGGTGGAATCTAATTTATCACCAATAACCTACAAAATATATGTTAGTATCTAGTTAAATTGAAATTTATATGTAAACGTAAGAAATAAATAAACTTTGATAAAAGTAAATATATTTGCATTTGAGAATTCAACATACCTTAGGGATTTAATATAAATAACCACTAGGATCAACTATATTATTTATAGTATCAATAATTTCTTCATCATCAAATTCAATAACCTTCCATAGAGTCATTTTCAATAGCCTACCCTAATATTTATGTAGCTAAACATTTATTGCAAGAACCAGATTTAGATAGTGGAGTATCTTCTTATTTAATTTGAAGTCTTCAAACAACCATACATTATAATTTTTCATAGAGTAGAATTGAATCCAAGTTCAAGTAACTAAAATAAACCCAATGGGATAGTGAATGTTTTCCCCATTTATGACTGTAGAAGTCAAATTCTATTTTTCCTCTACACACTACCACAAGTAGTAGTCTATCCCCTCTTTGTTATTCTCATCTATAATAACTACATAAACATGCCATGCATCCTAAAATAAAACATGATTTAATAACATGATATGTTGATATAATTACCAAAGTTAGTACATGAAACACATGTCAACTATAATATGGTACCTAGTTTCACTTGATTAGACACATGGTCAAGGTCATGTGATGATGTCAACTCTATAAGTTGTAATATTGGTGGAACCTGATAAGTGTCAATTAGATCAAGAGGCCTATAATTCCATTCATCTACCCATTCTGGTAACTCACACTCATTCCAAACAAATTCAGTGCAAGTAGAACAAAATCATTCCATGTGCCTCATATGAACCATCCAATAACCTGTATTTGAGATATGAAATGAGTGTAACTCACTTGATCTTGTTACTATCATATAATCTTAATAGTTTTTGAATTATTCATCCTACATAAACCAAAAATATCAATAAATAGTGAAATTTTGTTGAGCACCATGGCCCATATATTCATTCACCATTCAACTATGTTATTTGCATCTAACAAATTAGTAACCTTATCAAAATTCAACTCCTCTATTACAAGTGATCTTTTGAAATATGCTCTTGCACTATCATGTTCCCCCTTTCCATGGCCTAATTTAGTGAAACTCCAAATATGTTTTTCAGCTCACATGCATCCTTCTTAGTCAATAGAACATCTATGCATTCTTGAATTGTGATGTGAAGTTATCTAACCATATATAATGTTAATTTTATTCAAATTTTCATAAAATAACTAAAAGCAAAATGAAATATACTCTGAAGAATGTGTCTGATCATCATTGACATAAAATTGGTACTCCTATAATATTTTATGATCATTATTTGTACTATCAGGTGAATGCATGAATTCTATATGTACAAAAAGTGAAACCTATATTGAGTTGTATTATTATGAATGAACCTCTCTTTATGGTTAAAATGTGTAATTATCTACAAATTCAACTACTAAATTAATAGTATGAATTAGGAATCTATCCTTACTTAACTTGAATTATTTTTCTATTAATCAAGCTTTGTGTGTGTGCCTTGCATACTCATATACAATTTCATCCCTAGATTTATCCATAAATTTGGAAATAGGTATTTATTAAATAATAAGATCACACCTTTTAGATTCATTTTTGTCTTTCATTTGATATAAAATAGATTTATATTTGTTAAAACCAACCAATTCTTATCCAATTCCATGTGTACTCTCCTCATGGGTACATGATTTTCCATCTAAACATGCATTGTTATAAAATAAGTAAAAATATGGTATTTTACAAAAAACTATTGTAATAAATTCTGTTGATAATTTTGGTTGGGTTTCCACTCCACACTCTTGAAAAATGTTGTTAATATGTAAATTACAACAATGTTGATGATAAATATCATAATGCATAGAAAATTCAACATGTTGCCTACAACAATAAGTGTGTGTGGGTGATTTAATTTCACATGGAAGGGTTTGGATATTTAAAATTAAATATGACTAATAGAAATATGTGGATATTTTTTAAAAAAATAGAGCATAATAGTGTTTGAGTCATATCCAAAAAATGTTTAAGATGTGGTTCATGGTTATGAGAACCAACTCTTCTTTTCACTACATCTCTAATATTAGGCGATGCCCTTGTGATATATTTATAAAATCCTATAATTAAATATTTTAGGGAATTATCTATAGACTTATCTTTCTATGGAGTTTACCAGAGAATGCCCACAAGTCATTGTTACCATCAACATCAAGTCTTTTCCATCTCCCAATTAATTTAATTAGTGTTTTTCTATTTGTGTGTAATTCTCAACTTATTTTTCTAATCAATCATTTATTCTTTGTTTTACCACTTACCAAAGAATTTGTAATAAAACATTGAGTAGTGTTACCATCTGTAGTGCATTTCTTCACACCAACTTGATGGTATGCATTATGAAAATTTTCAACAATTGCCTTGTTTACACTATCAATATTAAATGTTCTTAGTCTTAGGGTGTTCATTATAGGTCTAATCTTAAGTACATTTATCAATGTAATAAATAATTGGCATCTTCGAGTTACATTTAAATATTGAAAGTGATTGTCCCAAATTCTTTCAACTTTTCTTCTCATATGGCACTCATACATTTTTTTAGGCACTGGTTTCAATATGGATTCATCAATTTCAATTAAATATATTGGTTTTCTTTTGTAAATCCTATGATATGTTCTTAATGGTATATTTGATTGATTTGGTGTTTCCATATTATTTTCTTCATTTGTAGGTTCTTCATTCAAAGGTGTTCCCATATTGTTTTCTTCATTATAACTTTATCCAATAGGTGTTTTCATATTATTTTCATCATTATTGGTTTATCTAATTTGTGTTTCCATGAAATTCATAGCATCATGCATACTATCATCATCAAAATTAAAAAAATATAAAATTTGATGTGGAATTGTATTATAATTGGGTATACATCAGAATTGACAATTAGACTTTCACAATTTGGTATAGTATCATTGTTCATTTCATTATTATTTATGACAATCAATTCATTAGGGATAATATACTTACCTACATGAAGTTATTTCACTCACTACCTTTTTTTTTATCTCACCACTTCTAATTAATTCAACATTTTTCACTTTAAATTCTTCTTCTTGATACTATGAAAGTATTCACCCATGATTGCATTAAGTTTTCAACTTTTGAGGGTTGGGACAACAATCTAATTAGTCCAAAATAGACTTGCTTGATGTGAAGTACTAAGTGGGGAAAACAATCCAATTATTCCAAAATATTTAAGAATACTCATATGTAATCTTTAGTCAACCACGTGAGTAGAAAATGATTATGATTTTGAGGGCATGGATAACATTCTATTTATTTACAACCAGACCTGCAGCATGCATGCAGCATGCAGAATAAAATTGAATAAGGGGAAATACTCTTGAAGTATAAAAAATGATTGTTAGTTTTCTTATTAGTAATGGAAGAACCATGTATTTAGTGTATGAAAAAAACACCTTAAACACTAAACACTATAACCTAAGCCCTAATCCCTATACCCTATATCCTAAACATCAAGCCCTAAACCCTATATCTTATGCCCTAAACATTAAACACTAATCCATAAATATTAAACCCTAAAAACCCTAAGCTCCATTATCATAAGTTTTTAAAACCTCAAACCAATAATTTGAGTGGGATAATTAACATCATTTAGACTCAGAATTGTAAACCCTAAACCTTGAACCTTATACCCTAAATTTTACACCTTAATCCCTAAACCCTATGCCATAAACCTTAACATTTATGTACCTTATACCATAAACCATATAACTTAAATTATAACCCTAAATATTAAGCCCTAAAGACCCTAAACTGTAAATGGTAAACTCTTCAAGTTCTAAATCAATCATTTTAGCTCTAATTAGCATAATTTAGACTAAGAATTTGGTTTAAAGGGCTCAATTTGGCCCAAATCACACCATTATTTCCCTAAATGACTAATGTTGACCAATTTTGCCCCTAGCAAAATTTTGGTCAAATTCTCCCTTGCATTTTAGAGCCAATCATTTTCAGGCTGCAAGGTTTGTTTTTGAGTTCAACATGTCCAATTCAAGGTTGGTTCAATATAGGAGGTTCATTGACACTTGGTTTGTCCTTCATCAGGTTCATTGGTTCAGCATAGTTCATCAACGGGTCTGGTTCAACGTTCATTATCCTTGGCCGAAGGGGAGTCCAAATTCAACACCCTAGTGGAGGGCCAACATTTTCAAATAAAGGGGACTCGAGTAATTTTTGTTTGGTTCGAAGTCCAAGTTCAAATTTTGTTTATAAAGCCTAAGTCCAAGTCCCAAATTCCTTTGGGCACAGCTTAGACACAAAATCAAAGGGGCAGGCAAAATTTTTGTGGACTTTTATAAATGGAAATGTCTGTAGTGTAAAATTTTTGTGAATAAAATTTAGCAGTAGAATTGTCGCGCATGGCATTGAGTGGCAGAATTGCCTCTAACAACATTAAGCGACAGACAAAGCCTGCAGGGAAAGTTTGCCACAGCCTATGAAAGGCTCGCAAGAACACAAGGTGGGGAAATAGCCCATGGGAACACATACAAAGCTCAGTAGACATCCAAGAAAACCACATGCAGTCCACACCGGTTGACTGGTAGACAAGTAATCAGGCTGCGAAGAAGGAATCGACAGACAGTGAAGACCAGCATGGACCCGACTGGCAAAAGGAAGGGTGCCCGCATAGAAAAAAGCAAGTGGCTAGGAGCCAACAAGGCATGAATACATCCAAGGAGGAAATGTCTGCCAAATGAAAATGTCTACCATGGTAAAATCACTACCCACAACAGTCAACAGTAAAATTACCGCGCATGGCAGCGTGCAGCAAAAAAGGCCCACAAAACTTTCAAAGCCGTGGGACATGATAGTCTATGGGTTAACAAAACACAAAGCCATAGGATTTCTGAAGCCCACCAATAGTCTGCAGAAGCTGCCAATAGTCCACAGCCCAAGAGACTGGTCCACGCAAGCCATCAAAGAGTACAAGAGCTCGTGCATATATAAATTAGACAAGTCCACAGAAAACATATAGAGTGCTCAGCAGGCCAGAAGGAAGGTGCCAAGGAATCATAAGGAAGAAAGCAAGCCATAGACCATCCACAACACTGAGTGATAAAATTACCATGAGCAACACTAGTGATAAACTTACCGCGTAGAACATTGAGTGAGGGAAAAAGCCCGCAGGACTTTAAATAGCTTGCGAGACTAAGCCAGGATGAAACAAGCGCAGTCCACGAAGCAACTAGATAAGACAAAATGGAGAAAGGACAAGACAACAAGCATGGTCCTGACAAAATTTTTGACATCAACTACAGTGTTTTTCCCTTTCCCAATGAAGACTCGAGCAGCCACTTGCAAGCAAAGCGCCAATGAGTCTCTTCTTGGCTTTTCCATATAAATCAATGGACTTGGTCATTTTAAGATCTTCTCCATTTTTTAAAGAGTACAGCTCTACAAATTTTCCACCTGAATTAATAAAATATAGTTTTTGCCTCCATATTGGATAGATTTTTTGTGTATGTCCTGAGTATTATTTGTGTTTAGTTATTATCTTCAATGCTTTCACAGGTTAATGCCAACAGACTAGTCATCTATAAGGCTCCAGTTCACAGTTCACAAGAGAAGAGTTCTTTTGAGAAGTAAGACAAGGGAAGTCATTTACAGTGTGTGTAGTACAACACCTTAGTGAGTCTCTGTCTCTATTTTTCTGAGGGCCTTTCCCTGTCTTTCCTTGTAAACTGGTTTCTTTGCCAACCCTGAAGTGCATGTCATATTGTTTAGTCTGATTCTAAGTGTGGATGTGGGAGGGTCAAACCTTTATTTTGGTGTATCACCTCTTTAGAGTAGGTAGTTTGTTTTCTTGCACTTTCTTCCCTTTTCATCCCCCCCAATTTATAGCTATATATATACCTATATTTTTGCACTGCCTGAAACAAACAAGATACATCAGAGGGAACTAGCCCATACCTAGAGAATCTCCTCTGCTACTTCACCATCCCACAGGTGAGAGAGGAGTTTCCATGTTGCAGGGAGAGGGCAGGAACTTGTTTTCCTACCACCGGATGCAATCTCCAACATCAACAGTTTTGGCACGGCCAGTGGGACTATAATTTTATCAATTTTTAATGCAGTAGAGTTTCAAGATTGATGCTAGTCTTGTTACAGAAAATCATTTTCTTCAGCATCTGGTGACTCTAAGCTATATCCACTGGTTAAGTAGCTTGGTACCATCAGGAAGCACATTTTTTTGGTATGTGTAATCTCCATCATTTTAAGTCATGGACTCTATTATCTTTGGCCAGCATGGCTACAATCCTTACCAGCCTTATGGCGATCCTTATCATGCCCAATATGGCTAGTCTCAACCCTACTATGAGCTATATCAGCCTTGTACTAAATCTTCTCAATATGTCACTTCTTCCACTCAGCCCAATCTCTTTGCCAATCAACCTGTTTCTGCTTTCAAGCAAGCACTGCTGGGATATGACAAATATGTAATTGATCTTAACACCAAAAAGGGATGTGACCAAGAAATTCCTGATCATGTCATCCATCAGGTGAGGAATGCGCTGGATTAGGTTAAGAAAGAATGGGCTCCTATTGAAAGAGTGAATTGGCACGGGTTTTCAAATGAGATGCTAGATGTGAGCAGTTTAATTGCATTTATGGAGGAGAAGCTTAGTGTGCATGAGAGGCAGCCTTACCAAGTCTATCAACCTACATACTCACTACCCAAAGCATCATATCAGTCATATACAGCCCCTGCTCTTGAGCCAAGTTGACCTTGTCAAAGTTAGTTCCTCAATCATGTTGAGGAAAATTTTGAAACAACGAACCTTGTGTTTAAGGCTAATCTTGATAGACAGATCAAATTGGCAAACCTTCAGATGCAGTAGTCCATCCTGGTAGCAAGGGAAGTGGAATCAAAATCTTTGCTATCCTCTCACATTGAGGCCGCATTAGCCCCAAAGGAAATGCCCAGTTCGGATTGCATGAGCTGGAATAGAGTGGTCGAATCTTGGGACAACAAAGAGAAGAAAGACGTTATCCAAGAAGATGTCATCCAAAATGAATAAATGCAAAGTGAGGATGCTCTGGCTAAGCAGATTGAAGAACTAGAGAAGAAGATGAGATTGTTGGGCAAAAAAGAGATGGAGCTTTCAGATGCTACAGACCGCCAATGCCAAAAGGTATCTCTTTCACCAATCCACAAGTTAATTTCAATATTGATGAAGTGTTGGTGAAGTGGAGGGACAAAAATCAATAAGTTTTGGCCCAAGGTCTACCCCTTCTTATTTTAGAAAAAACACCCTCTTGTGTGCCTAATCCTTCCCATCAGATGGCACTTGCTCATTCTGGTTCATCCAATGCCTTAATCAGTGCTGCCCTCAATCCTGTACAACTAGCTTTCTTGCATGCCTCTCTTCAGATAGATTTCCCTATGCATGAGCAGACTCTCCCAATTATTCCCCAGCCTCCTCAGGACTTTAAACATGATCTCCAAATTTTAAGCTGGAAGGAGGAGCATCATACCCCAGCCCAGGACCTTCAAAATGATAAAGTTGCTGCCTACTCACAAAAACAAGAGCCCAATCCTAAGACCATGAGCTGGAAGCAAACAGTTGAATCTTGGAACAGCAAGGAGAAGGAAGGTTTTAGTCTGACTCTTGAAAAGGAAAAGGCTGCTCCTACCCTTGATAATGATTGTGACTTCTGGGAAAGGCTTTTCCAAGAAGATTTGGATAGGTGAATTGCAGAATTAGAGTCTAGCACAGGGCTCCTCAGTGAGCATGTGATGGACGTTTTAGACCAAATTGTAGATTCTATGTCTGAATGCATTCCATCCATACACTTCCAAGAAAGCTATCAGGCCTTGCCTGATATGGGTTATGCTCAATTTGGGACTGATGTGGGAGACTTCACAGTTGCAAACGAGGAAGAAATCAAATAGAGTGATATGGAAGAGCATGGACAACCTTTTGTTCATGATTTGAATGATTTGTTTGAAGTCTTTAAAGCAAGCTATATTATTCTCCAAACAAGGTGTGAGCTGATTAAAGATGAAGAAGGCAGCATTGGGTTTCCAACAAGCATGCAAAGAGGCTATAGTTTTTTAGATTTTCCCCTTTAGGGGGTTGGTGAATCTGAAAATACTTCCTCCGAAATCATTAAGGAGGATGGTCATACCATGGAACCCGAGCATGAGGCAAGGGAGAATGAGCCAGTCCATGATGCATATCAAGAGGCATCTGGTGATGCACTGGCAGCATTTGACTTCTTGACGGGATGTGCCAATCTAAAGGATCAGCATTCAATAGGCTTCCAAGAACAAACAGTATACATATATGTCAGAGGCATGTTTGACTTTGATCCTCTCAGTTTCCAGCCAACTCAGGTGACAGGTAAGAAGAGCAAGTCACCAACTCTCTTCTTCATTCAGCTACTTGCCTGGTGCCATAAGTCTTCTTACCAGGAAGGGGACTTAAGAAGTTTTCCATTTGATCCAGGTGGGAATCAAAAATGCCTGGTTAGTTGTACATAATAGTTTGTTTTAGTTTCTTCTCCTGCTTTCCCTAAGTGCAGTTACACAGGTAGTGTTTTTAGTCTTGTGTGTTTCCCTTTGCGTGTGGGGGTAAATTCTATGTATTTGATTCTGGGATTATCAAGGCTATTGTGAACTCTCTTCAAAGTTACCATCCGACTCCACACCTAATGGATATTTAAAGGCAACTAGTTTCTAAGCACGACAGGCGTACTTCCACTGTGAGTCACTAATCTGTTGACCAATTTTGCCCCTAGAAAAATTTTGGTCAACTTCTCCCTTACATTTTAGAGCTAGTCATTTTTAGGCTGCAAGGTTTGTTTTCAAGTTCAACATGTCCAGTTCAGGCTTGGTTCAATATAGGAGGTTCATTGACACTTGGTTCATCCTTCGTCAGGTTCGTTAGTTTAGCATAGTTCATCAGCGGGTTTGGTTCAATGTTCATTATCCTTGGCCGAAGGGGAGTCCAAATTTGACACCCTAGTAGAGGGCCAGCATTTTCAAATAAAGGGGACTTGAGTAATTTTCATTTGGTTCGAAGTCCAAGTTCAAATTTTGTTTAAAAAGCCTAAGTCTAAGTCTCGAGTTCCTTCGGGCATGGCTTAGACACAAAAGCAAAGGGGCAGGTAGAATTTCTACGAACTTTTTTAAATGAAAATGTCCACAGTGGCATAATTGCCATGAATAACATTTAGCAGCAGAATTACCGTGCATGGCATTAAGCGACAGAATTGCCGCTAACAACATTGAGCGGTGGACAAAGCCCACGGGGAAAGTCTGCCACAGCCTATGAAAGGCCCACAAAAACACAAGGTAGGGAAATAGCCCATGAGAACACATTCAAAGCCCAATAGCCATATAAGCAAACCACATGCAGTCCACGTGGGTGGACTGACAGACAGGTAAGCAGGTTGCGAAGAAGGAATCTACAGATAGTGAAGGCCAACATGGACCCGACTGGCAAAAAGAAGCGTGCCCACACAAAAAAAAGTAAGCGGCTAGGAGCCAGCAAGGCACGAAGACATCCAAGGAGGAAATGTCTGCCAAACAAAAATGTCTACCATGGTAAAATCATCACCCACAATAGTCAGCGGTAAAATTACCATGCATGGCAGCTTGCGGCAAAAAAGGCCCACAAAACTTTCAAAGCCATGGGACATGATAGTCTGTGGGTTAAAAAACACAAAGCCACAAGATTTTTGAAGCCCACCAATAGTCTGTAGAATCTTGCCAATAGTCCACAGCCTGAGAGACCAGTCTGTGCAAGCCGTCAAAGAGTACAAGGAAGAGCCTGCATATATACAAATTAGACAAGTCTGTGGAAAACATATAGAGTGCTCAGCAGGCCAGAAGGAAGGTGCCAGGGAATCATAAGGAAGAAAGCAATCCATAGACCATCCACAACATTGAGCGGTAAAATTACCGCAAGCAACACTAGCTGTAAACTTACCACGCAGAACATTGAGTGGGGGAAAAAGCCCACAAGACTTTAAATAGCCCGCAAGACCAAGTCAGGCTGAAATAAGCATAGTCCATGAAGCAACCAAATAAGACAAAATGGAGAAAGGACAAGACAACAAGCATGGTCCTGATAGAATTTTTGACGTCAACTACAGTGTTTTTCCCTTTCCTAATGAAGACTCGAGCAGCCACTTGCAAGCAAAGCGCCAATGAGTCTCTTCTTGGCTTTTCCATATAAATCAGTGGACTTGGTCATTTTAAGAAGATCTTCTCCATTTTGTAAAGAGCACAGCTCTACAAATTTTCCACTTGAATCAATAAAATATTGTTTTTGCCTCCATATTAGATAGATTTTATGTGTATGTCCTGAGTATTATTTGTTGTTAGTTATTATCTTCGATGCTTTCACAAGTTAATGCCAACAGACCAGTCATCTATAAGGCTCCAGTTCGTAGTTCACAAGAGAAGAGTTCTTTTGAGAAGTAAGACAAGGGAAGTCATTTATAGTGTGTGTAGTACAACACCTTGGTGAGTCTCTGTCTCTATTTTTCTGAGGGCCTTTCCTTGTCTTTCCTTGTAAACTAGTTTCTTTGCCAACCCTGAAGTGCATGTCATATTGTTTGGTCTAATTTTGAGTGTGGATGTGGGAGGGTCAAACCTTTATTTTGGTGTATTACCTCTTTAGAGTAGGTAGTTTGTTTTCTTGCACTTTCTTCCCTTTTCATCCCCCCAGTTTATAACTATATATATATATATATATATTTGCATTGCCTGAAATAAATAAGATACATCAGAGGGAACTAGCCTATACCTAGAGACTCTCCTCTCCTACTTCACCATCCCACAAGTGAGAGAGGAGTTTCCATGTTGCGGGGAGAGGGCAGGAACCTGTTTTCCTGCCACCGGGTGTAATCTCCAGCATCAACAACTAATTTGTTCAATATGTGATGACATGGGGGATATCAAACCCAAAAACACATTACATGCTCACAAATAGGTTCAAACAACTCAAATTATCCTCAATTACCTTTGTGATTGGACCCTATACCCTAATTTGTAAATCATAGGTCCTAAACTGTAAGCACTTTAAGCCCTATAGCTTATACCCAAATGTACACCTTAAACCATAATCCATAAACCCTAATCCATAAAAACCCTAAACCACAAATTATAAACTCTTAAAAACCTAAACCAAATGATTTAATCCTAATTAACATCCTTTATAGTAATAATTTGGTTCACAAGGCTCAATTTGGCCCAAATTGCATCACTCATTTCCCTAATTAACTAATTGACTCAATCTATGGTGACCTAGGGCCAATTGAGACCAAAATCACATTATGTAGTCATAAATAGATTTAAGGAGCTTAAATAGGTCCCAATTACCTTTGAAATTAGACCTTATTCACCCTAAAACATAAACCCTATGCCAAAAAACATATTTTGGTCATAAATATGTTCAATCAGCTCAAATTATCCTTAATTGCCTCTGCAATTAGACCCTAAACCATAAAACCTATATTGTGTATACTTTAAACCATAAAACTTAAACCCTAAATTGTAAAGCCTAAAAAAAATGATTCAGCCCCAATTAACATCCTTTATGTTAAGACTTGTTCCAAAGTCTTAACTTTAGTTTAAGTTGTTAGCTAATAAATATATTATAAAGGGGCATGCATCTTTATTTATAAAAACACCTCCTTAAATAAAAATAGTCATATTTACTTAGTTTGGTTTTATTTGTTATTGTTTATGTTAATAATAAAACTATCTTATGGGCTTAATTCCCATAGAGAGTTGGTTATTTAGGTAGTTGGTTTTTACCCATCATAGGTGAAAACCTATATATTCATGTTTGAGTGTGAAAAAGTGTTAATGGAATATTGGCACCCTTTTATATGTACTTTTATTATTATTAATAAAATGTTTTTGGTCTACTTACTGTAGACACAAGATTTACACTATGGTAAATTTTATTGTTTTATGTGTTTTGAATACTATCAGTTGTATCAAAGCATGGTAAAGAAAGTGTGGTGATCTTAGGTAAAAGAAGAGGTGGAAGAATTCATGAGATTGGAAAAGGAAGGCTTATGTGAAATAAATTTTTCAAATATAAGGTATGCCCTTTATTAAACTTTGGTGTTAAAATTTAAAAAATTATTCAGCTATTTAATTTTTCAAATACATTTTAATTCATCAAAGCTTGTGATTAAAGGAATTAAATACACTGTGAATTTAATTTTATATGGTTTTATGCATGAGAAGCATCAACATAATTATCCTCCTCCATTTTGAAGCCTGATAATCATGTAGAAGCTACTTGTTTCAATCCAAATCTTAAAATCCTACCCTAACAAACAAAATCAGCCATTTATATGCCCTTTTCCAAGCTTAAAACCCTTGAAATATGTGGTATGACCTCCATAAATGTGTTGAATAAATATAAAATGAATATGTTACATAATGTTATCAGTTTGAGATTCTATCTGCTAAAAATTTGATTTAAAACAACCATGGAAGCTTTTAAAGCCAATTTTTTGAGTTGTACGACCTATATTTTAACTTGTATGGCTCCCATAGCATCCTAAATACTTCAGACTTCACCTGTATGCAAAAAAATTATAATATGGCAATTTGGATTAGCTTAAAACTTGCATAGTACAGTCTTGTATGGCCTAGTATGACCCTATTTGGCATGAAAGAGTTTCAAGAATTTTTTTGAGTAGCCATGGAATCCTTGGTTGGGCATGATGTTGGAATAACCAGGGAAAAATAAAATGTCATTTATCAAAGTCTTTTGATATAGTTTGATAAAATATTAGGGTTTTGAGGTCCACCAAATATCAATTAAATTTACCTTTTTCAAAAAATTTCATGGATGGAATAATTTTAATTGGCAAAGTAATTTTTTTTATTTCCATAGAGATAAAAATTAGGCTTAAATATAAATTTCTCTCTATATGTCTTGTAAAGGCTAATAAAGCAATTGGAAAGGCTTATTTTGTATAAACCCTTGGAAGTTGGAGGTTTAGGGTTTAAATCTCACTTTTGGTCAACTTTTCTATTTGCTCAATTTGGTTTCTTATAGAAATATTACATTTTTTCAAAAACTTTTGCATGTTTTGAATATTGTAAAGGGCATAAAACATGTAAAAGAGTGAAATATAGTTGGAAAAATGAATAATTATGTGTTTAATTGATGAAATAAGGGTGTAATTTTTTATTTTTTTGGTGAGGTTAAGTGCAAAACTCATAAAAATATTTCATTTTCTATACGTGTAGGTTAAGTGAAAAACCTCATATAAGCATTGTTTTGTGCCAAGTGTTATTGTGATTGTGTTATTCTTTCATTTTTTGCATTTACTTTCATTTTAAAATGTTAAAAAAACAAAATTTACTTTTAAAGAGTGATCATTTAATGATTTCCAATTACACTAATTGGAAATGTTTAATGGAAGCATCATTAGTTTTCAATGAAATATGGGATGTTATGAAGAGGGCAAATCTTGTATTACCTATAGAACAGTCTAAACTTGATATTTTCAACATGCATGATTATAAATCCCTAACTTTAATCAAGTGTTGTTGCACTAAAGATATTTACATTCATATTGAAAACTCTCCCCATAATTACACTACATGGAAGACTTTATCTGATTTGTATGTTGAAAATCCCAAGCATAAGAATACACACACACACACACACACACACACACACACATTTAGTTGTTCACTTTGTCATTAGAGAAAGATGGGGATATAAGAGAGTACATGTCTAACTTAAATAATATTTCTAATGAGTATACTACGACTGGGTTTGGTAAACTTGATGATGAACTCATTATAATTGTTTCATTGAAAGGAATACCTATGTCTGATAGAAACTTTTTGGAAATGACTCAAGTCTCTGACAAGATCATAGGCCTAACTTTTAACAAATTTGTTGAGTTAATTATTCATCATGACCTTTATCTACCCAATAAATCCAAGAAAATTGAGGAAGCCCATGTTACAGATTCCAAACCTAGTTCTTCTTCTTGTCAACAAAAATATAGATGGAAAAGTTATAGAGGGGGTAGAGGTTATCGAGGAGGAAGATTTCAAAACCAAGGTAAATGATGTCATCAAAATAACTATTATAATAAAAAATATATCCATTCTCATTCAAATGATATGAGTGATAAAGGATATATTCATAACTCATATAGAGGCAGAGGTTGAGGTAGATTAGACTTTCAATGTTGTAGGTGTGGAAAATTTGGTCACATTACTTATCAGTGTAGGATTCCTTTTGCCAGAAGTTAGAGGCCAAAAAAATTGACTAAGTCTAACTCTGCTCAATATGTTGACCATGAATATGATGAATCAAGCAATGTTGCTCATGAATTTACATTCATTACTTTAGGGAACATCACTTATATGGAGTATGAGGCTATATAAGAGTTCATAAATGTGTGGGTTTTAGATATAGGTGTAACCAAACACATGACATTTAGGCAAGAATTATTTTGGACTTTAAAAAAAACATCTCTCACTCTAGTATCCTTGGCAAATAAGTTTATGCATACTCCATAGGGACTTGGGTCTATTCAAGTTCTACTTCCAAATGGTTCCATAAAATAATTGGAGAATGTTTGGTATGTTCCCACATTGAAAAACATCTTCTTTCCTTGGTGACTATCCATAAAATGGTTTGTCAAATTGTGTTTTAAAATGGGTTCATCTATATTAACTCAATCAAAGATGGATATAGAATAATATAAATAGGTTATGATCATAGAAATTTGGTTCATTTACATTGCAAAGTGCTTCCTCCCACAATGGAACTTGAAATAATTGTTGATATAGGTATAGGTACAATGTACACACAATGTTTGTGGCATATCCATTATGGACATTTGAATGTTCACTCTTTAGTGGACTTATAATGATATGGCATGGTGAATGGTTTGCCCAATTTTTTCAAAGATAATATTCTTTGTGAATCATGTGTTTTAGGCAAATAGAATCGGGAAAATTTTCCTAATAATTATTATTAGAGAGATAACAATTTTTTTTAGCTCATAGTGATGTTTGTGACATGAAAAATTCATCCATTGGAGGGTGTAGATATTTTTTGTTGTTTATTGATGATTTTTATAGGATGACTTAGGTGTTTTTTTATGAAAAATAAATTGAATGTTTTCACTAAGTTTGTTGATTGGTTACACTTAGTTAAAAAATAAATAGTTTCACACCTAGCTACTCTTCATTCAGATAATGGTGGTGAGTATAATTCAAATTAATTCTTGGATTATTATCAGGATCATGGAATCCACTGATAATATAGTAATGCTTATTCTCCATAAAAAAATGGAGTTTCTAAATGAATAAATAGAACTTTAGAAGGCATAAATTGATTTATGTTGCATTATAAACAACTTGATGATAAGTTTTGGATATAATCCATTGGTAATGTAGTGTATTTGAGAAACAGGTCCCCTATATCTACACTTTTGGGTAAAACTCCAAATGAGGCTTGGCATGGGTTTAAAACAAAATTTAAACGCTTTAAAATTTTTGGATGTCTTTGCTTTTCTTTATTTCTTGTTGAACCCACAACTAATTTGGAACCTCAAAGTAAAAAATGCATATTTTTTGGGTATTCAAAAAATAAAAGGGGGTGTCATTTACTTGCACAAGTTATAGGCAATTTTATAGTTAGCATCAATGTGATAATTTATGAATTTGGTAATATGAACACGACAGATTTTGACTCACAATTTGACATGGTAAAGAGGAAGATTCAAAAACGTGCTAAGGGATTGAATAATGAGGCTAACTATCATATATTTTGGTATGAGATGAGTATCCCTTCTATTTCTTCTACTTCCTTGAGTATTTCATAGGATAATGACTTAGAAAATATTGAAAAATATCTAAATATTCCTTCAAATGGTGCACATAAAGATAATTTTGGTATTCTTGATCTTAAAAATTTAGACAAGTATCCAAAATGGGCTCAAGATAATTTTTTTGACTTGAAAATAGATGAAGTTGGTCTAACATGTCCCAATACTTCTTGTAAATAGGTTAATTATGCAATGGTTGTTACTACTTCTTCCACTGAGCCATCCACTTTTGAGGAAGCTTGTACTAACATGTTTAGAAAAATGCAATGCAAATGTGTATGATGTCATTCTTAAAAATAATACTTGGGTTTTGGTTGATCTTCCTCCACATGTTCAACCCATTGGATGCAAATGGGTTTATAAGATCGAGTATAAATCAAATGGCTCCATTGATAAACATAAGGCAAGGATTGTTGTGAAAGGTTATGCACAATAATAAGGCATTGATTATGAGGAAACATTTTCACCAAATTCCAAATGGCACATATAAGTATGGTTCTTTCTTTAACAACACAAAATGGTTGGAAAGTACATTAGATGGATGTCAAAAGTGCTTTTTTGAATGGTAATTTATAAGAAGAAGTTTATATGAAATAACCCAAAGGTTTTGAGAAAGTGGGTGTAGAACACAAAGTGTGTAAATTAATCAAAGCTCTATATGGGATTAAATAGGCACCCAGGGCTTGTTATGAAAAAATGGATTCCTACTTGTAGAAACATGGCTTTACACATAGTGAATCTGATAATACTCTCTATATTTGAGTGCATTGAAATAAATTGATAATTCTTGTTCTTTATGTTGATGACTTGTTTATCAAAAGAAATGATGAAAATCACATCAAGTTTGTGAATAAGGAACTAAAAGATAGGTTTCAGATGATATGTCTTAGATTTCTTCACTATTACCTTGGCATAGAAGTTACTTAGAAAGATCAAAGAGTTTTCATTTCATAAACTAAGTATATTTCTAAGTTCTTAAATATGTTTGGCATGAATGATTTAAAACCTTACATCACTCCAATGGAAAGTAACTTGAAATTATCTAAGAATGATGGTAGTGCATTTTTTGATGGCACTAAATACCAATAGTTAGTGGGAGGTTTGATATACTTGGTGACCACCAGGCCCGATATATCCTTTGTAGTTTGAATTTTATATAGATTTATGCATGAGCCTAGAGAAATTCATTTACATGTAGTAAAAATATTACTTCATTACCTTTAGGTAACTAAAACATATGACCTTAAGTATTGCTACAACAAGAACTTAAAACTTTTTAGGTATTATCATGCAAATTTTGGTGGATGTGTGGATGATAAAATGCCCACAATAGGGTACACTATGCATTGGATTCAACTACCATATGTGTAGTGTTGTAAGAAGTAGGATATAATGGAAAATTCATCATTAGAATTAGAATACATCATATCATGGGATGATTCTATAGAAATTGTTTATTTATGATGATTTCTTGAGGATCTTCAAATTTCTTAGATTATTCCTACGTAGTTATACATTGATAATCAAAGTGTAATCATGATGTCTAAAAATATAGTATATCATGCCAAAATGAAACATGTGGATGTAAAATATCATTATCTATGAATTTTGGTGTCGAATAAATTAATTGATTAATATAATTCCCAACTGCTGATCAGATAATTGATATCTTCACAAAACCCCTTAACAGAATTAAATTTGAAAAATTCAAAAAAATGCTTAGTGTGTCGAAATAGCTGAATTTGGAACATGGGGGGATTTTTTAGGACTTATTCTAGAGTCTTAACTTTAGTTTAAGTTGTTAGGTAATAAATGAATTATAAAGGGGCATGCATCTTTATTTATAAAGACACCCCCTTAAATAAACATAGTCATATTTACTTAGTTTGGTTTTAGGTTTTATGTTAATAATAAAAATATCTTACGGGTTGAATTCCCATAGAGAGTTGGTTATTTAGGTGCTTAGTTTTTACCAATCATAGGTGAAAACCTATATATTCATTTTTGAGTGTGTAAATGGTTAACGACATATTGGCACCCTTTTTTATGTACCTATTTTGATTATTAATAAAATGTTTGTGGTCTACCTAATATAGACACAAGATTAAACCTATGGTCAATTTTTTATTTGATGTGTTTAGATGTTATCACTTTATATTAAAAATTAGGTTGAAAAGGCTTGATTTGACCCAAATCACATCATTCATTGGCCCAATTGACTAATTTACTCAATATGTGGTGACCTAGGGGCTAATTAAGCCCAAAATCACATTGTGTAGTCACAATAGGTTAAAAGAGCTCAAATTGGCCTAAGTTGCCTTTTTGATTAGACCTAATATATCCTAAAACATAAACTATATGCCCAAAAACATATTATGGTCATAAATCTAGGTTCAATCAACTCAAATTGTCCTTAATTGCCTTCATGATTGGACTCTAAATCCTAAACCCTATCTCACAGATACCTAAAACTCTAATCCCTAAGCCCTAAATCTTAAATTGTAAACCCTAAACCAAATGATTTATCCATAATTAACATCCTTTACAATAATGTTCAATTAGAATGACAAGGCTCAATTTGGCACAAATCACATTAGTCATTGCCCTAATTAACTAATTCACTCAATATATGGTGATGTAGGGGTCAATTGAGCCCCAAAACACATTATGCAGTCATAAATAGGTTCAAGGATCTCAAGTTTTCCCTAATTTCCTTTGTAATTAGACCTTATATACCCTAAAACATAAACACTATGCAATAATCCCTAAAAGCTAAGCCCAAAACCCACAACCATAAATCATAAACTCTTGCAACTCTAAAAAAACCATTTTATCCCTAATAAAACATTTATTTTATGCCCTATTGTATTTTTAATTAGACCTTATACCCTAAAACCTAAACCCTATATACCCTAAGCCCTAATCCCTAAACCTTAAACCAATCAATTTAACCCCACTTAACATCTTTTACCTTAATAATTGTGTTCAGAGTGCTCAATTCAGTGAAAATCACATTAATTTTTGACCCAATTGTTTGATTTTCTCAATTCATGATGACATTAGGGCTAATTGTACCAAAGTCATAATTTGTAGTCACAAATCTATTTATCTGAGCCAATGACATCAAGATTACAATCTCAACTACTTGTTTACATTTTATTGATGTAAAAAAATTTAATGTTAATAACTATTTAATCTTCTAAGGCCATGCCATAAGATAGTGAAATAGATACATGGAATGTATGTACAATATTATGCATGTTCTTTAGTTTGACATTTCAAACACATGCCTTAATGATCGGTAATGGCTTGGATTCTTGAACCTTAAGCATGGACCTACAACATACATAGTTAAATGTGTGTTTTCTACCAAAAATAAAAAATGCAAATTCACCCATGATAGACACTATCCATTTTATCTAACTTTTACTTGAAAATAGTATTGAAACATCGACTAAGTGTCATCTTTCTCTATATATGATTTTAGTATATTTTTATTATTTTGAGGTTGTTATGTATATTTATTGACTAAGTATGTCTTTTATAGCACTATATGCCATGATTATTCATGTTCATCTTTGTTTATGTATCTTTTGATTCATTGATCCAAACCAAAAAAAAATCATATGATTTCAAACTAGACCTAATTTAATATACATAAAAAAAACAAAAATATGATTTGTGATAATTTTTAGGTAGTTAACAGATGCACAATCAGCTATACATTTTTTAATTATATTTTAGGGTATATGAATTTTGAACTTAGTAAAAAAATATTCATAAACTAACTTAAAAAGTATATAGGTTGCAAACTAGATGATCTTACTTAGCTTTCTACCAAGAGGTTTAAATAAAAATCAAATGATGCTAAAAAAATGGTGGGGTCAATGAACAACTATCTAGTATGATTTTTCTAAAAAATATTACCACCTCTTTGAATTTTTAATGTCTGACATACTTCTACCTAACCATTACAAAAAAAAATAGTAGTTTAGAAACTAGACTCAAAATTCTATAATTCATCTTCCCATGACATCTTCAAATTGTGAATGTAGATATCTCAAGTAATTGGTACACGTCAAGGTTTCATGTTTTTTTTAGGAAAAACAAGTCTACTTAAGACCCCCTTTTATCTCCCCAATTCCCTAAACTTACCCTATTATTAGGTAATGGTGATCTAGTCTTACAGCCTTATTTGTTTGATATTCCTTATACATCCTTGTCAATAAGTGTAGGAAGTAATTGGGAAGAATTACAATAAGCCCATGTCTTAGGTGGCTTAAAATATGTAGATAATTGGTGTACACTAAGGGTAACCTACCCTCACATGTGAAATATTTAATAATAAATATGCCCACTTGGTAACAAGGATTAGGGAGATATAACCTTTATTTACCTTAGGAGTCAAAATAAGGTTTGTTTCCTTACATGGAAAACCTTACCCTAGCATCAATAACTAAATGGTGCTCAATCATACTACAATAAAAATATATACTTCAGATATTAGATTCTCTATTAAAAATAATTCCAATCCATTTACATTACATATATCATTTTGTATCAAAATACTATACTACATCCAGGTTATATCATGTGAGTCTTTCAACAAAAACCATTCATCCTGCATTTTCAAAAAGAATCACCACCCTTGGATAATTTCTCAACATTATTTGGTCACATAGATCCATTATTTTTATATATCCTCCCATGTTTTTCCCTATATAACTTGATTTTTTAATGCATGTCTCTACTCATAGCCTCTTATTAGTTCAATAATAGCACATACCTTTCTCAAAAGAGTAGAATTTTAGTGATAATGATTGGCTACCATATTTTCAGTTCTCTACCAAAATAATCATCTAATTTTTATTAAGTTTTGCCTTCTTGTTTGATATGTTATGTGTGGATTTGCATTCGATGTGTTCTCGAGGGATCACATGTGTCAAATGTCCTTTATTATCCTTTCGTGTGCCCCCCACTCCATCCTAATCCCCAATTTATGGTTTTATTTATCCTCAAGTTAAATTTATGTGATAATAAGGTACATGTAGCCAATAGGATAAGATGGAAATAAGTTTGTAGATTAATACTTGATGGGTTATTATTAATAAAAAAATATGGGAAACATGGCATTGGGTGTGGTGAAAAGACAAGGCATTAAGATGTCATGGGTATAAAAAGGTACAATGATCATGGGATAATGACATTTTATGGAGTAATTATAAGTATTCATGGAATATAAAGGAGAAATATATATATATCAAAATAAATTATAATAAAAATATAACTATTCTAAATACCTAACATAATTACCTAGTTAAATGCATTGGTTTACCAATACTATCTCGAATGCAGATGGATCAAGGTGTTGCCTTGAAAACCTCTATCATAAGCCATAAATTACATGAAATGAATTAATTTAAGATAGTTGATATCTCAACATATAATTTCCCTTGGTGAATTTTTCCTTGGAATGATCATAAGAGGATTTTTTGTTTCACCATTGCTTTGAGAAAAGAATTTATTTATGAGAATCTTCAGCGTGAAGAAGAATTTCTAGCCTTTAAGCTGATGGATCCCTCATAACCTAAGATAGCCATGAGATCAAGGAATCTCCTCAATGATAATAAATTAACTCATGTAGTAATTGTGCATATACAAAAACTTATTAGAAAAATAGAAATGAAAAATGCAGTCATTTAACCTTATGAGAGAATATGATATGAGATATTTTGGATATACAATGGAAATGAGGATCTAACTTGTTAAAATGACTACAGTAGATGTTTCAAGTTAATATAGAGTTATCTGAATCAGCTAAAATTAAACTTGTAGAGCACATGAAGCTATAGGTGTAGATGTTTTAGGTTGAAAGTTACTTGTGTCAACTAAAAGTGGACATATAGCATCAAGGATTTTGTAGGTGCTTGTAATAGATGACTTTTATTATCATTCTTTTTTCTACATAGGTGGTTAGCAAGCTGATTTTCCACCTTATTTTTTTATTTTTAATTATTTTTTAATTTGTATTCCTGAGTGGTCAGTAAGTTGATCTTCCACTAAGGCCCATTTTATGCATATTTGGCCAGCCACGAAGCTATTTTTATGACCAAAACTACCACATGTGATGTGTTTATCCTTGAGGGATGCAATTAAAGTGTTACATCCAAACTTTAGCAAGTTTTTTTAGATGATCACCATATTTTTCATAGTGATCATCCAATTTACAATGGAGCTCCATATCAATGCAAGGTCATTCCTCGATTATGATCTTCTAAATAAATTCTTCTTTGGAAAGAGGTTTATTATACAGCTTGAGACAATGTTCATTAACTATCAAAGATAATTTAATTGAATAAATTGTGATATCTTGGATACCCCATTATCAAAAACATTTTATATCTCATAAGAGCCTAACCATATGGTCTAAATTTTCCTTTTTTTGTCCTTGTATTTGGAGTTAAAAATCAATGCTCAACCACCTAGCCAAAACTTTCATGTTTTAATGTCCTTATCATGCCCTTTGATCCTTTGTTACTAAATTATTTATGTATTTTGTATAAATTATCATCTCAAATCATCAAGGGATTTGAGATACATGATCTTTTATGTTTGTGATTAATTCAAATCCAGGCCAAGTTCTATGGTAGTTCGTAGAGTTTTGAGTTCAAATTCTATGGTAAGAACATTCTTCTTAATATATTACATCCCATGGTTATCTTTCATGTGGTTATATAAACCCATTAAAACTTTGTAATAAATTATACATATTTATGTGGTGTATAAATTTATTTTGTTAAGGATGTTCTCCAAATCCCTATTTATGAATTCAACTTAGTCATTGGATTGTGGATGATACAGAGTAGACTTCTTATGCCTAAATTCATATCCTCATATGAGGGATATAATTAAATTAGATATGAATTATGTACCTTGATGAGACAATATCTATCATGGAACTTCATATCTTTTGAAGATATCCTCATAAACTAATTATGATACCTTTTCATCTCCTGCATGAGCTAAAGTTATTACCTCTACCTAGTTGGTGAGGTAGTTAATGCATACCAAAATCCACTCCTTACCTTAAGAATGTGGATATATTGAGATAATGAAATCAATCCCTCAATTTTCAAAGGGCTCCAAAACTAATTTTAGCTGAAATGGCATCTCATCTAAACATGTGGGCTTCCCCATATGTTGACTTTTGACCAAATTTGACTTTCAGGTCAAATTGGGGAACCCCTAGGTAAAAATCTAAAATTTTAGACATTTTATGGGTCTCATATTTAAAAAGTTTTTTTATAGGTTAATTAGTGTAATTTATGTTGTACTAGCCTAGGTAATTAGTTATTTTAGTCTTTATATCATTTTTGGGTCATTTTGAGGTCAAAAAGGTGTATTTAATGAGTTGTACAGATTTATTAGGAATTTTTAAGGTTCCAAAACAATATTTAATGTCCCATGTGTCCTTATAGGTCATAATTATTGACATAACTAAAAAGTGTCAGGTTCTTCAATTAAAAGGGTAATTTTCCTAGGAAAAAAGGAGATTTTAGCACTTGTACAGCTCATTAGGAAGTGTGCCATATGGGAAAGGATCACACAATGCCTCTTAAAAATCCCCAATTTTAGTTACACATTTGGTTTTATTTTTAAGTGCCATTTCTAGCTCAAATCCATTCTACTCCCTTTTCACCCTTCTTGGCAAGCAAAAGTGGCCTTCAAGTTTTTGCTTGGTACAAATAGCTCAGGAAGTTTTAGGGTAAATGATTTTGGGATGATATTTTAAAATTATATATGTTAATTTTCATATAATTATTTATAATAATGGTGTCTTGTACTTCATGAACCATCCTCATGAAACTGACTATATTTCTCTGTGTGCTTATATGTGCACCCTATAGGTTTTGCTCTTATTTACGAAGGTAATCACAATTAACTTGTTGAGATTGGTTATATAGGATGTTGACCCCATTTAATAATTTTATCCATTATTTTTTTCACATTTTGAAATGATTTTGTGAGCCAACTAACTTAGTTTGCAAGGAGAATTGAAGGAGTAGAATTGTAGTCATGTTTTCATATTGTTGAAGGTTTCTTTTGTGGTATGGCTCCAAAATGAATTGAAATAATGTATGATTTATCATAGATTATTTTAATTCATATTAAATTCCAAATAAAAACCCAAAATATCGACTTCAAGATCAAAGAGAGCAAGTAAATGTGCAAAATGGTCATCTACAATAGTTGTATGGCCTATCATTTCTTAAAGGAGCATTAAAAATGTGTTTTCACATCCTCTGATGTTTGGAGGATAAAAATATGTTTGGTAATAAATTTTAATAATGTGTAAGTTTTTTTGAGCAACTAGAAAGGAAAATATGGTCTTGGAGCAAACTTGTGACATTTTAGGATAATTTCCCAAAATTATCAAAACAAAGGTCCAGGCCCATTTTTGAAGTTTCCCATACAAGTCTGTATTGAGTCCAAAGACCTCTAATTATAATAATACTCAATATATCACATATGCATATCATTTTATAAAATAAGGGAGGTGTAGAGGTTGAGTAAGGTGGTTTTCTTCAGCCCTCAGGTTGTTCCCCAAGACACTAAAATCTTTAAATGCTATCTATAGCCAATAAAAGACTTATCAAACATTGAAAGCAAAAGGAAGGTTGTGAGGTATTTATGAAGTCTCAAAATGGTTTAGGTGAACCCTCGACTTCAACATTAATTCCTAATCCATCAAGACAAACAAGACATTCTAATCCTAAATGAGACCCAAAATAGCACCTACAGTCAATATGCACAGTTGTAGATGAAGAAAGAGATGCATTGAGTAGTCAAGGTGAGGTTGGAGGTCTTGTGGATACACTTTTTGATTTTGTTAAAAGTGAAGGCGAGACCCAAATGTTTTAAGATCTCAAATTAATAATAATATAAAAGTGAATCCAAAATTTCATCCTAAAGCTTGTTACATACACCTATAGCCAAGCCTAAAAGAGGAAAACATAGTCTTATGAGACTAAGAAGGAAAGGAAACCTAAAGCTATGTTTTGTAGAAGTGATTGAAAATTAAACCTGATGGTATGAATAGAAAAATAATAATGGAGATACTGATGATGTTCCAAGGCCTTACTCTCACAAAAAGGTGGAGACAGTTCATACACTGTGGAAAGGAAACCTATACTAGGGTATAGGATAGTGTTTCAAGTTTGATGCCCAAGTGGTGTTTTAATACCCTCAAGCTGAGTAAAAGTTAAATAATATTTTATGTGACAAAACTAAGTTCAATTTAGTCTTCTAATCACTATAACCCAAGTCTCAAGAGCTTAATGACACCTACAAGGGTTAGTACAAGCAGGGAACTTAGTTTCTGAGCTTAGAGTGTATGTGAAGGGTTTAAAGAGATTAAAATGATGAAGAAAGTTTGGGAAAAAATGCATTGTGACCAGGAGTATCTTCATGAGATAATAAAAATTTAAATAAAACATACACAAGCCCCCAAAGAACCTAAGTACACCTACAACCATGATGATTGATTATGTTGGCAGTGAGCAATGAAGTGATGTTTCTATGTGATTGGTGTGGTCCAAACATCAAGAAAGGGGTTAAATAATTTATAAATGGATATGGATGTTTTTAGATAGGTATTATAAAATTTAATTATACCTAAAAAACCAATACATACCTATAGGTATAAAAATATGTAAATAGGTTCAACGCTCTCAGGCTTAGTTGGGCAAGAACATAGTCTAAGATGTAGACATGGCCGGGAGGGGTTTATAAAAATAATGAGAAGATATATGATGATATTGAATAATATTTGATACTATAATTAATTTTAAATAAATGAATAATATATTTAAATTTTTCATCACATAGTACTCTTGAATCAAACACACAATCAAGATCCCCTCAATCTAAGCCAGTCAAAACAAAGCATGGACAATGCAAATTTTGGAAGAATCCTAGTGTTTACATGATAAAAAGTGATCCCAATGAAATTAGGAGTGTCCCATGACACTCTTATAATTGATATTTATTAGGGATAAAATCCATTTTGTTGTTTCACATAGGCCATTCCTTGAAACCCTGCACGGTCTTTTTGTCTAGAGGCTAGTTTTAGGAGCTTAAAGCTTTAGAGGGTCATATGAGATGAAAAAGAGATAAAATTTTGTTCAGAAGGTCATTAAAACCTATATAGGTATACAAATCATTAATTTTAACTAAGAACATATGGGAAGTACCCCCTTGTTTTGTCTCAGATAGGGGGTACTTCCCCTCATGTAGAAACTGATAGTTTTAAGAGAATAGGGTAGAAGTATGAATATAAAAGATGTAGGAGATATTTAAAGAGGATTATGAAAGATAAGGGAAAAAATTTCCAACATGTTAAAACAATAAGGGAGGGGTTAGGATTAAAAATTTAACCCAAAGTACAAGGTTTGCAGATAGGCTTAAAGGGCAAGATTTTGGCCTAAGGACCAAATAAGAGAATAATGGCACCTATAAACATAAGCTCAATTTCTACATTATTGTAACATGTTTTTGGGACCACATAAAATGTTTTTAATCCATTGGGAAGTATGGGATTCATCAGGAAAGCCATTTTGAGCTTCAAGGATAGTTAAGCCTATTTGACATGGTTAGGTCTAGTTTTCAAATACAAGGTCAAATTAATTATATCCTTAGATATAATTTTAAACCTATTGGATAATGTTATTTGTGTTAATATATAGGTTTAAAATCTTTTAAATTTAAAATAAAACTAAGGAAAGCCATTTTTAGACCTTGAACCAACTCAGGCATGCAGGAAATAGGAAAACAAGTTCGATAGGCTAAGTTCAAATGCTCACATATTTTTAGAAGGTTTACATGGAGGCCAATGGAGTTTAGGGATGTTTATGAAGGTCTTTAAATATGAAATTTTGGAATTTTTTAGCAGGGTGGACATCAAATCTTTATGAATGAACCTTAAGATAGAAAACAAGCTAAAATCCTAACAAACCCTTGCATGTGACCGATTTATGAAAATGACTATGGAGATGAATTATAATGGAATAATTTGGATATTAAACCTATTATAACTTTAAAATAATAATTAATCAAGCTCTCTCATGATTTTTAGTTGTATGGACTTGTACATATGGGTTGAGAAATAAGCTATTTTTGACAATTTTTTGTGTTGTGTAGGTTATAAGAGTATGAAGATGAAACAAAATTTTGGAGAAATATTAATACTTTTTATAACTCCCCATATTCATTTAATTCCTCATAAAAATTTCTAAGTTACCCAATAGGAGCTCTCATCTCAGCCAGTTAAAACTGGGTTATTGGACAAGCTAGTGAGAAGGGTGAAGATCTTTAAGTAAAGTGATTTTAAGGTGTCCCTAATTATTATAAGGCAATTAAGGGTCTTTAAATTTATAATAAACTCCCTCCCATGGATTTTCATGAGTAACTAATGATAATTTTGAGGACAAGTGTGTAGGGTGCATGAAGGAAGAATTTTCTAGACTACAGATGATGATAGCTCCTTTTCAAGTTTTTCCAGAGGACCAGGCATGCAACCAATGCATGTAAAGGAATGAATAATATTATTACCCTTATTTTCAATAATTTTACCTGGTCCTAATTATTTATGATGTGTTCAAATAGGGTTAATCATGAAGGTAGTTTTTTTTAGCCAGTCAAGGAGTTTACATGCCACTATTCATGAGGTTTATGACTTGGATTGACATTTGTAATTATTAACCTTGAATATTTCATCTCATGCCCTCTTCCTAAGCATAATTAACTCCTTGTATGAGCTTGACAAGTGTCCTTGTGACCCTTTGAATTCTCTCTTTTCCTCTCTCTCTTAAGTTTTATAAGAACTAGCCATTTTGGCCATATTACTAATGCTCCACCTAAGTATGGCAATTCCCTGCTCATTTATATACCTTTTGATCAATAATAATACTAATTTTTACCTCTTAAATGACTATTTTTAGTGTGTTCATTTGGAATGTTTGATTTTTCATAAGTGATAACTCTTGTTTCATTAGCATGATTGTTTCATTCTATCATCTATTTGCAATTGGAAAGCTTTTTCTTGTAAGGCATGTGAAGTGTTTTAAGAAATTTCAATGATTTATTGAGTTATTATATTCATTAGTGTGTTCATAGGCCTCTTGTCTAGTTCTCCTAGCTTTTTACATTCATCCATGACCTCATAATGTAGTATTGATGTGAGAAGATGAAGATTGGAGAAGTGTATGTTTAGTTTGTCCCTTGATTTCAAGTGTAATATGCATATGGTTAGAAGTCACCAATCTATTTGGTGTATCACCTCCCTTAGGATTTTTTTTAGTTATCTCTCTCCATTTTCACCCCCAAAGTTTAGTTGTAGTTGTGATCTAAAGTGATACATCAAGGGAGATATCCCTATCTAGAGATTTAGCTCATTCCTTAGGCTATCCACAAGCCTAGAGGTGTTTCCATTGTGCCACTTGGATGAGGAGAGATTTTCCATCCCCTAAAAGGGTGAAAATCTAAGTGACAATCATTTTTGGCATGCCTGGTAACATTATTGGTCTAAGAGGTTGAGATATTTTTGGTGTTGTCTCTCAACAATAAGACTTTGGAGGCATCTCTCAAAGAATCAATGGTGACTCTGAAGAAATATCAGCTGGTCAAGCAGCCCAAGTTATCCTTTGAATATTTTTGGTAACATTTTCCTTTGTGTTCTTTCTTTCAATTAAGTTTCATGGCTAGTTTTGGTATTGAGCATTGTTTTACACAAGTTCGTGAGACTTTTCAAGCTTGTGCCATTCCCTATCAATATGAACAACTTATTAATTAGCCTTGTCATGAATTGTACCAACCTTATCATGAAGTATATCAATATTATAGCTATCCTTCTCAATGTCATGTTTATCCTAGTCAACATATCCACTTCTCAACTCCATCCATCTTCACCTTCAAAAAAAAACTTTTGGGCTATGAGAGGTACATGTTGGATCTTAACACACAAAGAGGATGTGCTATAGAGGTTCTTAATCATGTCATTCATAAGGTGAGAAAATAATTAAATTTGGTCAAAAGAGAATGGGTACCTATTGAGATATCCAATTGGAAAAGGTTCACAAGTGAGATGTTTGATGTGAGTGGCCTAGTTTCTTCCTTAGAAGATATGCTATGGGTTCCTAAAAGGCAACCTCACCAAATCTATCAACCTTCATATCCACTTCCCCAAGTTGCCTATCAGACATATTTGGTCCCTCCTTATGAGCCTAATAAAGGATATCAAAGCTATTATTTTCCCAATCAGTTGGAGGAGAGATTTGAAAGGAGAAACCTTGTTTTTTAAGCTAATCTTGATAGGCAAATTAAGTTGACTAATATGCATATGCAACAGTCCATGTTGGTAGCAAAGGCAGTGGAGTTCAGTCCCTCATTTCTCTCTCATATTACATCCCCAATGCCTCAAAAGGAGACTCATAATAATAATACTCTAAGTTGGAATAAGATAGTGGATTCATGGGGAAAGAAAGAAGAGAAAAGTCTTGACAAAGAGTATGAATTTAAGAAGTAGTTTGATTCTATACAAACCCCTCCCACCCTTCCTAAAGAAAAGACTTCTAATCCTAGTATCTTAAGTTGAGGCAAGATAGTGGAATCATAGGGGAAAAAAGAGGATAAAAGTTAGGTTGATAAGGAGTGTGAAGTTATGAATGAAGTGGATCCTTTGTAATTTCCTCCCACTATTCCTCAAGAAGCTCCTTGTGTTCCATGCCAACCCTCATGTATTCTTTATGCTCATGATGATTCATATGAACTTCAAAAGAGAGTTTTTTAAGAGAACCTAGCCAAGAAAATTGAAGAGTTATAGGCAAACATGAAATTTATAAGTCAAGGTGAGATACAAGGTTTAGACCCAAAAGAAGATCCTATCCCTAAACATACCCCATCTACCCTTCCTCAAGAAAGCCTTCAAGCTAAATCAAATGTGAATAAAGTGTTTGTAAATTGGAAGGAATAAAATTAAGTGTTTTTATCCCAAGGTCTACCTCCCCTTCCTCAAGAACTTCCAAAAGAACCCCTACTTTTCAATCTCAATATGATTTTAAGTTCTATGTGCCACCTCCACCAACTAGTTTATCTTGTCATCACCCGTTCACTATTTGCCTTGATGGACCTATGGTATGGGAACCTAAAAAGGAGAAATTGGTTGAAAAAAATATAAAATTATTGCTTGAATAAATTCTAACTCCTTGTCAGCCTCATTGGACTAAGTCATAAGACTTCAAGATGCCTGGTCTTAGAATCAAAAAGGAGGAAATGGAAGATCTTTCAGCCCTTGAGAATTAAATTCATGATGTGATAGCTGAGACATAATTTGAGAGGCCTCAAGAGGTCCTACATTTTGAGGAAAAAGTAAGCCAATATGTTGAATCTTCTTGTTTGGTTGATAGTGAAGGGTGCATTTCTTATGTTGAAGAGGAAATCTTGGATGAAGTCCTTTTAGATGCTAAGGAAGATCATGAAGGATTTTCTCTTGTTATTCCCTTTCATGATGCTGATAAAAAAGAGGATGAATACTTATGGTAGAAGTTTGAAGACATTTGCAATGAGTTTAAGTCTCTCAAAGGGTCTACTATGTCATTAGAGTTGATTACAAGTGTGGATGAAACAGATGACATCTCCTAGCATGTCATAGATGATCAAGAGCAAAGTCCCAATCAGATTTTGTGGGTTAAGACAAGTTTCCATTTGCCTCAATATTTCAAGGAACAAGAGATCACTTATTTTTAAACCATTCCTAAAAAGAAAATGAAAGTTGATCATGGGATAAGGAGTAAAAAATAATATGAGGTATGTGTCCAAAACCAGGAGGAGTACATTTACATTAGATACCTATTTGAAGATAGTATTCTTGATAGCATCACAAGTGAGGTGCCAAGAAGTAGGTCTAGTTCATCAAGTGTTCAATCCAAAGAGCATCATGCTTGGTACCAAGATTCACCTCACCAAGAAGGAGATGTAACAAACTTTCTTATTGACCCTATAAAGGGAGATATTCTTTATTGTTATTTGTATATAGCTATTTGTTTCCTCTTTTTCCTTAGTGCCTTTAGCACAAGTGTGTGTCTTGTTAGTATGTTGCCTTGTTTTATGTGTTGGAAATAGGACCAACCTAGAAGCACATAGTTGATTACCAAACCAAGCAACTTAATATGCGGAAATAAACCAGATTCAACAAGTAACTAGAATTCATAATAACACAGAATATGAGAGACAATACACAACTTGTATTAATAACTCTTACAAAAAAGAATACAATAAAGAAGATGCCACCTCTTCAGAGGTTTGCTACACCTCAAGTGAATAGTAATTCTCCCCTCAAAGCTCTCTCTACTAGGTCCCAACACCCAACTCAAACACAGAGTTGGTGTTCACCTTACACCTATGCTCCACGCACTCCACAAGTGCTCCACGCACTCAACAAGTACTCAAAGTACTTCAAGTAGATCTCCCATGAACCTGAAACAACCTGCAATTCAACAGACCATACTTATGGAAGGAACTGCCTTGCCTTCCTCTTAGCTCTCCATGTACTCCACGTACATACCAATGAGTACACACCATACTCTAAGTAGATCCTGCCTGATTTTGCTCCCTGTTGTGTTGCTATCCTATCTGATCTCCAACCTACAGATCAATTCTTGGTTCTGCACACCTGTGAACCTTGACCTTGCACACACACACACACCTGCAAATCAACGATCTTACTTACCATGTAGATCTCCTATTGTAGCCATGCTCACCTGATGACCAAGATCATACATACATGAAGAATCTAGCTGACTCTCCAATCCAGCACCAACACACCTGGTACTGTGGCACTAGGAGGAACGCACCATAGCTCTACCTCACACACCGAAGGAGCTTATAATTATGCTCTCTTACTCCCTAGCACTCATTTACAATACAACCATGAGTCTATTATATAGAACTCATCCAAACAATAATTAGACATCCAATTACAATAATTAGATCCACAGCTATGAGTCTAAAATTAGCACTCATCATGCAAACACATGGTTCGTTAGCTAACTACCCATAATAAACACAGTCTGAACCACACAGGTGACCGACGTCAGTCCCTGTCTGCCTGGAGGTGACCGATGCCGGCCGATCCCTGACCGACGTCAGTTGCTTCTCTTCAGTATCCTGCCAACGTCGGCTGATCAAATCAATGCCAATTGCTCTGCAACTCAGCAACCCTCAGTAACCTCCTCTCCTATTTGCATCAGTGAAGCTTTTAGCTCCATAACCTAACAATCTCCCACTTGGAGATAAATAGCTGCACTGTACATGTACCTGTACTCCATTTAATCTATTTCCTGGTTTGTATCCCTCTTCAAGCTCAATCCTGAAGACAACCCACCACACATCCCGTGGTGTACCACCTGTCATCCGAGTACCCTGCCACATCCGAACCTACAAAACCATGTAGTGAAGTCCTGACCCTGCATGTATACTTGCTGTTGGTCCCTCTCAAATCCCTGAGAACCCACTTCCCTAAATTGGCTCCTAACTCTCTGACAGCTCCCACTGCATGGGAATACTCAGGTCTATACCAGACCTCATGTGATTTTGGACACTGTACCTATCCAGCCCTTAGTGTGCTCCAGCTCTGCATCCTGTGTAATGAACCTTGCCAACACCTGATTCACATTAGCTCCCACTGGAGACAAAATCAACCTGTGATCTCCATGTCTCCCATGTCAAAGAATTTCGCTACTCCAAACTCCTCCTGACATGCCACTAAACTAATCTTACCCTTAGCTCAGCAAAACCCTATATGTACTAACCCTGCTAGCAAATATACCATCCACATATAGCAACAGAATGATGTCGTGACTCATCATCCACTTGGTAAGACAAAACCATAGTAGTTACCCTGACATTCACTAGAGTCATGCTCTGTCATCCCCCTGTCAAAAAACCTGTACCACTGTCCTACAGCTTCCTCAAGACCATATGCCTGGTCTTCTGTCTCACGTATCTGTTCTCTCTATTCTTCAACTAAGGAATCCATTTGTCTCTGTGCTTTCACACCGGCTGGAAACCCTACCAAAACTCTCGTTTGGTTCTGCATCATATCCCTGCCATACTCCCACCTGTTTCCTAGATCCTTCCTGCTCTACAATCAGCAACGAGTATAAAGAAGAGGAACAATGAATTTGAGGGACTACTTACATCTTCAGTCCTCTATATGGGTGTTTGAGACTCCTTGACAGCATGCTATCCACCCAAAATCTGTTACAGTGACCAACCTCGGTCACTCCACAATTTGCATTCGATCGACGTCAGTTCCCATGCGTCTGTCCCTGACTACCAACCTGCCGATGTCGGTGTCCTCCTGCTGCCGACGTCGGTCCTCTTGACTAACGTCAGTCTTACCTACTGCCGACATCGGTTTTCCTATCGACGCCGGTACCTGTGTTTCCTGTGAGTGCTGACTTTTTACCTGCGAGCTCCTTTGAATCAATCTCCATGTCCAAACTGCCCTGCTCAGAAGTATCCAGCCACATCCATTGGTTTCTGTCTGCCATCTCCTCCAAGAACACCAAGGCTTTCCAGTTCTTAAGCCTATCAAATATATTTGTCTTCTGCTTAAGAACATGCATCTCCTTCCTACTCATGTGACCAAGCCTACAAAGCCACGTCTCTGCAACAGAAGAAGAATCAGTAATATAAACAAGTAGATAAAGAGTACCTATTTTCTTACCACCAGCTAATTCAAGTGCACCCGCTATGAGAGTTCTTGTGCATCTCTCATCACCCAATCTTTCTGAAGAAATTAGCCATATCTCCAAACTTGGGACCTGCATGACCTTCATCAACACCTGTGTGTTGGCCACCTACAATTTTAGCTTCACTTCCCCTTTGCCAATTCTTTGGCAAGGCTCACCAGCTCCTCTACCTAGGGCTGCATGGAAAGAGGCAACCAAATATTTTATCCAAGATTCAACTTTATCCAAGAAACCTCCCAGAGCATCCTGTGCCATATTACCTGCAACATCTGCTTCTTCAGTTTCTTCATGTTGATCTTCCACAAACCAACAATATTCTTTTACCTGCTCTTTCTTTCCATGGGACCTGAAGTAACCATCTGTGCTTTTCAACTCCTCCATTCTTAGCTTACTTTCATCTGCCATTGCTCTGCTCCCACTCAATCAGAAACCCCTGAGAGTGACCTGTAACCAAACACAAAACCACTTCCTGCAACCTTAGCTCTGATACCACTTGTTGGAAATAGGACCAACCCGAAAACACACAGTTGATTACCAAACCAAGCAACTTAATATGCGGAAATAAACCAGATTCAACAAGTAACTAGAATTCAGAATAACACAGAATATGAGAGACAATACACAACTTGTATTAATAACTCTTACAGAAAAGAATACAATAAAGAAGATGCCATTCCTTCTCCACCACCTCTTCAGAGGTTTGTTACACCTCAAGTGAACAGTAATTCTCCCCTCAAAGCTCTCTCTACTAGGTCCCAACACCCAACTCAAACACAGAGTTGGTGTTCACCTTACACCTGTGCTCCACGCACTCCACAAGTGCTCCACGCACTCAACAAGTACTCAAAGTACTTCAAGTAGATCTCCCATGAACCTGCAACAACCTACAATTCAACAGACCATACTTATGGAAGGAACTGCCTTGCCTTCCTCTTAGCTCTCCATGTACTCCACGTACATACCAATGAGTACACACCATACTCCAAGTAGATCCTACCTGATTTTGCTCCCTATTGTGTTGCTGTCTTATCTGATCTACAACCTACAAATCAATACTTGGTTTTGCACACCTGTGAACCTTGACCTTGCACACACACACACCTGCAGATCAACGATCTTACTTACCATGTAGATCTCCTATCGTAGCCATGCTCACCTGATGACCAAGATCATACATACATGAAGAATCCATCTGACTCTCCAATCCAGCACCAACACACATAGTACTGTGGCACTAGGAAGAATGCACCATAGCTCTACCTCACACACCGAAGGAGCTTATAATTATGTTCTCTTACTCCCTAGCACTCATTTACAATACAACCATGAGTCTATTATATAGAACTCATCCAAACAATAATTAGACATCCAATTACAATAATTAGATCCGCAACTATGAGTCTAAAATTAGCACTCATCATGCAAACACTTGGTTCGTTAGCTAACTGCCCGTAATAAACGCAGTCCAAACCACACAGGTGATCGACGTCGGTCCCTGTCTGCCTAGAGGTGACCGACGCCGACCGATCCCTGACCGACGTCGGTTGCTTCTCTTCAGTATCCTGCCAATGTCAGCTGATCAGACCGACGCCGGTTGCTCTGCAACTCAGCAACCCTCAGCAACCTCATCAGTGAAGCTTTTAGCTCCATAACCTAACATTATGTGTGTCCTTTTCTTTGTGTGGTTGAGGTAATTAGTGGTCTTGTCTTGATGGTCAATGCTCAAAGGTCCTCTTATTTTGTATCAAACTTCATATGAATCCCTAAGCCCAATGGAATGATAAGGCAATTGGTCTAGTTAGTATAATAGGCATACTACCCCTATGAATCACCAATTTTTGACCAAATTTGACTCTTAGGTCAAATTGGGGAACCTCTAGGTAAAAACCTAACTTTTTAAATGTTTTAGGGCTCTAATACATATTTCAAAAGGTTTTTTTATAGGTTAATCAATGTCATTTATGTTGTACTAGCCTTGGTCATTAGTTATTTTAGTCCTTATATCATTCTTGGGTCATTTTGAGGTCAAAAAAGGTGCATTTAATGAGTTTTATATATTTATTGGGAAGTTGGAAGGTTCAAAAATATGATGTCACATCCCATGTGTATTTAGAGGTCATAATTAATTTACATAACTAAAAAGTGGTTGGTTCTTCAATTAAAAGGGCAATTTTCTTAGGAAAAAAAGATTTTAGCACTTGTACAACTCGTTGGGAAGTGTGCCACATGGGAAAGGATCACACAATGCCTCTTCAGCTTCCCCAATCTTAGTTACATGTTTTTTTTATCTAGAAGTGTCATTTATTTCTCAAAATTATTTTACTCCCTTTTCACTCTTCTTGGCAAGCAAAAGTGACCTTCAAGTTTTTGATTGGTACAAATAAATCAAGATGTTTAAAGAAAAATGATTTTGGTAAGTTTTTTTACATTCAGATACCTTAATTTAAATATAATTATTTTGAATAATGGTGGCTTGTGCTTCATGAAGCTGACTGTATTTTTTTGCCTACTTATTTGTGCACCCTTCAGTTTTTGCTCTTATTTGGGAAGGTCCATACAATTAGCTTTATAATATTGGTTAAAAAGGATTTTTAATCTCTTTACTCATTTTATACATGATTTTTTTCCCATTTGGAGTTTATTTTGATGATCCAACTAACTCAATTTTCAAGGAGAAGTGAGGGAATAGAATTGCAATCATGTTTTCAGATTACTGAAGGTTTATTTTATGGTATGGTTCCAAAATGAATTTAAATAATGTATGATTTCTCATGGATTATTTTAATTCATCTAAAATGTGAAATCCAACCTAAAAATAGACACTTCAAGATCTAAGAGAGCAAGTAAATGTGCAAAATGGTCATCTATAGTAGTTGTGTGACCTATCATTTCTTGGAGGAGCATGAAAAATGTGTTTGCATATCCTATAATGTTTGGAGGGTCAAAATATGTTTTTTCATAAATTTGAATAAGTTGTAAGTAGTTTTGAGTACCTATAAAGGAAAAAATGGTCTTGGAGCAAACTTATGACATTTTTGGACAATTTCCCAAAATTGGCAAACCAAAGGTCTGAGCCCATTTTTGAAGTTTCCCATACAATTTTGTATTGAGTCTCAAGACCTATAAGTATAATCATACTCAATATATCACATAGGCCTATCATGTTTCAAAAAAAGAGAGGTGTAGAGGTTGAGGAAGGTAGTTTTCTTTAGCCCTCAGTTTGCTCCCTAAGACACTAAAATCATTCAATGTTATTTACAACCAATAGAAGACTTATCAAACATTAAAAGCATAAGGAAGGTTGTGAATTATTTATGAAATATCCAAATGGTTTAGATTAACCCTCTACTCCACCATTAATTCATGAGCATAAAGATGAATAAGACACTCTAATCCTAAATGAGACCCAAAATAGCACCTATAGTCAATATACATAGTTGTAGATGAATAAAGAGATGCATTGAGTAGTCAAGATGAGGTTGGAGGTCTTGTGGATACACTTTTTGATTTTTTTCAAATTAAATGTGAGCCCAAATTTTTTTAAGATCTAAAAGTGATAAGATTACAAAAGTGAAAACAAAATTTCATCCTAAATCTTGTTACATACACCTACAGCCAAGTCTAAAGGAGGAAAACACAGTCTTATGAGAATAAGGAAATGAGACCTAAAGCTATGTTTTGTAGAAGGGATTGAGTATGAAACATGATGGTATGAATAGGACAAGAATCATGGAGATACTTATGATGTTCCAAGTCCTTACTCTCACAAAAAAGGTGGAGATAGTTTCTACACTGTGGAAAGGAAACCTATAGCAGGGTATAAGATAGTGTTTCAAGCTTGATGCCCAAGTGGTGTTTTAAGACCCTAAAGTCGAGAGAAGGTTTAATAATATTTTTTGTGACAAAAATAAGTTTTATGGAGTCTTCTAAGTACTATACTCTCAGTTTCAATTACCTAATGACACCTACAAGGGTTAGTACAGGCAAGAAACTCAGTTTGTGAGCTTAGAGTGTATGTGAAGGGTTTAGAAAGATTAGAATGATGAATAAAGTTTGGGAATAATTTAATTGTGATAAGGAGTATATTTATGAGCTACTAAAAATTTAAATCAATCCTACACATACCTTTTAAAATCCCTAAGTACACCTACATCCATGATGATTGACTGTGTTGGTAGTGAATAGTGAAGTGATGTTTCTGAGTGATTGGTGAGGTTTGAACATCAAGAAAGGGAATAAATAATTTAAAAATGGATATGTATGTGATGAGAGAGGTATTATAACATTTAATCAGACCTAATATATCAATCCACACCTATAGGTAGAAAAATATGTAAATAGGCTCAACTCTCTCAGGCATAGTTGGGCAAGAGTACAGTCCAAGATGTAAACATGGTTGGGAGGGGTTTATAAACATAATGAGAAGATATATGATGATATTTAATACCATTTTATAATATAATGACTTTTAATTATAGTAATAATATATTCAAATGTTTCATCACATAGTACTCTTCCTTGAATCAAACACACAATCAAGATCACCTCAGTCTAAGCCAGTCAAGACAAAGCATGGAAAATGCAAAATTTGGAAGAATCCCAGTGTTTACATGATTAAAATTGATCCAAATAAAATTATTATTGTCCCATGACACTCTCATAATGGATAATGATTAGGGATAAGATCCATTTTTTTCTTCACATAGGCCATTCCTTGAAACCCTGCACAGTCCTTTTGTCTAGAGGCCAGTTTTAGGAGCTTAAAGCTTTGGAGGGTCATATGAGATGACCAAGAGATAAAATTTTGTATATAAGTTAATTAAAAACATATATAGGCATACCAATGATTAATTTTAACTAATTATATAGGGTAATTACCCCTTTTTTAATCTTAGATAGGGGGTACTTCCCCTCATGCACAAACTGATAGTTTTAAGATAATAGGGTAGAAGTATGAATCCAAAAGATGTAGAAGATCATTAAATAGGATTTGGAAATCTGAGGGACACCAATTAAAACATGTTAAACCAATAATTTAGGGATTAGGATTAACTATTTAACCCAAACTACAAGGTTTGTAGATAGGCCTAAAGGGCAAGATTTTGGCCTAAGGACCAAATAAGAGAAAAATGACACATCTAGCCCTAATAATGATTTATACCTTATTGTAAAATGTTTTTGGGAGAAAATAGTATGTGTTTAATCGATTGGGAAGTAAGTTAATCATTAGGAAATCCATTTTGAGCTTTAAGTATAGTTAAGCTTGTTTGACATGGTTAGGTCTAGTTTTCAAATGCAGGGTCAAATTCAAATCTAGCATTAGATATGATTTTACACATGGTGGAGAATTTTATTGGGTTTAATACAGAGGTTTAAAACCTTTTAAAGTGAAAATAAAACCAAGGAAATCCATTTTTGGACCTTGAACCAACTCAGGCATGTAGGAAATAGGAAAACAAGCTCGATAGGCCAAGTTCAAATGCTCACATATTTTTGAAAGGTTTGCATTGAGGCAAGAGGGTTTTAAGGATGTTGATGAATGTATTTAAATATGAAATATTGGAATTTTTTGGTAAATTGGATGTTAAAACTTTATGACCAAATTGTAGACACCGAAATCGTGTCTACTCCTTGGTCATCCTCTCCCCCTTGGTCCCCTTGAAGGCTATTTTTAGCCTTTTTGCCCGCCTTCCAGCCACCAACATTGGTCAACTATTGACTAACATTGATGGTATTGTTGGCATCGATTGCCTTCAAAACTACATTCTCAACCCTGAATGCAGGATCTGACCTTTCAATCTTTAATCCACCAATCTTTCCAATCCTCCAATCTTCTGATCTGCTTGACCCAGAATCAGACCTCTCTCTCTCTCTCTCTCTCTCTCTCTCTCTCTCTCTGGCACACACCAAGCATCACAGGCTACAAGAGCTCACATTGCAGGAAGTCTTTTGCATCAGCAACCATTCTACTACACTCTTTCTTCAGCAAGCCACAGGTAAGTATTTCTTCTGTGTTTTCATTTCAATTATTTAGACTATGTTAGTAATTAGTTTTCTAGTTATTGCTCCTTATTAACATCATCAACCAAACTGTCAACCAGACCACAACCCAACCTATTCTCTGGGAGCCTTCTCTCACCCTTATCTCCCTGTTGCCTTTGTCTTCTATCTGGTCCCTTTTTTAGACCATACTCTCTGCCCTGCAAACCTTGCACAGGCCATTATGCATCCAAACAGACCCAGACCCCTTCTAGACCATTTTGCACAACCATAAACCTGTCCAGACCCTGTCCAAGGCCATTGGCCCAACTGATGCCGGCCACTAGGCCCATTTCCTGTACCGACATTGGCAGACTTGACCAACTGACACTGGTAGACTAATCGACGTCGGTGACTGTGGAAGACCGACAACAACATTCAGGTATGCATTACCTTTGTTTCTTTTGTTCAGTCTTTTATCATTTCTATTTTTGATAACATTCTGATCTTTATTAGACATTCTTTTTATCAACTTGTGGGTTTTCATCCCTCAAGGAAGTCTTTGCACTTCTGGGATCAAGCTTTTGCTTGGCAGCCCATCATCTATCTATCTAACGCCTTCTTTTTTTAAGTCTCTTTCTTCTACAGCTGTCATCCTCCACAACCAAAGAGGAGTCCCTACAACATCTGGATAACGGTGTGCAAACTTCATCTGGGTATCATCTAACCCTAGACCATTTCTTCTTAGTTTCTTATTCCTTTTGAATGTGAAAGTGAAACTCTGTTAGAAACATTATGGCACGCCCAGTGGGACCCTAGGAATTTTTCTTGGGTTCATACTTTTTCTTCTAAGCAAAATTTTCATATAGGTGCATTAGGTCTCTCCTTGCATCTTTTTCTTCTACCTCTTCTAAAAGACACTATCAGCAAACTTAAAAAGAATCTTTCTTTTTCTTTCTTTCTTACATCTTAGACTAGTCAAATTCATACTCTTCAACCTTTTCTCCATTTGTCTGCATCCGAACACACATTTCAATTTGGGCTTAAAATCTATTGCATCTCATTTCTGTTTGAATGCATATTTAGTCCACACATCTAGTAATTAAAATCACATCATGAATAAATCATAGTGCACTCATGTTACACGACCAGACCACTATCACAAATCAAACATCTTAACTTACCTGAGACAAGGCCTGACTAGGATTTCATCACCTAGCAAATACCTTACCCGTCCTGACAATCCCACTTGGACTTCACTACCAAGGGGAGAGCCCACTCTATTCTCTGGCAGAGTATAATCTCTAGGGGAAGTATATACTGGCTAAGCGAGACCAGCTTATCACTGGGCTCATGAAGTGAGGGGAGCTTGCTCCTTAGCACCAGGCCACGTATGGAAC
The DNA here is from genome assembly GCA_037957365.1 of Torreya grandis. Classification (NCBI taxonomy): domain Eukaryota; kingdom Viridiplantae; phylum Streptophyta; class Pinopsida; order Cupressales; family Taxaceae; genus Torreya; species Torreya grandis. Next base: position 1,209,919 of record JARHVA010000207.1, read on the forward strand.
CTAACACAGACTCTTGAGCACTTAAACTAACCTGAAACCAACCTTAGACTACTTCTTCTAGGACCCATTCTAAAAGCCAACTTCCCAAACACACTCTAAGGCATAAGCCAACATGATTCTGAAAGTTTATTCTTAGGATTTAATGTTTAGGTTCTGCTTGTCTTCATCTTCTTTTCTATTCTTCTTTGGTTGTTTGAGCTAGTAAGGATGTATTATCTTGCTTTGAATGGTTTTGACATGTAGTCAAACCAAGACTCTTGTCGACCATGCGAGGCAATAACTGCTTCTGCCTTCGTCATCCATAACCAATCCTCTAATGGAGTTTCATTCAGAGACTGAATGAACTCCTACCCAACTGACCCTAACTCAGCCTCCCATTGTCCCTGAAGGGGACCAAGACTTCAAAAGATTCTTGGACCTCAATGTCAAAGCCCTTCAACATTATCTCACATGAAGCTGAATGCGAGACTCCTTAGGCAACCTAATTTATGGGATGCCAACCTCTTTAGTCGAGACAACAGCCGTATCGACAGTGTCTATGGTTTAACCCATAGACACCCAAGCTGTCGCCTCGACTAATAACCAGCCCATGACTAATATTCTAAGTGTGGCTTCTCCTTTCATCTCTGGACCCACTTCCATTGGGGTTTTGGCCCCCCATCAACCGTAGACTATTCAACAAACTTATACCCCTTTCCAAAATCTAGTTTTTTCCATCCCACCTACTCTCGCCCCCATCAACACCAGGGTAGCTACTCATCCATTGGCTAATGTTACCACTATCCAACCACCTATGGCAATATCAAGCCTAGTCATGCCTTCTACCTTCACGACACAACCACCCCTGGCTTCAACTTCTATTCCTATGACTAATTATCAACATGTTGCGCCTATACAAGTGCAATCAACTACGTCATACACCTATTCTAGCACCTTTCAAGCACCTTACAACCTAGGGGGCACCCCACCTACCAATCCATTAGCTGATCTCATCAAAATGCTGATGGACAAAATGTCTAGTCTTGAGACGTCTATTTCTAGTTCAAGCAATGTCCTTTCATATGACCAAATTTGCAACAAACCCATTCATCCCTCCATCCCAATCCGATCGTATCCCAATCAGTGGGAGCTTCCCAAGTTTACTCACTTTCAGAGTAAGGAAGACCCACAACAACATCTATGAGCATTCAGACATGCTTGTTATCTTATAGCCCATGATGATGCATTACTGCTATGCACATTTCACATGTCGCTTTTCAGCCCTGCCCTCGATTGGTATAGCTCCCTTACCAATCATTCTATCTTTTCTTTCACTCAACTCGCCCAATTATTCCTTGACCACTTTTCAATCAATATCACCAAAAAAGTCTCAATCACAGACCTCTACTCTATCAGACAGTTTGATGACGAATCAATAGCTGATTTTGTCACCCGTTGGAGAGGCTTGATCAACCAGCTTTCCTTCTCGTTACCTCAACCTGAGCTCATTGAGCTCTTTTCTCGAGCATGTACGAATCACATCTCATCCACCTTACGAGTTTAAACATTTCACACTTTTGATGAAGCTTTCACCATGGCCCAAAAGCTTGAACTCCATGCTATTGAAGAGAATAGGGTCAAATTGTGTAATACCAATGCAAAATCCAATGACCCTTCTTCTTCCAGACCTTCTTCTTCCCACTCCAAGTCCAAAGGAGTGGCAAACACTATGGTCGTTAGACCACCACCCTCAACAGCAACTAACCAATCTCAACCTTCAACATCTTAAAGCATCACAAAACAATTCCAACAATGGTACATATAGTGTCAATATACTCCAATTAGAGAATCATACGCTTCCGTGTTAGAAAAACTTGTCAAGCAGGGGGTCCTCAATCTCCCTCAAACCCGACCACCTCAATTTGACCCTTCAAAAGCCATCCTTGCCTGGTACAGGAAAAATGACTTATGTCATTATCATCGTGTCCACGGCCATGACATAAACAACTGCCGAACCTTCAAAAACATTGTCCAAGACATGATAGACAAGGGGGATCTTATTTTGGATAACCTGAATGCCCCACCTAATTAAAACATGGACATCTTCAGACAACCCTTTCCTAACCATCTTACTAATCAAAATAATGTCCAAACCATGGCCGATAGCTCCCAAGAGCATAATATATGCACGGTCAACACGGTTTCACCTCTTATGTCTAACCAACCTCCTCCACAGGTGGAAAACCCTTCTTCCCCTATTCCTCCTCCATAGGTAGAAGAGCCTTCTTCTCCTGTTAGTTTTCCATCGACCTCTCTTATATTGGAGGATGCTTTGACCATACCAACGCCACTAGCCCCACCTTCGTCCTTCCTCCTACCAATGGAGGACCCTACCTTGCCTACTCCTCAACTACAAGTAGAAGGCACCATCATCCCTGCCCTCTACCCTCTTGAGGAGCCACATTCTCTGATTCCTTCTCCACTGAGAGAAGAACCTGTCTCTTCACCCACTTCGACCAAGGAAGACTCAGTGACAGTTTCCTCTTGCCTTTTGCTTGAGATCGCTACATCTCACTCACCTCCATCCACATCTAAACCCAAACCCATGTAGGCATCCACCATGCCAAAAGAGACTAAATATCTCGACACTCAGCCTATATCTAACCTCACTCGCATGCAAGTGAAGGTAAACTTGAACCTTGCCTCGCACAATAGTGGCCCTCAAACCAAACTAAAGAAGGCCACTAAACCACACCAAAGAATTCCTCCCCCACCTTCATCATTACCTTCAATTTTGGGCCCACATCCATCCACCTTAATAGGAGTGCTTCCTACTCCAATACCTCACAGAGGCAAATTGCCTCCATTACTCTCTCAACCCATCAAACATATATTTCCTCCAAAACATCTAACACCTCTCATCACAAAAGTGCCATCTACACGTGTGGCTACACCGCCAAACAAAAAGATGGTACGACCAATGCCTCCTACAACTCCAAAACAAAAGTCATCAACCCCTACTACAACAAAACACGTGGACCCCTTTGTGGGTTCATATGCTTTGATACTGCACCAATTTTTGCAGTCTTCTCGCATTAGTCTCCCACCTCTTAAACCATACCAATCCCTCAGACCAAAACCACCTTGGTTCGATGACACTAAAATTTGTGCATATCATCGCACACCTGGGCATGACATTGAGCATTGTTGTGCCCTCAAGGTTGTCATTCACCAATATTTGGAGAAAGACACCCTTCTTCTTGACCATATTATCAACAAACCTTCAACACTATCCCATGCCTCCCAAACCTCCTCACCTTCACACTCATCAACTCTCAGATCAAGACCATCTTGGTTCGACAACACTAAATTTTGTCGCTATCATCGCACATTAGGACATGACACTGAGTGTTGTTGCACTCTTAAAGCTGTCATTCATCAACACTAGAAAAAGGATACCCTTCTCATTAAGGATCCTCTTGACCACCCCTTTGACAAATCATCGACACGATCACATGCCTCACAAACATCATCACCTAAATTGGGATCTCCACACAAGACTATGGTCCCTCTACCACCTTTAACCCCCTTATTCAAAATCAACACAGTCACTGTGACCACCAACCCACTGACCCAAAAGGATAAAGGGAAAAGACATGCTTCTATCCCTTGGATATATCCATCCACCCAGCCTTCACCACAACCAAAACCCAAGGTTTCAACCTTGGGCACATCTCGACCAGCATCCTCGAAGACAATCCCTAACTCTGTAGTGAAATAACCTCGCCACACAACCCCTGTGAAGATGTCTTTGGATGATCTCATTCAAAGCTCTCCACAGCATCATCAAACCTTTATCAAAACCTTACAATCAATGGAGGTCTAACCTAATGACCCCTAACCACTGACCACTTTAATCAAATCATTACCAACCATTGCTTCCATCACCATCTGGGATTCTAAGATTCCTGCCTCTAACTTGGGAGATTAGGATCTCACCCTCTCAAACTAAATCTATCAAACATTCTCCCTAGTAACTGGGGGAATTTGACCTTATACTAACTATTGTGATCTCGACCAAACATCAACCAACCTTTTAGTCATGACATTGACCAGACCTCAACCAAACCTTGACCAAACATCAACCAGACCTCGACCAAGCCTTAACCAAACCTCGACCAAGCATCAACTAGTCTTGACTAATCATCAACCAAACCTTGACCAAACATCAACTAGACCTCGACCAACCTTGACCAAACATCAACCAAACTTTTAATCATGACCTCAACCAACCATCGACCAGACCTTGACCAAGCCTCAACTAATCATCGACCAAACATCAATCAACCACACATCAACCAACCATTGACCAAGCATCAACCAACTTTTTAATCATCTTCATGACCAACTTCTTAATCATCTTCACATCTAGCATCAATCAACACATGACCAATTTGGAAAGAAGTAAATGAGGCAAGTTTGCTCCTAATCGACTCAAACCTCATTATAAATGCACAAGCATGGCCCAGGGACTTATCAAAACCTGAGCCCCTTAATGCCTTGCATCTGTGACCATTCTACTGTTAGTCAAGTAATCAATCACTTGGCATTTTACTTAAGCTCTCCCTTGAGCAATCCCTATCATTATCATGCCTATTCCTTTTGACCCTTTTTCCCAGCATTAGTCATCCCTTTTTGTCAAGCATGAATGCTTTATCCTAATAAAAGGGAACCCTTAAACCTCTAGAGGCTCGTCCATGGCTAAAAACTTTAGTCAATAAAACATATCAAAAATGGGATACCTAACATTCAAAGGTCATAAACTCTAAATGTAGACTGCTCCCTCAAAGGACAGCTACATAATTGCTGTATTTACTAGATTGCTCCCTTGAAGGACAGCTAGGCCAAGACATATAAAAAACATACAAAGAAAAAATATAGACCACTCCCTCGAAGGATGGCTATGACTAAATCTTGCTTCAAATAGCACTCTTTCAGAAGCTTCCTGCATCGATCAGCTTCACATATGACCACCAAACAAAATGACATCCTTATGTGGACTTCTCGCATCGATCAGCCCAAAAAAAAAATGACTGACACGCTATTATGTCATGGACTTGCCTATAGTCATTCTCCAGGTCACCTATAAAAGGGGCAAGGTTATTCCTGCCAAAAAGGGTTACCCCATCCTCTCATATCACATAATCCAACTTATTACCCCAACATACTTAAGGGATTTTGAGCTCATTTTAATGTCAAAGTGATTTGATTACTTCTCTAACACAATCGATGGTCAACGACGTAGTGCATGAATGGGGCTTTTGGTTCTAACAACCCCTATCTATGCTATCATTTTGGTCCTTGTCAATAAAAGAGCAACACGCCTTTCACTTCTTACATCTTGGTCACAAACAATCCAACCAAATCATATGCCAACCAAACCATTTTCTACCCAACCAAACCAACAACATGACATTATGACATCATACATCATCATCATAGTCCATTTCACATAGTTTTTATGGAAAACAATACACATGGAAACTATCGACCACACAATTTATGTCAAGCATAAACCATTACTTGCTGAAGCATAAATAGACTCAGTTCATTTTTAGCATACACCATTACCAATATGGAAAATTGCTAGGGATGAAAGACCCCTCAACCAATGTTACAGAATACACCATCACACAATATGGAAAAGGCTGTAGCATCATCTTATCCTCATCATTTCAATCCATGACCAAACCCAACCCATCGACCTCTTTGACCCCTGGCTTAAACTACATTGGTCTGAGGCCCTAAGACTGGGGCTATGTAGGTAGCACTCAGATGACACGATGTATTCTGGGGTTAGCTTAGCCACTCTTGTTTGTTCATCTACCTGATGGATAAACCATATCCTCCTTTGACCTTGACTTAACCTGACCAACACAATCATCAACCAACTTATCAACCAGCCTAAACTACATTGGTCTAAGGCCCTTACACATAAGGGCTATGTAGGCAGCACTCAGTTGACACAACATCTTTTGGGGTTAGCTTGACCACCCTCATTTGTTCATCTACCTGATGGATAAACCATATCCTCCTTTGACCATGACTTGACCTCGACCAAAACAATCCATAACTTTGACCCTTCTTCCCTTTTAGGGAGAACTACATTGGCCTGAGGCCCTTCACACAGGGGCTATGTAGGCAGCACTCAATTGACATAGTGTCTTCTGAGGTTAGCTCAGCCACATTCCTTCATCCGGCCATTCATTCGACCAACTATCTATCTCAGCCCGCCTTGACCAATGACCTTGGAGATCACGACTATCTCCTCTGAATACGACCATTTTCAAGACAACTTTGCCTTAGTTATTTTAGTTGCATGTATGCTACCTCACGAATGGTTAGCAAAATTGTCCACACATCACATTACGACCCTCACAAGTATAGGATTGTGAGCAAGTTGATCCCCACTACTTGTGACATTTTCATGTTTTCCAGGAGCACTTCCTAAGCCTGAGATACTTGGAACATGATGACCATTGGAGCTTTAGCTTAGATTGAATAACTTGATCAGCTACAACTAAATGTTGGGGCCCAGTTACTTTAATTTTGGCACTCCTCAACCTCGACCTGCGACAATTTGACCTGATCATCCCGTGAAGTGGTATACATGCAATCACGACTATTGCAGCATTCATACTCAAACTTCACCATCTCCATCCACTCTCTGTCAAATCGGCACCTGATGTCAGGTTACCTTCCCTCAACTCCTGCTTTGAGGGGGAATACCTCACCTCACATCTAGTGCAACTTCCTCCTATTTTTGTCTTACAGTTCACTTGAACAACCAACAAGACAAAAATGACCTTATCCTATACCTAGGGTAACCTACTCCTATTTTTGTCTTGTAGCTCATCAAGAACAACCAACAAGACAAAAAGGGGCAAATGTAGACACCGAAATTGTGTCTACTCCTTGGTTGTCCTCTCCCCCTTGGTCCCCTTGGTCCACTTAACCATGCCTAACCTATGTCTTATTAATTTAAAATAATTATCTTATTTTAAATTAATAATTTTCTCTCTCACCCTTGACACCTCACCACCCTTGGATGCCTCTCCTTGGATTCCCTCCACTATCCCATGCCAAATCTTAAATGCCTAGACCCCATTTCAACCCTTCCATTCATCTCCCACACCTATTAAACCACCTTCGATAGTTTATTACCCCGACCCGCTGACCTCGACTGATGGAAAAATAGACAAAAGGCTATTTTTAGCCTTTTTACCTGCCTTCTACCTGCCGACGTTGGTCAACTATCAACCGATGTCGGTGGTATTGCCGATGTTGGTTGCCTTCAAAATTGCATTCTCGACCCTGAATGCAGGATCTAACCTTTCAATCTTCAATCTGCCAATCTTTCCAATCCTCCAATCTTTCGATCTACTTGACCCAGAATCAGACCTTTCTCTCTCTCTCAGACACACACCAAGCATCACAGGCTATAGGATCTCACACTACAGGAAGTCTTCTGCATCAACAACCATTTTGCTACACTCTTTCTTTAGCAAGCCATAGGTAAGTATTTCTTCTGTGTTTTTATTTCAATTATTTAGACTATGTTAGTAATTAATTTTCTAGTTACTGCTCCTTAACATCATCAACCAGACTGTCAACTAGACCACAACCCAACTTGTTCTCTGGGAGCCTTCTCTCACCCTTATCTCCCTGTTGCCTTTGTCTTCTATCTGGTCCCTTTTTTAGACCATACTCTCTACCCTGCAAACCCTACACAGGCCATTATGCATCCAAACAGACCCAGACCCCTTCCAGACCATTCTATGCAACCATAAACCCGTCCAGACCCTATCCAAGGCCATTGCCTCAATCGACGCCAGCCACTAGGCCCATTTCTCATACCGACATTGGCAGACTAATCGACGTCGACAGACTTGACCAACCGACATCGGCAGACTAACCGACGCTGGCGACTGTGGAAGACCGACAGCAACATTCAGGTACGCATTACCTTTGTTTCTTTTGTTCAATCTTTTATCATTTCTATTTCTGACAACATTCTGCTCTTTATCAATCAGTGGGTTGTCATCCCTCAAGGAAGTCTTTGCACTTTTGGGATCAAGCTTTACTTGGCAATCCACCATCTATCCATCTAACAACCTCTGTGTTTGAGTCTCTTTCTTCTACAGGTATCATCCTCCACAACCAAAGAGGAGTCCCTTCAATTGTCTAGATAACGGTGTGCAAACTTCATTCGAGTATCATCTAACCCTAGACCATTTATCTTAGTTTCTTATTCCTTTTGAATGTGAAAGTGAAAATTCGATAGAAACACAAACTTTAAGAGTGAAAACAAGCTAAAACCCTTGCAAACCCTTGCATGTGAACAATTTATGGAAATGAAGCTAAAGATGAATTCTAATGGCATAGTTTGGATATGAAAAATATTGTAACTTTTAGATAATAATTACTCAATCTCCCTCTCATGTTTTTTATCTATACAGACTTGTACGTATGGGGTGGGAAACAGGCTATTTTTGACCATTTTTTATGTTGTGCAGGTTATAAGAGTTGTATGAAGATGAAACCAAATTTTAGAGAAATAATAATATTTTTTATAAATCCCCATATTCATTTAATTCCTCATAATAACTCATAATTTCGTCAATAATAGCTCTCATCTCAACCAGTCAAAACTAGCCTATTGGACAAACTAGTAAGAAGGGTGAAGATCTTCAAGTGAAGTGATTTTAAGGTGTCCCTAATGATTATAAGGATATGGAGGGTATTTAAATGTGTCATCCACTCCATAACATGGGTTAGCAAGAGAAAATTATTCCAATTTTGAGGACGAGTGTGCAGGGTGCATGAAGGAAGAGTTTTCAAGATTACAAATGACAATAGCTCTTTTTTAGGTGATTCTAAAATACTAGGCATATAATAAATGCATGTAAAGGAATTCTTAATACCCTTAACCTTATTGACAATCATTTTACTTTGTCCTAATTAGTTATAAGGTGTTCAAATAGGGTCAATCATGAAGGCAATTTTTCTAAGCCAGTCAAGGAGTTTTCATGCCACTTTTCATGAGGTTTATGACTTGGATTGACATTTGTACTTCTTGAAATTAAATGGTTCATCCCATATCCACTTCCCATTCACAATTTCCTCCTTGGATCAACTTGACAAGTTTCCTTGCAACCTTTGGACTTATCTCTTCTCCTCTCTCCCTCAAGTTCTACAAGAACTAGCCATTTTGGCCAATGTACTCATGCTCCACCTGAGTATGGTGAAGCCTTGATAATTTGTATACCTTTTAATCAATAATAATATTGATTGTTACCTCTTATATGACTATTCTTAGTGTGTTCATTTGGAATGTTTAATGTTGCATAAGTGATAACTTTTGTTTCATTAGCATGAATGTTTCATTCTATCATCTATTTGAAGTTCGAAAGCTTCTTATTATACGTCATGTGAACTATTCTAGGAATTCTCAAGGATTGAGTTAGTTATTATATAAATTAGTGCCTTCATAGGCCTCTTGTTTAGTCCTCCTAGCTTTGCACATTCATCCATAACCTCACAATGTAGCATTGATGTGAGAAGATGAAGATTGGAGAAGTGTATGTTCAATTTGTCCCTTGATTTCAAGTGTAATATGCATACGGTTGGAAGTCATCAATTTATTTGGTGTATCACCTCCATTAGGATAGTTTTTTTAGTTATCTGTCTCCTTTTTCACCCCCAAAGTTTAGTTGCAGTTATGATCTAAAGTGGTACATCAAGGGAGCTAGCCATATCTAGAGATTTACCTCATTCCTTAAGCTACCCATAAGCCTAGAGGTGTTTCCATTGTGCCAATTGGATGATCAGAGCTTTGTCATCTCCTAAAAGGGTGCAAATCCAAGTGAAACTAGTTTTTGTCATGCCCAGTGGGATTCTTGGTCCAAGAGGTTGAGATATTTTTGGTGTTGTCTCTCAACAATCAGCCTTTAGAGGCATCTATCAAAGCATCAATGGAAACTCTAAAGATATATCATCTAGTCAAGTAGCCTAAGTTATCCTTTGAATATTTTTGGTAACATTTTCCTTCGTGTTCTTACTTTCAATGAAGTTTCATGGCTAGTTTTGGTATTGAGCATCATTTTACACAAGTTGGTGAGACTTTTCAAGCTTGTGACATTACCTATCAATATGAACAACTTCTTAATCAGCCTTGTCATGAAGCATATCAATATTATAGCTAGCCTTCTCAATGTCATGTTTCTCCCAGTCAACATAGCCACTTCTCAACTCCATCCATCTCCACCTTCAATCAAACACTTTTTGGCAATGAGAGGTACATGTTGGATCTTGACACACAAAAAGGATGTGGTATAGAGGTTCCTAATCATGTCATTCATAAGGTGAGATAAGCATTATATTTTTCAAAAGAGAGTGGGTACCTATTGAGAGAGCTAATTTTTAAAGGCTCACAAGTGAGATGCTTGATGTGAGTGGCGTAGTTTCTTCCTTAGAGGATAGGTTAGGGGTTCATAAAAAGCAACCTCACCAAATATATAAACCTTCATATCCACTTCCCCAAGTTCCATATCATCCATATTTGATCCCTACTCATTATCCCAATCAAGAATATCAAAGTCATTATTTCCCAATCAATTAGAGGAGAGAGTTGAAAGGAGAAACCTTATTTTTAAAGCTAATATTTATAGGAAAATTGAGTTGGATAATATGCATATGTAATAGTCTATGTTGGTAGAAAAGGAATTAGATTTCAATCCCTCATTTATCTCCAATTTTTCATCCCCACCACCTCAAACGGAGACTCATAATCCCAATACTCTAAGCTAGAACAAGATATTGGAGTCATGGGGAAAGAAAGAAGAGAAAAGTCTTGACAAAGAGTATGAAGTTAAGAATGAGATTGATTCTATACAAACCCCTCCCACCCTTCCTCAAGAAGAGACTTCTAGTCCTAATATCTTAATCTAGATTAATATAGTGGAATCATCGAGGAAGAAAGAGGATAGAAGTTTGGTTGATAAGAAGTGTGAAGCTATGAATGAAGTGGATCCTTTGAAAGTTCCTCTCACTATTCCTCAAGAAGCTTCTTGTGTTCCATGCCAACCTTCATGTATTCCTTATGCTCATGATGATTCCTATGAACTTTAAGAGACATTTTTCTAAGAGAACCTATCCAAATAAATTTTAAAGTTAGAGGCAAAGATGAAATTGCTAAGTCAAGGTGAGATGGAAGGTTTAGACCCAAAAAAAGATCCTATGCTTAAACACACCCCATTTACCCTTCCTAAAGAGAGACCTCAAGCTAAATCAGATGTGAATGAAGTGTTTTTCAATTGGAAGGAATAAAATCAAGTGGTTTTAGCCCAAGGTTTGCCTCCCCTTTCTCAAGAGCTTCCAAAAGAACCCCCTACTTTTCAATCTCAATCTTATTTTGAGTTTTATGTGCCACCTCCACCAACTAGTTCATCTTGTACTCACCCCATCACCATTTTCCTTGATGTACCTCTAGTATAGGAACATAAGGAGGATTAGTTGGTTGATAAAAAATTATAATTCTTGCTTGAATAAATTCTAACTCTTTTACAGCGTCATTGGACTAAGTCACAAGACTTCAAGATGCCTAGTCTTGGAATCACAAAGAAGGAAATGGAAGATATTGAAGCCCTTGAGAATCAAAGTCATGATGTGACAACTGAGACATAATTTGAGAGGCCTCAAGAGGTCTGAATTTTGAGGAAGAAGCAAGTTATTATGTTGAATATTTTTGTTTGGTTGATAGTGAAGAATGATTTTCTTATGTTGAAGAGGAAATCTTTAATGAATTACTTTTAGATGCTAAGGAAGAGAATGAAGGAGTTTCTCTTGTTTTTCCCCTTCATGATGCTAATCAAAAAGAGGATGAAGACTTGTAGTGGAAGTTTGAAGACATTTGAAATGAGTTTGAGTCTCTCAAAGGGTTTACTATGTCATTAGAGTTGATTACAAGTGTGGATGAACAAGATGACATTGCCCAACATGTCATAGATGAGAAAGAGAAAAGTCCCAATCATCTTTTGGAGGTCAAGACAATTTTACATTTGCCTCAATATTTCAAAGAACAAGATATCTTTACTTTTGAAACCATGCCTAAAAATAAGATGAAAGTTGATCATGGGATAAGGAGTAAGCAAAAATATGAGGTATGTGTCCAAAACCAAGAGGAATACTTTTACATTGGAGACCTATTTGAAAATGGTATACTTGAGAGCATCATAAGTGAGGTGCCAAGAAGTAGGTCTAGCTCATCAAGTGTTTAATCCAAAGAGCATCATGCTTGGCACCATGATTCCCCTCACCAAGAAGGAGATGCAAGAAACTTTCCTTTTGACCCTGAAAAGGGAGGTATACTTAATTGTTAGTTGTATATAGCTATTTGTTTCTTGTTTTTCCTAAGTTCCTTGAGCACAAGTGTGTGTCTTGTTAGTTTTTTGCCTTGTTTTATGTGTGTCCTTTGCTTTGTGTGGTTGAGGTAATTAGTGGTCTTGTCTTGATGGTTAATGGTCAAAGGTCCCCTTGTTGTGTCTCAGACTTCATATGACTCCCTAAGCCCAATCTATCATAGATGGAGTATATTAATCTTACATCCAAGAGATTTTATAATTTAATTTTTAAAATTTCTAAGACAATGGGGTTTACCCTTTATTGAGGTTGCCTAATAGGTTTACATTCTTATTAAATATATATGTAGTGAGTGAAATAATCTAGGTGTATTCATCATATATCATGATAATCCCATGCAAATTTAGTTTTCTTTTTTATAACAAGGTGACTAGTTGGGTTTCCTATTGGGCATTTAGTATATTTTTGATATTGAGGGGTCTTCCTAGTAGTATGCCCAATTATTTTTATAAGGTTTTCATACATTCAATGTTCCCTATAAGAGTTCCAAGGTATAAATGGTATGATAAGAGGTGATGGAAATTTTTAATATCTTCCCTCATGTATAAGGTTTTTTCTTCTATAATTATATTAGTAAGGTGACAATATGTACATTTGAGGAGATTATATCCATGTTGGTCTATTATGTACGTATTTCTTATGACATTGAAATTGATTGTGTCTTCTTATTGTGTTTTACAAAAATAGTTTCATTCAATGGTGAGAAAGGTTTGTAAGGTAACTTGGTCATCACCATCAACTTCTATCCATCAATATTTCTCCCCTTAAGATGAAGGTTGGGTAGTGGATATAAATCTAGTTTCTTCATGGTGTTTCCATTAGAAATGAGCATGTTCCTTGACTTTCAATCATGAATGCATCAATTGTAGCCAGTTAAGCTCTACCTAAAATCAAAGGGTATCCACCTAGGTTTTCTTTATGTTGTAATTTCATGAAATCAGTTGGATAATCCTATGATTCTACCTTAATAACAAGGTCTTCTATGACTCATTCAAACTTTATGGATGAAAATTCTACTATTTGTAGAATAGTGGATGTTTCATGAAGGCATGTAGGTCTAAGTTATCTCATAGTCTCTTTGGTCATGACATTGGTGGCTAATCTTAACTAAATTAAAGTGTTTTAAATAAATTTTCCATTTATTTAAATACAACTAAGTTGGTTGGGTCGGCGTATTAAGTTTGGATAATGTTTCCCAACATGATGTCGACAAGTTACCTAACCACATGGAAAGTCTAGGCATATTTTCATTTTTGACCAAAAGAAAAGTTGTCAAAAAACTTTAGTATAAAAAGGAAAATCATTAATTTATTGAAACAAATAAATTTTAATACAGACATTCTTTAGCTGATCTACAAAGTCAAATTTCAATTTTGGCTCTTATTTTTTTAGTTTTAGTCTTCCAGAAAAGGAAGATTAGTCGATGTTACTTTTTTAATGGTTTTGATATGTTTAGGAATAGGACTATTGAATGTTTGTGGATTAGTTGGTGTATTCATGAACTCTTCAAGAGAGTATGTTATTATATGTGTAATAGGGTTTGGAAGAGTATTCCCTAAATGAAGTTGAATGTTTTAAACTTATACAAAATAAGTGGGCTAATTTATCACATCATTATTGTATGTTAGTTGAATCAACTTATTATTAGGCCTAGGTAAAGTCTGAGTGGGAAATTTTGTAGCTCTAGGTGGAGGTGGAATAGTATTTATTAGTATTAATGTTATTTGTTATTGCAAATAAGGTTGTAAAGGTTGTTGAAAGGCAATATTTTCATTGAGCCAAGGTTTATTCCTTCACCATGACTGATGCCAATGGTTAGAGGGTGGGTTTAATTGATAGTTTTGATTTTGTGTTTTCCATGGCTATTTTTTTAGACTACTACCGTTCATTTTGAGATTAAGTATTTTTCCAATGCCAATTATATTTTTTGGGTTTTGGTTGGGGTGGTTGATTCTATGGAGTAGTTTCATGTCAACTCAAAAGAGTATAAAATTATGAATTAAAATTTGGATAACTAGATGACATACCTAAATTTTATAGCCTTTATGACCATAATTTCTATTGGGATACACAAAATATATTATCTCCATCTCACCTATGGCATGAAGCTCCAATCCAATAGGATATTATTTTTTTATACTTGTTACTTTGATATGGGTAGCATGATAATTATGATTAGTTTTATTTTTCTATAAGTTCAGACAATATACAGGCAAGGCCTACTTAAGCATAAATTAATTTATTGGATTGTAACTATGTGCAATATTTTTAATTGATGCATTTTGAATCACCACCTATGATTCATCATTAGGAAATGTCCATCAAATATATTATAATGCCTACTTAGTTTCTCATTATTTCCTCCATGTATGTAATATATCCAATTGTTTAACCAAGTGACTAATGATATCCTATTTCATATCTAACAACAAACTATTGAATATTTTTCTTGAAAGTCTATTGGTAGATTTGGTTGATGATAGTGATTAAGCTTGATTGATACAAGTTTTCTTCATCATTGACCTTTATTAATTTGTACATAAGAGTGATATATTGAAAAGACATTTGTGAGACATATCCACTACTCATTAGATCAATGCTTCAAGACATTATTCTCTTATTCCTTTCATGGATACCAATTTTATAGATTTTTGATCCAATGTAGTTTGTTTATATTTATATAGGATAAACATCAATCTCTCTAGGTAATATTCCAATGGTTCATCTTCATTTTTTGACATCTAAAATATGTTATTTCTTATATTTGTAGTCTAAGGGTTGCATCTTTGATAGTGTTTGGAAATAGTTTTAGCTTTTGAGCATCCTATTTGTAGTCATAATTATGGTATTTTAGGTGATATTTGTGTTGCTAAAAATGATATCTCTATTTATGCAAGTGATATTCTAACTCCTTATATAAATAAGCTTAATCTTTTAGGCAACATTCTTCTTAAATAAGTTCTTTCCTTCACACTACATACAAACACTTTCACCTTTTTATTTTTCTACCCTACCTTGCACAAGGTTAGTCTAAAAGATTTTTTTATTATTGGATAAATTTAAGTTTTAGAAATAAGTAAATTCACTATTGAAAGCGATAAATTTTACCTAGAAAATAAGAAATATAATACTATAAAGCAAAAAATTTACACTAGAAAGTGGTAAACTTTATACTAGAAGGGAAATTTTATGTTAGAAAATGGAAAATTTAACTTCTATGAAAGAAGGAAATTTTATTCTAATAAATTAAGAAATGCCACCCAACCTTTTCAAATTATAATGTTTGACATATTTCCTAGAAGCAATGATAAAATTATTATCAAAATCAACCCCCTAATTAAATTGATGCAGTCTAATCACTATACATACAACCCTACAACTTGATGATAAAAATGAGGTATCCACTTAGTTTATTGAGAATTTTTTTTCATTAAATTTTTAACATTGGGTTTGTATAATTTGGTAAGATGTTGTCACTATATGTGTGATACTAGACTCTTTGAAAAGATAAGGTACTAATATTTTCATATAGGAAACGCACTTTGCAAGAATGTGAATGACAACAAGTAAACACAATTACATGAAAGGGAAATTACATAAAGGAAGTCAATATTATTTTTGAAGCTTCCTAAAATTTTAATATAAGATACTTTATCAATCACACATGAGAATAATTATTTTTAATAGAATCAACTATTGAAACCAAAATATATACACACACAAAGCTATAATATAAACACACAAAGCTATAATATAAACACACAATAAAATTAAAATTTACACTTAACAAATGGGATTGTCACAACAAATCCTCACAAGTAGGCCCTCATTCATTTTACTTGTGCTCAAATCCCTTCCTTTATTATGGATACTTTAACTCAAATCACTTTAATTTCTTTAAAGAACTCTATAGCAATTGAATGATTTCTATAGCAAAATACAAAAGATTATAATAGTTATGTTACTTATTACTCACTCTCTATATTGTATATGCTATCAATCCCCTACAATTCATCTCATTACATAGGGTAGGTAGGTGCTTATTATCTAAATTAATACATATTGGGTTACAACTATAAGATCTCATACAATGGAAAAAATCAGCCCAATAAAGAATGATGTTATAATGTTTAAAACAAAATGGTTGTACAATCAAATATTTAAATCATGGTCTAATGGAGTTCCCATATAGTGATAAACAATTATCATCATGTTACATGAGCATTTTATTTCAATGAATGAGAAATAATATGGTTGTATATGCTAAGTGGAGGGTTTTTTGCATTTCATAAAATGTCCACCTATAGCAGTTGTTGTGGGTGGTCTCGCCTAGTTGTTTTTGGTGCCCATGGATAACAATTGTGGGTGGTTTCTAGTTGTTGTGGATGATTTGTGTCTCCAAATTCCAATCAACTAAAGGCTATAGGTGCATCTATTATAATGATTTTGTGCTAATAAACATAACAAACAAGTATCTTTTCCATTCAATGTTAGCCACGAAAATATCAAACCATTAATCTACATTAGGAAACTTAGAAATAGCATATTAAACTCAATATTTAATTTTCATATATATGTATATCTACATTACATATGTACATGAGTATATTTCTAGTCTTAAGAATGGAAACTATAACAAAAAAGAACTAGTTAGGAAAGGATTACATAGGTGGATGAAGGGTAATCAAATAAAAATGTAATTTGTATAAATTGAGCATGACTTTCCTGCTTATTTGCACAACCCACCAGGCATGTTTTCACTACTTCTCAATCACCTGAAGCCTTCATAAATTTTCCCCAAACTCCTTTCCTAGGCACAGACCTATCCCCTTGGATAGTAGCACCATAAGTTGGACTATAGAACTAGACCCTAGGGTGTCCACTTTCTAGTGTTATTGTCCAATTCACTCTTAGCCTCAAATGGTTAGATTTCCTTGGATCCTTATCTTTTTCCTTATCATCTTAATATGAAGTCATCTAACCCAAGATCATCAATTTCCCTATAAAAGCCTATTCAAGGTTCATTTATAAGAGTTGGTAATCATTCAAAAGGCACAAGATAGAAATACACTAAGCACACTCAAGAAAATCATCATATTCTCTACATACAACCAACCACTACTATTTCCAACCTACTCAAGCTCCCATATATGTCACGAGTCATCTCAAACTTTCCCAAATTTGCATAATACTTACATTGCATACATAGGATTGCATAGTACACATTCAATTTGGGAGAACTACATTGGCCTTGATCCCTCCTTGGAGTATTAGTATGTAGGCAACATGCCCACACATGGGGTGTGATCATATGTTCAATTCATAATACACACTAACCCTTTTTTACAATTGATTCAAGACCACTTGTCAAGGCTAAGGAGCAAATAGGACCCTAGAGGATAGAATGAGTTACATACAAAGCTTCACAGATGATTGATACAAAAGATCCTAGACACAGAGCCTCCCAAAGTATCAGAATAGAAATTAGAAAGCTTAAAAGAAGTAGATCAAAATGAATATATCACCAAAAATAGGACTATAGTTTTGGATCCTAAAGTGTCCAATTTTTGATGCTACTATCTAGGCAAAAAATAGACTTCAAGGTCCTATTTTTGATAGCCTACCCAGTCAACTTAGCAATTTGTAGTTCCAGAATCCTATATCTTAGTCCAAAAATCAACTAAATTTACTCTATATCCCCTTGTTTTTTATTTTTAGTAATTAATTGATCAAGTCTAGATTTAGAAAATTAGTAGGTTAATTTAGACATACTGTATTCATATATATTTTCTAGATTAATCTAGACATCTTTACTAATTAGGAAATTAAACCTTAGTTTCCCAAAAATAGTAAAACATTTGATGAACCTGACTTACTTTGAATTTTTGTATGAAAACCCTAGAAACCCTAGGGCTATTTATTTCTAAATTTTTTGCAATTTTTTCCTGATTTTTCTAGAATTTAAAATTCATAAAACTACAAATTAATTGAAAATGTTTTCATTAATTCACTCAAACCCTAGGGTAAATTATCTCTAATTTTTTGCCATAATTTTTAGACTTTTCCTACATTTAAAAATCATAAATATATAAATTATTTGCTAATTTATTACACATTTCTCTCAAACCCTAGTTTGCACATACTAGGTCTTTTTGGCTCACAAATACTCTATAAACCTCCAGAAAAATATCTTGCCAATTTTAGTAATATTTAAAAAAATTTACTAAATTTTAAAGATAAAATCTACAAATTGGCTATAATTTTTTCAAATTATTTTTATAATTTTTAAATAATTTCTCTCAAACCCTTGTTGCATACACTAGGTCCCATTGCTTCCTAAGCTATCACCTTACATATAAGCTTCAAACTTGCATAAAATAACAATGGATTTCACTTATTTACACATGTTTCTTATATTTATACAAATAATAAAGAGGCCATTATTGGTCTTATCATGTACATGAATGATGAAGTCTATCATATATTAGTACAAAGTTTCATTCTTTGCATTTTATGCTTAATTTTCATAATAAAGGATGATATTACAAAATTCACTGCTAAACATGCACAAGATTCCAAAATTATTTTTACGTATTCTCTTTCACTCATATGGAAATTTTTTCAAACTTATCTTGCTAAATTAATTCAAAATGTCACATTGCATGTCAAAATTTTATATCCTTTATGCAAAAATTCATGTTCTCTATCCTTTGCTCCCTATTCCTCATATAGAAAATGGTTCAAATTTATCTTGACAAATGCATTCAAAATGTCATGTTGTATATCAAACTTGCATATGCCTTCATACACACATTCATGCTTTATATCACTTGGTCTCTATATCTCATGAGGAAAAAATTTCAAGACTTACTTGCAAAACATATTAGAAATGTCATGGTTTAAGTCAAACTTTTCTATGCATTAATGCACAATTCCATGCTCTCTATCCATTGTTTGCTATCTATCATGTGGAATGTTATTTATAAACATATTGATATAAATGTTTTCTATTTATATGTATCTAAATCTTTGGATACTTTTAAGTATCTCTCTATCACTACTAGACACAAGCAAACACTAGTATCTATCCCTCCTCTCTTTAAACTTGGTTCATATAACTTTTATCCCACACCTACTACTAGCTCTATGCCTATAGTAGATTATGTGGTACATGATATCACCCTAGTTTATGAAGATATGTAGGTTGATTACACCCATGGTTATAGCCTTGTCACTTAGGATAGCACCTCTTCTCATTTAGTTTCAGCTCTTCTACATTTTATAGTTCTTCTTCCAGTCCAAATTCAACCATAGTTGAGACCTTCATCGCTAGCACAAAGAGTTTATACACCTACACAGCTTTAGGATTCTAGATAGCTTCTAGCTACCATATTCACACCCAAGGTAGTCTCATTGAGATCTCATGCATCTATTCACAGAGCTTCTCCTACTACCAGATGGGTCCCTAAGAGACCTATAGTTTCATCCACTTCTCAAATTTACAAGTGGACCCCATAGTTAGTTCCCACTATAGGAATTTTAGAGCACTTACAACATGCATATCTTTCAGAGCCACAGTCTCAACATTTCCATCATGCTTCAAAATCACACACGATACTTCTTCTTGATATAGGACAACATGATAGGGAGTCTCATCCAAGACTCATCAGTTAGTATCATTCCTTCTAGTATTGACTATACATAGTTTTTCTACTTGATTGTACATAGCTCAAATATTTCAAAACACAAAAACAATATAACATTCAAAATACAAAAACATGTCAATTATATGCATCACCTATGTCTTACATTGTTAATCCCTATGCTAAACTTACATTACCCTATTCTATGTTATTATTTGTCTATCTATGTATATTACCATGTTTCACTTGATCTTCTTTGAGTGTGTGTAGTGCATCCAGATCCTTGATTGCTTCACTCCACCTATTGAGGGGGCATCTTACTTCTACATTCCAACTACATATCAATACATCTACCCACTAAGGGCACACTATACATGACTACACCATCCAAATTATGTCATCCTTACACTACACACTCTAGATATCTTGTTGTAGTATACTTATTACTTTCTTACATAGATATTACCTCGACATCCTTTAGAATTTATCACACTTTTGTATTTCATAGCATAAAGATTAGTCTTGTATCACATATATTGTATGCTCTTGCTTCTTACTTTCCATAGTTATATGCATGATTACATTTCCAGTAATTTGCTTGCTTCCACTCTTTGCTTTGATTAACTAGATGTGTTTGCATTTTTCCAATTCTTGTTTGCTTCCTATTTGCATTTTAGTACATTTGCCAATATCCTTTACTTCTATTTATATGTGTGTGCCTTAGGACATTTACCAATGTCCCTTGTGTGTGCCTTTCTATGTGCTTGTCTCCCCTATGCCAATCTTTTCTTATTCCCATTGTGTGTGTATGTAGCATTTGAACATGCCTTATATTCCTTGAGTGCATATTTGGCCCCTTGACCACCCTTGCATGTTTTTTTGCTTCTTGATTTATATGTTTTTTGCTTGATTGCTTATCTTTGTGTGTAATGCGATGATTCCAATCATGCATTTACCTTTCTTATTAGATGCCATGATGGACATCATGCTCCATCCCTCCATGGTACTAAAAAACTAACAACTAACATCTTGCATTTTATATTTGTCTTATGCACATGTTATTACATTTTTATATCTGTCTAGGCATACCTCTATAGATCTAACAATCTCTCTCTACAAATTTTGCTATATCTTGAGATCATGTATATCAATATTATATCAAATGTTTTCATAGCTTAACACATTTATATGGATTCTTCTTCTAAGGGCAGTCATTACAGGGTCTTCATTCCTACCCTCAAAAGAGGGGGCAAGAAATAGGGGTTTTATCATAGAGATCAGAGCTTCTACCAATCAAAAAAATGTAGTTTTAGATCGATTCAATCTAGATTCCAAAATTTGATACAGGTAAGCCAAATCAAGCAGTCAATAGAGAACATATTCTATTTTTCACTTTTGGCTTTGGACAATACCACCAAAAATGGGATTATAGCTCTAGACCCCAAAGTGTCTAGTTTCTCATGCTAGTGTCTAGATAGCAGAATTTTTAGTTTTTCTAGAATCAGGTAGAGGGGTGAGTTCAATCATGGTTTTGCCATAACAGTATAGTCTATAATCCATCAATTTTTAACACTTTTCTACTTAGAGAATCTAGATGTAGGGGGCATCATGCATGGCATGAGGGTTTTCACTTATAGTTCAGACATGGCAATTGATACAACTTTTTGTTCAAAATCTATGTGCTAGACACTAGTTATTGGGGGTAATTTGTGTCACACATGGGCCTTCTATTTTATAAGTTTAGTACAATTTCTTGCATGTTCCCAATAGTTATGTGCCTTACTCCATCTTTAAGTGGTTGGCATCAATTTTAAGTAAACTTTCATACAAGTTTGCTTCTTGAGTTGATTCCAATTTTAGAGGGGCTTTTATATAAGTTCCAATATACATATTTTAAAGTGGACAACATTGGTCTAGTTTCTAGTTACATGTTACTATCCATGCCAACATTATTAGATTACAACATGTTCATGGGCTTCATGAGCCATCTCATATGACATTCAACTTCTACCAGTATCTTTCTATTTAGTTTCACATCATGAGGCAATGATGGCACCAAAGGTCTAGATAACCTTTGTCTTCTTGAGCCATCTATTCAAAGGGATTGGACACACAGTCTAGACATTGATTAGTATACACATGATTCATTAACTTCTCATAGTTGGTGATGATGGAGACAAAGGGCCTACCTTTGCATTCTTAAGCCACCCTCCAGGGGATTGAGTACTCAGATCATCCATTTATATAACTCTTGGTTCAATATTCATCCAACATCACTCAACACAACCTAGTAGCATAATAGGTTTTGTATTGGTTTGCATACTCAGTGAAGTGTATTCATTTCTTTCTCTCCCTTTCTTTCTCGTTACCCATCTTTATACATTTTTATTTTAGATATAGTGTATCTAGTAAGAACTAATCTACTTTAATTTTATTTATTTACAGATTCACATAGTACAACGTGCTCTCACCACACAAAAATCCAACATCACACGACTTCTAAGGCTTAGCCTCATAGGTAAGTTCAGGTACACTTCTATTTTTTTGATTTATCCTAGTATTTTTCTTAGCTACATACTTAAAATAAAGGGGGGGGAAATGTAATCACATAAAAATGCAATTTGTACAACTTAAGCATGACTTGTGAAATCCAAACCATAGGTATTTCCTGCTTGCTTGCACAACCCACTAGGCATGTTTTCACTACTTCCCAGTCACCTGAAGCCTTCTTGAATCAGCCCTAACTACCTCAGACTCTTCTCCTAGGCACAAACTTATCCCCTAAGGTCCCTGTCCCCTTAGACAATAGCACCATAAGTTGGACTATAGTGATGGACCCTAAGGTGTCTACTTTCTACCAGTATTGTCCAAGTCACTCTTAGCCACAAATGGTCAGGTTTCCCCAGATCTTTATCTTTTTCCTTGTCAGCCTAACATGAAGTCATCTAACCTAGGATCATCAATTTCCATATAAACTCTTATTCAAGGGTCATTTAGATGGGTTGACAATCATTCAAAAGACACAAGATATAAGTACACTAAACGCACTCAAGAAAATCTTCCTATTCTCTACATATAGCCAACCACTACTATTTTTAGCCTACTCAAGCTCTCATATAAGTCATGAGTCATCTCAAGATTGTCCAGATTTGCATAATACTTGCATTACATACATAAGATTACATAATACACATTCAATTTCGGAGAACTATAGTGGCCTTGATCCCTCCTTAGAGTATCGGTATGTAGGTAGCATACCCACACATGGGGTGTGATCATATGTTTAGTGCATAATACACACTAATCCCATTTTTATAGTTGATTCAAGACCACTTGTCAAGCCTAAGGAGGAACTAAGACCCTAGAGGATAGAATCAATTACATACGAAGCTTCACAAATGATTGAGACCTAAGATAATAGACATAGAGTCTCTTGAAGTATCATAGTAGAACCCAGAAAGCTTAGAAGAAGTAGATCGAAAGGACTATAACACCAAAAATAGGAGTATATCGCTAGACCCCAAAGTGTCTAATTTTTTGTGCTATTGTCTAGGAACAAAATAGACTTTTGGGTCCTATTTTTCATAGTCTACCTAGTCAGCTCAGTAATATGCAGTTCCAAAATCCTCTATCTCAGTTTAGAAATCAGCTAAGTTTATTATCTATCCCCTTGTTTTCTATTTTTAGTAATTAATTGATCAAGTCTAGATTTAGAAAATTAATAGGTTAATTTAGACATACTATATTCATATATTTTTTCTAGATTAGTCTAGATCTCTTTACTAATTTGGAAATTAAACCCTAGTTTCCCAAAAATAGTAAAACACAAGGCTATTTATAGGTCTCATCAAATACAAATGATGATGGGAATGACATGTCAATGTCATAATCCTAAGATGTTGACTACACACATGATCATAATTACTATAATCATGAGGGATGGTATAATGGTGATGAATAAAATAAATATTAATTTGATGATATTTTTAATAATGATACTGTTGGCTAATAGATTTGTCCTAATTTCTTCTAACTCTATACCATTTTCTTTCAAGAATAAATAAGTTAATCAACAAATGGGTGAACTAATAGGAATAGTTCCCCTCTGAATTAAGGTACAAGTCCCTTTAATATCTTTAATGAATTTGAATTATTCTAAATATTCAACTACACTTTTAACCAGAAAGTGCTTAAAGGCAAACTAACATCCATACATCATCATGCTATGAATGCGAGATTTTATAACATCATTTGGTAATAGAATACATAGATTCCATCTTCAATAATAACCAAATATAAACATATAAATTTTTGAAATAATAAACAATAAAACACAGACAATGAGTTGTCTAATAAAAGAGCAATTACCATATGAAAGAAGATCTCGCATAGAAAATCCAATTTCAAATAATCAAACACACGGATCTAAGTATGCAGTAATTGTTTCTCCTTTTCATTCACAAATGAAAAATGTTTCAGACAAACATCATATAT
Source organism: Torreya grandis (assembly GCA_037957365.1). NCBI lineage: Eukaryota > Viridiplantae > Streptophyta > Pinopsida > Cupressales > Taxaceae > Torreya > Torreya grandis. The sequence continues at coordinate 1,234,515 of JARHVA010000207.1, forward strand.
ATTGTAAAATAGGTAATCTTCAACTCTAAAACTTCTTATTTCTTTTTCTTTTTTTTTCTGTCTGCTTCAACAACTAAAAACACACATATATATAGTTGCCCTAATTATCTGATCTTTTAAACAAAACCTAGAGTTAAAGTAACTCTAACCCATAAGGGATTTAGTTTTTACAAACTCATTTAAAAACCAAGTTTTAAATAGAAAACCAATTGAATAATTGAATAAAATATTATGTAAGATTAAGACTGGGGAGATGGATTAAAATCTTTAGATTTGTTTTGCTCAACCAAGGAGATAATTAACACTTTCCACTCCTAAGATGCTGTAACAAATTCCTAGATTTTCAAGAAATTAGGGATGCTGATGTGTTTCACTCTTGCCTTCCAAACATCTTTCTCCCTCTAAATTTTCTCTACTTTCTCAGCATGCTCTAGGATTTTGTTGACACAAAGATGGAGTGACTCCACCTTTAAAATCTAGGAAAAAATCTTTGGTTAATAAGTTGTCATTTTCTTTAACGAAGCTGATATTTCCCTTGAAGGACTGAATCATAGTATCGATGTCTTTTTTGGGTTCCCCATCATCCTTTATATACTTTACATAAATACATTGTAAATCATGTTGTAAGGATTGAGTGAATTCAATTATTTCTTTGATCATTTTTGTAAGTTCAATTCGCCCTTATCTAGATAATAAATTCTTCCATTCAATATTTTTCTTACTTATATACATCATATCCTCATTCAGACCTATCAAATTATTTTTTGTCAAAATTTTTCTATCCCATACTTCTATACTTGGTCAATTTGATTCATCACATTCATCCATTTGCCTTCATATTTTATCCATGAAACATTCTATTTTTTTAAATCTTCGATGGTAGCTATGGTTTGATCATATATATTATTCAATTCATGAATGTATTCTATACCTTTTTGGATGATGCCATCTAACCAATCATCAAATACCTTAGCAACCATTTTGTTTATATGTATCTGGTCTAGCATCTTTTGATTGACTAGCAATTTTGGATCAAAAGATAGGGGCAGATTGGCAATAGGTTGTGTATTAAGGTTATGAATGGCATCGATGTACTCTACCATTGACTACAAGGTCTATTTCAACTCCCTTTTATCTTTCTCATCTTTTTAGGTTCTGTTGACTATCCTTTTGGTGGATGCTTCAAGGTGATGCACATCTATGGCACATGATGCAATCCCAAGATATATCTTTTTAATTGTAAAATAGTGAACTATAGGATCTTAAACTTCCTCATTAGTTATTAGTTGGGATATTTTTGCACTCTAGTTTCCTATGTTAGGGTTGACGTCTACCCTAGATGTTGCTTTTAGCTTCTTAGATTTAGGAGTCTTCCCTAGGCACTTGCTAACCATGTCCTCCATTGGGAATGAAAATGGGACTATTCTTCTTTTATCACTGATCAAACTTTCTAGCCATTTGGGTGCAGAGGCTAGGACTTCTTTATTGGGATTTAACTAATTTAAAGGCACATCTAAAATCATCATCAAGTCAGTAGACTCTAAAGTAACCTATGTTTGTTGTTTTGCACTAACCTCCTCTACCATTGGTGAATCAAACTCTTTATCACCTATTTCTTCTATTGAATCTTCTTCAAAATTCAAGTCTACAACTATTCTCTCAGAAATATGCTTCTCCTCTTGCTTTTAGTTTTTGATATGGTGGCACGAGGGGGTAGAATAGTTGTGAGGGCTTTCTTGGATTCTCTGATGATAGGACCCCTTCTAGTTTTAGGCTTGAAAGTACCTCAATTTGATCCTCTTCATCTTTATCTCAATCAATTTTTGGGATAGGTAATTATTTTATTTTTTCAAATTGAGGATCAGTTTACTATTCTTCATTGTCAACTATTCCAAAAATGTTCATATTTAAATTGAGGGTGACTTTTTTCCCCAAGGAGAACCTACACCAAAGTCTCTTTCTAATCTCAAATTCATCCAAACAATCTTCCCAATAATCCTCTATTTGATGGATATGTGAAAATCTTGTCCCAAAATCTAAATTATTTTTGGCAAAGCCTTTCCTATCAAAATGGGATCGAGTAGTATAATGTTGAAAATTGAATTTTTTAAGATCCACTTCTAGGTTCAAGGCATCAAAAATTGACTGACAAGAATAATGTCCAAGTTCAATGGGAAAAGAGATACCAACTTCCTTATTATTTGAGAACCTCTTATCTACATGGGCTAGTTGTCTATAGACTTCTATCAATATAAAATGATCAAAAACATACCTGGGCATCTTCATGGGTCCACCGTCAAAACTCCCAATTTTGATATAAGTAAATTTGGGGAACTGGATAAAGAAGCTACCATAGATACTGATCAGTTGCATTTCATCATCAAACATTCTCTTACTTATATTTCCTATCAGTTCATAAGTCATTCTTCTAGTAAAAACATCATTAACCCTCCTATAATTCTCATAACAATTATGCATCTATAACTAGGAATGATAGTCAAAAAATTTGGTGTCTTCGACCAAGGGTGCATGAGGTAACCCTAACCACTGTCTCATAGATGTTAGGCAATAGAAAAGATACAAATACATAAAAATATTTATTCCTCAAAAAATTACTTAGACTCAAATGCAAACATTCAGCTATAATTTTTGCCCAGTCTAAATATTACACTCCTTAGAGGATCACCTATATGCAAAAGTACATCTAGTCTTCCCAATAATATGCCTGAGCATTGCCCTTTAGCCTATGTAGTAACACCACAATATCTTTTACTTCCAGAATCATGTGAACTCTTGTCAATGGTTTGGGTAGTCTTGAACCCCTTTTTGGAATTTCAATAACCAATTCCTTGCGATCATGCTCCTGTAATTCATTTTCTTTAATGAGAAATACCCATAGGAAGAAGTAATATTGAGATCAGAATAGGGTTCTTTAGGTGGAATTCTCATCATAGACATTAGGGTTTTTCTATCAACATGAAGTACCAAATTACCATCTATGGTTTTGATGCAACTATTTTGGTGTTCATATCTATTCATGCACTCTAAAACTAATTCAGGGCACTGTACAATCATGGGAAAGGCTGCAACTTCAACCAAACCACTTTCTACTATCTTCTTCATCATAGGATTTAGTACAAGATTTTTAACCCTCTCCCTAAAATATTCTAAGTCATATTAAACCAGAGAGGTGTCTCCAAATTTAGGAAGAGAATAGATGAGACCAGAACCATGCTCGTAACCAAGACAAGCTGACTTCATAGATACAGATTAGAAGATATGATGAAAAAGAATGCTTCAAACTTCTTAAATAATGTCAAAAACTCAAAAGGATTTTTCTTTCTAGTTAAGAAATGGAAATAGCTTACAGGAAGAGTATAACTCACCTTCAATCTATCTAAAATAACTATGAAATTGGGTAACACAAATCTTATACCTCCATGTTGTTCATTGTTTGCATCACCCAGTATGTTTGTTTCCTAAATTTGGCTTGTTCTCTCTTGATACAAAAATTAACCAAGTCAAAAAATTATTAACCAAAACAATACATGTTAAAAATGATTGATAAAACATGAACTATGACATGCATTAATGGCAAGCATTCTTCACACGTGACCTTGATGAATAATGATTATCCATAACCTTGTGAAAAGTTAAAACTTTTTGCTTCATAATGAGTTTCAGATATATTCTCCTCTAAATCTCCTACTAATTTTGACTTAGAGAAATCCTCAAGATGAGATGAGAGTATAGTCACTGAACCCTTGAACCATTGAACTTTTGAAATGTGGTTCAACCCAAAGTTTTAAAGATATGAGATGAACTACATAGACCGACCAATAGTCACATGACTTTTCTAGAAACTTTGAACTTTGAAATAGTGAATCATTGAACCGTTGAACTCCGCTATGAGGTTCAAGTGGTAGGTTCAACTATACATTAATTTATACAAGGGAACTGAGTGAACATGACTCTTTACAAAACATTGAGTATTGAACTCTTAAATTGTTGAACTCTTGAACCTCAAAAAAGGGTTCAAGTTCAACTAGAAGGTTCAAAGACGTAATTGAAATACACAAAGGGACAAACAGTTTGCTTTGACAAACATTGAATCATTGAACCCATTGAACCATTGAACTTTTAGAATGGTTCAAGTTCAAAGGTTCAATTCTTTAGAAATTTCATATACAAAAGATAAAAGGTGAGTGAAAATTAAAAATAAAGAGCTCACTTAATAAACAAAGATATGACCAATAAGGAGAAAATGATAAGTTGAATTTTACTTAAGGAAATTTCATGAAAAATTGAATAATGGTGACTCAAAAGGTAACATTGGCTCTAACTAGGGATTGCATTTTATGGAAAAATGTAGAGAACTTAGAAAATCTGGTTACGCATAAACTAAAACACATAGATAGAAGAAAATAAGTAAGAAAAACCAAAACTAGGAAAGGAAAACACAACACACGAAAACAAGAAAAGGCTATGTACAAAACAAGGGACACCTATTTCATAGTTGATACAATTAAGATCCTATCCATTATAAGATAGGGGTAAAATAGATCCATCCAAATATTCCAATTTAAAATAATTAGGACCCAATACCTAATGAATTTTGAAAGGCCCTTTCCAAAGTGAATCAAATTTGTCACGTGCTCCTTTAGGTTCTTTCCTTCTATCCCATAGCAATAGTTCATCTCCTTCCATGACTTTCTAGGTCTAGTTTTTTTATCAAAACTATTCTTGACCCTAGCTTAATGAGTAGTAATTTGATCAACCAAGTCATTCCTTTCATCCTCAATCTTAGTTAAGTACATAACTCTTTTCTCCAAGGAATCTTGAAAGTATTGATTTTCAATTACATTTTGTAATTTGGCTACAAATAATTCTAGAGGTAATGATAACTGAGCTCCTATTCCATAAACTAGATCAAAAGGCACCATTCCTATTTCTCTTTTTGGGGTTAACCTGTCAGCCCAAAGTGCTTCATATAATCTTTTATGCTAATCTTTGGGATTTTCACTCACCAATTTCCTCATGATTTTTATTAGATTTTTATTACTAGACTCAACTTGTTCATTCCCTTGAGGGTAGTAATCTGATGAGTGAGATAGAGATATACTATGCTCATGGCAAAAAGAAGTAAGTTCAATTGAGGAAAAATTGGTGGAATTATCTGCTATAATTTTTTTAGGGACACCAAAATGTACCAGTATATTTTCTTTGAGAAAATTACACACCACTTCTGAAGTGGTTCTCTTCATAGCAACTACTTCAACCCATTTTGTAAAATAGTCTATTTCCATTAAAATGTGATTATGTCTGGCACTTAAAGGAGGTGAAAGAGGCCCAATAAATTCCAAACCCCATTGTTTGAAAGGTTCTTTTATAACAACAGGCCTTAGAGGCAATACTGCAAGTTGTGCCCTTCCTAAAAAAAATTTACATTTTTCACAGTTGGTTACCCATCTATATGCATCCTTAAACATACCCAACCAATAATAACAATTTCTAAGGATTTTTAAGGCTATGATAAAAGAGGAGAAGTGTCCATCATAGGCTTCATTGTGAAAAACTTCTAAAAGCTTATGTTGTTGTTCCTTATCCACACATCTCAAAAAAGTTCCATCTAGTCCCTTCTTATATAAAACATCACCCCAAATGACATATTTTGCTACTTTTAACTTCAAATTCCTTTTCTCCTTTGGGGATAAATGACTAGGATAGTCTCCATAAGTAAGATAGTGTGCCACATCTAGGAACCATGGATCTTGTAAACTTACCAATGGGACAATTGGGAGTTTTCCTTATTTTTCTTCCTTACTTTCAGTAATTAATTTTCACAGACCTTGACTTCTAACCAATTTGGTTAGTCTAATCTCCAATTCATATTCTTGAATTTTAGCAACCCATGTTTCTTTATTGTTCACCTCAATATCTTGTTGAGTGAGGATGCTTTTTACAGTTGAACTAGGCACAAACACAACTGAATAAGAGTGTAGAATGTAATATCTAAACTGTTTGATAGCCTTTACCATAGCAAAAGATTGCTTCTCAGTTAAAGAATACCTAAGTTCATGCTTTTTGAGAAGAACACTCATAAATGCTATTAGGGCTTCTACATTCATTCATTCTTCTGTAAGAAGATACCAGACATGGTATATTCTGAAGCATAACAATAAATAATAAAATCTTCTTGAAAATCAAGATTTATTAGAGTAGGTGTTTGTGTAATTGCTTCTTTAATATCTTTAAATGCTTTATTATCAATCTCATTCCATCAAAAATCCTATTTTTCACTCATCATCCCCATAATATGTTTTGTGATTTCAGCAAAATCAAGAATGAACCTCCTAAGGAAGTTGATCTAGCCAAAGAAGGACTTAACTTCAGTCCTATTTGGAGGAAGGCTTAGCTATTGTATTTATCTAACCCTTTCTAGATCAATATTGATTCCATCCTTTGAAACTAAGTGTCCTAAAAACTTACCCTCTATTACATAGAAAATCAACTTCTTAGGGTTAAGAGATATGCCATGACTCTGACACCTTTGAAAAATGATCTCTAGATCCTTCAGATGATCTTCTCTTTTTTTTTATAAAATAGTCAGATCATCAAAATAAATGACAATAATTATATCTTTTATATCTCTAAAGGATGAATCCATCACCCATTGAAAAGTTCCACTAGCATTAATTAAACCAAAGGGCATACGGTTATAAGCAAAAGTTCCTCGGGATGTAGTAAAATTAGTTTTATGTTGATCAGCTACAGCTACACTTATCTAATTATAACTTGAGAATCCATCCAGCATGGACATCATATCTGACCTAGCAACTATTTTCAAGATGTGATCCATCATAGGTAAAGATCATTATCCTTCAAACTAGCTTAGTTCAGGTTCTTGAAATCAACACAGATTCTTATTTCTCCATTATTTTTACATACTAGGACAATTTTTGCCACCTAGGTGGAGTGATGAATGGGATAAATAATCCTAGCCTTCAACATTTTGTCAATCTCCTTAAAGATGGCCTCAATAACCTTTAGATTATAATTTCTCAAATTTTGTCTGAATGGTGTTGCATTTTTTTTAAAGGAATATAATATTGAAATTGCCCACGCCTAAAATCCTTGAGGTCATCATAACACCAAGCAAAAACATCCTTATACTTGATCAATATATTAGTCAATTTATTTCTCTCATTTGGTGAACAACATCTACCAATATAAATCCACTTAGGATCAATTTCACTTCTAATGTTTATTTTTTCATAGTCCCCCAATTTGCTAGAATCCTAAACAAGCTTGCCTTTTGTATATTCATCCTATCAAGTAAAAAAATGTTCTAAAAATACGTATTCTTTGGATATTTTATTTCCCTTTAACTAAATTACATCATCCTTTGAATTGATCCCTGGTTCAGGACTAAATTCTTTACATCTTGCTTTAGAACCTTCAAAATAAGTTCCCAAGAACATCTCAGTATTCTCTAAGAATCTTCTACTCTACTTATCATTCTCAAACACTTTCCAATTTTTAGTATTATCTAGGACATTAAGATTTTAGACCAATTCTATTCTATATGAATCCGTTTTGAAATTAGGGTGTGGGAGGAGAAGGGAAGCTGACAGTGCTAGAGAATTTGCCTGTGTATTTAGATCTCTGGGAATTGCCTCAATAGAAAAGGCATCAAAATTTTCTATCTCATCCAAAACTTTGTTCTTGTAATGTCTTAATATTTCATTTTTTACTAAAAAAATGCCTCTCACCTACTTAACAATTAATTCAACATCTCCTTTTACTCTAAGCATCTGTATACCTTTTCCTTTGGCTTCATTTAACCCCAGTAATAGGGATTCATACTCAGCAGTGTTATTAGTATTTTTAAATTCTAACTTGAAAGAGTAAGGAAAAGTTTTACCTTTAGGTGAGATCAAAACAACCCCTGCTCCTAAACCAATGGTAGCACAACTACCATCAAATTCCATAGTCCATATATTATCTAAATGAACAACCTTTGGGATAGGTTATTCTTTTATTTCTTGAGAAGAGAGAAAATAATTACCAAATTCACATTCCTCAAATAGAATTTGAGATTTAGGATTATCAAAAGGATATACAGTAAATTTGTATTTAAGTTCAGGTTCTAGCTTAACTTTCTATTTTCCCACTATAATTGTAGCTTCTAACCAATCCAATTTAATCTAGCCACCTAAATCTTTGCAAATAGTCCTGGTCAACAACATCCCATAACTAGCAAGAATATCCGCTACCAAGTTAGTCAACTTCACCTTTTTATCAGGATAGGCTACAAGAGCAACTAGTGCATCTTTAATTTGTCTGAGCAAAGAAATATATTTACCATCCATGGAGTAACACCTACCAAATGTTTTTGTAAGGGATAAGCCTAGGGCTTTATCTATAGAAGAAGGCATTACATTATTAAAATCACCCGAGTCTATGATACAATTATTGAGTTTATTTATAAACAAAGAAACATAAAATGGATTAGGCTTCATATCTGCGATATAAGACATATCATCAAATGAATTGAGGGTCATTATAGGAGCATGCATGGATGATTCAAGTGGAAAAGCAAATAATTGGGCAATGGGAGACTCAGTATTAACATTTAATTGACTCTTAGGTTTAACTTGTGAAGGGCCATTTTTGACATATTTAACCAATTTATCAAGTTTGGGTTTCAACTTGAGGTATTCAGTAGGGGATATTTGCATCTTTGCAAAATTACAAAATTCTAAAATATCAAAAGAAGTCTCACAATCATTTCTATGTAACAATTTATTTTCTTGGGTCTTCAAATTAGCATCAGAGGTTCTAGTAAAAGGTTCATTACTTTTAATGGGCACTTCTTGAGTATTATAAAATCTTAGATTATTTTGACTTCTGGTGAGGATATTGCATGAAGGATCTTCGAGAGTAACTAATATTTCACCTCCTCTTTCTGAATTTGATTCATATTCTAGGAAGTGTATTTTAAAGTTGTTAGGTTCCTCAAAGTTCCTTTCTTCTTCGGTAACCTCTCCCAATACATCTTGAGTATCATCCATTTGAGCATATATAAGCATCTCCAAATAAGAATTCCCATCATGATTAGTAGTCAAATGAAAGGCACACATATTCACTCTCCTAGGAGGAGCTTTAATAGCTAACTTTGGTTATGTTGATGTGAGTGGCAATGTCTTACCAATATTCATCTATTGATTAAGATTTCTTCTAATAATATCTTGATATGGTTATTGAAATGGGGTATTAACCTTAGGCATTTGCCTTTTCAAGGAAATCATATCATTCACCAATCTTTGGACCATAGGATTTGTAGAGGATGAAGGATGAGCATTAGGTATTTGGACTTCTTTCTTCCATTTTCCAACCATAATAAGATCATCTTATAAACCAACCACCAAGGTTGGAGTGGCTGCCAAGTCAACAATTACACCTCTTCTAAGATGGAAGCTAATATCAAGAGGCATAGCATTAATAAATAAATATATATGATTCTCAATAGTTAGTCTTTTAGCAGTTGGGATTTTGTGCACTATTCTATTGAATTTGGCTATAAATTCCCTCATAGGCTCATGTATTTATTTCTTGAGTTGAGTCGATTGAGCAAGAAGGGAATGCTCATCTTTCATGCTCTTGAACCCATTTTCAAATGTAGGTTTCATATTATTCTAGTTCGTAATTGAAGAGTCAGCTAGATGATAGAAACATTATGCTGCAATATCAATTAGAATTTGCACAAAAAGTCTTATGGCTACATCTTGATGTTGCATGCCTAACACACCAAATGTTACTACAAAGGCACTCAGATGTTCTTCTGGTGATTATCTCCCATCTCCATTAAACTTAGACAAGTTTTCTTTTGTATTTTTAGGTAGAGTATTTAGGTTGGCCCCTAAATTTAGAGGCCCTATGGCTGCTCCCCAAGGTTGGACCATTGGTATAAATCTTATATCAAAAGGGATGATGGTACCAAAAAGAGTTAAGGCTTGAAAAATAAGGGATGTAGAGTGTTTAGGGGGGCTAGGAGGTCTACTTCTAGCTCTTCTGATATGGTTAGAAATATAAGGAAAATTTAAGCTTTGCAACATTTTAAAAGTAGGATCTTCAACTTCCTCTCTTCTCAAAGATCCTATGTACCTTCTAGAATCTAGCTTATAATTTCGTGATTGGATAGGCATTTATTAGTTTTTAGCCTATTCTTAATCTCTTTGTACTTTAGGGGCTTAGTTTCTTGCTACATTTTCCACTTGTCTCCTCCTTTGCTTGAGCAACAACAATCTCAAATTATCAGCTAATTATTCTTGTTTTTCTAATACTCTGCTTGCCCTCCTATAATCATCAATATTCTGACGAGTGCGCCAAGCAAGGGTATTTAACTAACCAATTATAACTTCTTTCTCATCTTAAAAACCAAGATTATATTGTAGAACATAAATTATATTTTCATGTGGAAGCACCATTGTTGCTTCATATTAAGGTGACTAATCTTTCAGCAAAGATTTTTTGTTCCCCAATGGAGTTGCCAAAAACTATTGGCTAACAGATTTGTCCTAATTTTTTCTAACTCTATACCTTTTCTTTCAAGAAAAAATAAGTTAATCAATAAATAGGTGAACTATTAGGAATAATTCCCCTCTAAATTAAGGTACATCTCCCTTTAAGATCTTCAATGAATTCAAATTATTCTAAATATTCAAATACACTTTTAACCAGAAAGTGCTTAAAAGCAAACTAATATCCATACATCATCATGCTATGAATGTGAGATTTTATAACATCATTTGGTAATAGAATACACAAATTTCATCTTCAATAATAACCAGATATAAACATATAAATTGTTAAACCAATAAACAATAAAACACATACAATGAATTGTCCAATAAAAGAGCAATTACCATATGAAAGAAGATCTCACATAGAAAATCCAATTTCAAATACTCAAACGCACAGATCTAAGTATGTAGTAATTATTTATCCTTTTCATCCATAGATGAAAAATGTTTCAAAAAAACATCATATATATTGTAAAATAGGTAATCTCCAACTCTAAAATGTCTTGTTTCTTTTTTTTCCACTGTCTGCTTCAACAACTAAAAACACATATATATAGTTGCCCTAATTATTTGATCTTTTAAACCAAACCCAAAGTTAAACTAAATCTGACCCATATAAGAATTAGTTTTTACAAAATCATTTAAAAACCAAGTTTTAAATAGAAAGCCAACTCAATAACTGAATAAAATATTATGAAAGTAAGATTAAGACTAGAGAGATGGATTAGAATCTCTAGATTTATTTTGCTCAGCTGAGAAGATAAGTTGTGCTTTCCACTCCTGAGATGCTGTAACAAATTATTTGATTTTCAAGAAATTAGGGATGCCGATGTGTTTCACTCTTTCCTTCTAGACATCTTTCTCCCTCCAAATTTTCCTTACTTTCTCAGCATGCTCTGGGAGTTTGTCGACACAGAGATGGAGTGACTCCACCTTTGAAATCCAGGAGAAATCTTTAGTTAATAAGTTGTCTTTTTCTTTAACAAAGTTGATCTTTCCCTTGAAGGACTAAATCATAGTATCAATGTCTTTTTCAAGTTCCCCGTCATCCTTTATATACTTTACATCAATACATTATAAATCATGTTGTAAGGATTGAGTGAATTCAGCTATTTCTTTGATCATTTTAATAAGTTCAATTCACCCTTGTCTAGATACTAAATTTCTCCATTCAATATTTTTCTTACATAATTACATACATTATATCCTCATTCAGACCTATCAAATTCTTTTTTGACAAAATTTTTGCTATCCCATACTTCTATACATGGTCAATTTGATTCATCACATTCATCCATTTACCTTCATCTTTTATCCATGAAACATTCTATTTTTTTAAGCCTTTGATGGTAGCTATGATTTGATCATATATATTCTTCATTTCATGAATGTATTCCATACCTTTCTAGATGATGTCATCCAACCAATCATCAAATACCCTAGCAACCATTTTGTTTCTATGTATCTAGTCTAACATCTTTTGATTGATTGGTGATTTTGGATTGAAAGATAGGGGTAGTTGGGTAATAGTTTGTGGATTTGGGTTATGAATGGCATCGATGTACTCTACCATTGACTATAAGGTCTATTTCAACTCCCTTTTATCTTTCTCATCTTTCTAGGTTTGACTGACTATCCTTTTGGTGGATGCTTCAAGGTGATGCACATCTGTAGCATGTGATGCAGTCCCAAGATATATCTTTTCAATAGTAAAATCTTAAACTGTAGGATCTTTAACTTCCTCATTACTTATTGGCTAGGTTATTTCTACACTCCAATTTCCTATGTTAGGGTTGACGTCTACCCTAGATTTTGTTTTTAACTTCTTAGATTTATGAGTCTTCCCTAGGCACTTGCTAACCATGTCCTCCAATGGTAATGAAAATGGGACTATTTTTATTTTGTCACTAATCAAACTTTCTAGCCATTTGCGTGTAGAGGCTGGGACTTCTTTACCAAGATTTCATTGATTAGAAGGCACATCTAAAATCATCATTAGGTCAATAGACTCTAAAGTAACCTCTATCTATTATTTTGCACTAACCTCCTCTACCATTGGTGAATCAAACTCTTTATCACCTGTTGCTTCTCTTGAATTTTCTTCAAAATTCAAGTCTACAACTATTCTCTTAGAAATCTACTTCTTCTTCTTGCTTTTAGTTTTTGATCTAGTGGCATGAGAGGGTAGAATAGTTGTGAAGGATTTCTTGGATTCTCTAATGACAAGACCCCTTCTAGTTTTAGGCTTGGAAGTACCTCAATTTGATCCTCTTCATCTTTATCCCAATCAATTTCTAGGATAGGTAATTATTTTATTTTTTCAAATTGAGGATCAATCAACTGTTCTTCATTATAAACTATTCCATAAATATTCATATTTAAATTGAGGGTGACTATTTGCCCCAAGGAGAACCTATACCAAAGTCTATTTCTGACCTCAAATTCATCCAAACAATCTTCCCAATAATCCTTTGTTTAGGGATATGTGAAAATCCTATCCTAAAATCTAAATTATCTCTGGGAAAGCCTTTGCTATCAAATTGGGATTAGGCAGTATAATACTAAAAATTGTATTTTTTAAGATCCACTTCTAAGTTCAAGGAATTAGAAATTGACTGACAAGAATAATGTCCAAGTTCAATGGGAAAAGAGATACTAGCTTCCTTCTTCTTTAAGAACCTATTATCCACATGGGCTAGCTGTCTACAAACTTCTATCAATATGAAATGATCAAAAACATACCTGGCTAGCTTCATGGCTTCACCATCAAAACCCCCATCTTTGATATAAGTAAATTTTGGGAATTGGATAAAGAAGCTACCATAGATATTGATCGGCTGCATTGCTTCATCAGACATTCTCTTACTTATATTACCTACCAGTTCATAAGTCATTCTTCCAGTAAAAACATCATTAACCCTCTTGTAATTCTCATAACAATTATACATCTGTAACTATGAATGATAGTCATAAATTTTGGTGTCTTCAACCAAGCGTGCATGAGGTAGCCCTAACCACTATCTTGTGGATGCTAGGAAATAGAAAAGATATGAAGACATAAAAAAAATTATTCCTCAAACAATTACTTAGACCTAGATGCAAACATTTGGCTGCAATTTCTACCTAGTCCAATATTTATCTCCTTGGAGGATCACCTGTATGAAAAAGTACATCCAGTCTTCCCAATAATATGCCTGATATTGCCCTTTAGCTTGTGTAGTAACACCATAATATCTTTTACTTCCAAAGTCATGTGATCTCTTGTCAATAGTCTAGGTAGTCTTGAACCCCCTTTTTGGAATTTCAATAACCAATTCCTTGTGATCACACTCCTATAATTCATTTTATTTAATCAGAAATACCCATAAAAAGTAATATTAAGATCAAAATAGGGTTCTTTTGATGGAATTCTCATCATAGACATTAGGGTTTGTCTATCGACATGGAGTAACACATTACCATCTAAAGTTCTGATGCACCTATTTTGGGGTTCATATCTATTCATGCACTCTAGAACTAATGTGGGGCACTGTACAGCCATGGGAAAGGATACAAATTCAACCAAACCACTTTCTACTATCTTCTTCATCATAGGATTTAGTACAAGATTTTTAACCCTCTCCCTAAAATATTCTAAGTCATATTGAACCAGAGAGGTGTCTCCAAATTTAGGAAGAGAATAGATGAGACTAGAACCATGCTCGTAACCAAGACAAGTCGACTTCATAGCTACATATTAGAGGATATAATGAAAAAGAATAATTTGAACTTCTTAAATAATGTCAGAAACTCAAAAGGATTTTTCTTTCTAGTTAAGAAATGGAAATAGCTTAAAAGAAGAGTAGAACTCATGTTCAATGTATCTAAAATAACTGTGAAATAGGGAAACAAAAATCTTATACCTCCACTGTTCCTCATTTGCATCACCTAGTATGTTTGTTTGCTGAATTTGGCTTGTTCACTCTTGATACAGACATTAACTAGGTCAAATAATTATTAACCAAAATAATACGTGCTAAAAATTCTTGATAAGACATGAACTATGACATATGCATTAATGGCAAGCATTCTTCACGTGTGACCTTGATGAATAATGATTATCAATAACCTTGTGAAAAGTTAAAACTTTCCACTTCATAATGAGTTTTAGATATATTCTCCTCTAAATCTCCCACTAATTTTGACTTAGAGAAAGCCTCGGGGTGAGATGAGAGTATAATCATTGAACCCTTGAACCATTGAACTTTTGGAATGTGGTTCAACCCAAAGTTTCAAAGATATGAGATAAACTACATAGATCGACCAATAGTCAGACGAATTTTCAAGAAACTTTGAACTTTAAAATAGTGAACCATTGAACTATTGAACTCCACTATGAGGTTCAAGCGGTAGGTTCAATTATACATTAATTTATACAAGGGAACTGAGTGAACATGACTCCTTACAAAACATCGAGTATTGAACTCTTGAACCTCGAAAAAGGGTTCAAGTTCAACTAGAAACATAATTGAAATACATAAAGGGACAAATAATTCACTTTGAGAAACACTGAATCATTGAACCCATTGAATCATTAAACTCTTGAACTTTTAGAATGGTTCAAGTTCAAAGTTTCAATTCTTTATAAATTTCACACACAAAAGATGAAAGGCAGGTGAACTTTAAAAATAAAGATCCGACTTAATAAACAAAGATATGAACAATAAGGGGAAAATAATAAATCGACTCTTGCTTAAGGAAATTTAATGAAAATTTGAATAAGGGTGACTCAAAAGGTAATAGATACATTAACAGATTTAGTTGATAATGGACATGAATGGTGCTTGTGAGATATATGACCTATATATCAGCATCCTATTGATAGTCTCTTTAATTAATAAGAACCTAACATATTTTAAATATCCTCTTAAGTTTTTTTTGATTTTATACATATGCAAAATATTATATAAATATAAAACATCAAATAATCCATAAATACCCAAACATTTAAAATATTCAAAAATAAAAAATTAGGACTCAGCATGACATGATTACTATATTACACTATTCAAATATGTTATTTATCACAAATTTGGTAGATAACATATTATTGTCATATGCATTAATTTCATGGTATATGAATGCAATGCAGGACATACAAGTTACATATGGGCATATAGATGTTGGACTTTCTTCTACCTAGTGGCCATGCCAATATTGGAGGCATATTATTTCATAGGTTTCACTATTATAGTTTATATATTTTTATGACCTATTTTCCATGTTGAGTTACCTAAATTACTTACATGTCTTGTTAGTTACTCATATGTTACTCAACTCTACATGGATATGTTAGTATACTAAGATGTGACATTGATACATATGAATGGTGTATACTATTTTTCTTGTTATATGCTCCATTGATGTTGTTACTTTCTTACATGATAGGCTAATTTCTAATTTTTTATGGTGTATGGCCCTTTGGCCTTGCTTAGAAAATATTTATGTCCCCTTGAGTGTGGCCCTAGGCCTTGTTTGATGTGACATCTTTGATGTCCCTTATTTATGACATTTTGATGTCCCCTCTACATGTGACCCTTGGCCTTTTCTAGTTACAACATCTTGATGTCCGTTGTTTGCATCCTTTGGCCTTATGTATGACACTAACTCTTGAGCTTGTTATGCTTGTTGAGCTTACTAACATTGAGTGGTGACATGATCTATATCATGCACTTGTACTATGTATTCCTATTTAGATATATCACTATTGTGTGCTTTATTGATACATCTAGCTTAGACATGACACTTATATGCCCTGCATTATATATGTTACATAAATGCCTTGATTAGATATACATTACGATGATGACATAGTATCCATGTGTTCACATGATATTACATGATGTTATATTTATACATGACATGATACATTTAAATCTTCTTTTGAGATGAGTGACTTACATGACACATTCTTCATCTCAAAAAGGTGCATTATAGTGGGTTTATCATAGAGACATAAGCCTCCATGAGAATAAAATCATATCAAAGTAAATATTTCAAAAATTTGGGATGGTTAATATATCAAATGGTTTAATTACATGATAAATATTGGCACATTAATACATATTATTGGTGAATATGCCATGTATATGCACTCAATATTTATAGATATGAGTATATATTCATAAACACTTAGGTCTATATGCATGAGAATATGTACATAATTTACATGAAAAAGAATTACAAGGTTCCACATACATGTACATTTGAGATATAGGTTCTCAATTTCAACATATAGGTGTAAAACATTTTATATTAGTTGGTATAAATTCAGGGTGCATGATATTGGTCGATACACGTATACAATAACACAATTTATAGTTGAATGGAAAGTGGTTGTCATTCCACTTCATACTTATCATATTTATGACTATGATGGGGGCATGAACATTTTTATTCTCTTTCTATCATGCATTTCTATTCTGCATTGAGCAAACTTAAACAACACTATATAATCAAACCTACATTCATGATGGGTCCATGGACA
This sequence comes from Torreya grandis, assembly GCA_037957365.1. NCBI lineage: Eukaryota > Viridiplantae > Streptophyta > Pinopsida > Cupressales > Taxaceae > Torreya > Torreya grandis. The sequence goes on from JARHVA010000207.1 coordinate 1,251,627, forward strand.
CTATTCATTCCCTTTTGATCATGTATTTGTGTTTATGTTTAGTTAAATTGAGTGAAACTATATAATTTAATTTATAATCCATATACAATGGTTGATTCAATTTATTTGAGCATACCTAACCTAATGATTATATGTATTACCTACGTAATTATTTGAGTTAGTACATAGCATAATTCCCCTCACATTCATGAGGATTGGGACATGTCTTCCTAACCTAAGAGCCTACATATTTACAAAAAAAATTGGAATATCCACCCTCAACTCTCCATGTGCTTCATCAAGAATAACAATTTTCTCCAATGCTTTAAGAAAGAAGAATCATCTCCAACAAGTTTCAAGGGAAACATAGTTTTCACCAACACGTGCATAATATTACCTTCAATCTTTAAATTTTAAAAAAATATTTTTAGATTAAAATTTTAAATCTATGGACATTAATTACACATGATTTTAAGTTTTTTTATTGAATGACCTACAAAATTGGAACTTGTAAATTTTACCTTTTTACTCTAGAAAATCTATTACAAGAATAAAAGAGTGGCATTTGTATATACTAAAATATGGTATTAATTACTTGATAATGAAAATCTTGACACACATTTACCACACGTCTTGAGTGCATAAATAAGGTCATAACTTGTCATTATCTCACACTTGCATGCTCTATTATAAGTTAACCCTCATGCTCTATTATTACACACTTACAAAAACCTTATTATCTATTGCAAACCTATTAAATATTATTCAAAACCATATTAAGACTCTTAGTTCAGCGCACTTATTGGTTCCATCAATTTTTCTAGTCGATAATGACCCAAACTTGTAAGAATTCACCGGCTCCCAACAACAATAAATTTTAAAAATCAAACTTATTCTTAGAGTCAAATCATTTGCCTAGTGTGCAGGTGATGTGATAAATTAACCAATTTGACTCATTTATAAATAAATAAAGGTCTCATTCAAAAGGGACTTATCACTTATATGGTACACATCTATACACTATTACACATTGAGTGAATTTATCTTATTCTTCCCAAATATTGAATTTATAACTAGGAGTAGTCACAAGCCAATTTTAAAGCACATGAAATCCAATTTAAATCAATAATTTTCAAGTATTAAATCTAAATGATTCACTACATACATATATTGAAGGATCACAATTTTAAAATCACACTATATGGGAGAACTATGTGTGGGTTTTTTACCTTTATTAGAGTATTGAATACATAAGTAATGGTCAATCATCAAATAGGGGTGATTGGGGACAACTCAACCCATAACACTTTCCAAAATTTTATAGGTTTTTATCCCTCAAAAACACATCTAGAGTGTTAAGGCAAAGAAGACTAATTTTTATAATTATACGCATCATCAAGGTTTAGGATTACCTACACAGAAAATACATAGATAATAAAATGTGGTTGTATATTCATAGTACCTCATTTATGCACAGGTCAATATCAAGTGGTGATACTGACTTAGATCAACATAACTAGCCATGCATAATAGAGATACTATTTCTGAACTTATTGAATCATAGGTCTACTTTCAATTAATATCCATTCCTAGACTACAGGCATAATGAAATAGTCACCTAGAAAATATAAGTACTCATCTCTTTATTTTACTTACTATATTTAACATATTCCACTTTTCAAATCATTGCAATCAATTTCATTATTTTACATCTAGATGTTGTTTAAATTCCATAGTTATCTATCTAAATTATTATACAAGTTTATATCTTAATTGGATTAAGTAATTCATCTTAATCTAAATTAGGTTAAAATAGATGTATCAATGTATTAAATGTCTCATGGGTACCTTTGTATATATAGACTTCTCAAATTAAAATTAGGGAGCTATTGATGCATAAGCCAACACTGTGTGTGTGTGTGTGTGTGTGTGTGGTTGGTCAATCAATTATGACTTCAACTCAAGGCTCAAAGGGACTTAAAATCACAATGAATAGTATCAAAGTATTCTAATACAAGTAAAAATAGTATCAGAATCATTCCAATACATGAAAATAATATATCATAAATAAAAGAAGAATAATAGAGCTCTCAAGACTCAAAAAACATATATGAGGGATCAAATCATAAAAATAAGAACAACACATAGCCACATGGAGAAGAATGGAAATTCACAAACATAAGGAAAATAATGAATAAGAACTTAATCTAAACTAATGATCCAAATTCACAAAAACATGCAAATGGTTTATACCAAGATTAGGTATCTACATATATAATTATGAATTATAAAATTTCAAAGCATGATCATTATTATATTGATATGCTTATATAAGAAGACTGGAAACAATAAGAAAAATAATATGCAACATTTATATTTAATGTGTAGACTAATATTATTTTATTATATATTTGATTTGTAACATCAAGTAAAATCACATTATCCCTTTCCCATATTTTAACTCCCAACTATGAACTATCAAATGCATGAATTAAATATGAATACAAACCAATGGAAATGCAAAATAATCAAGGATATGAGTGTGTGTGTGTGTGTGTGTGTGTGTGTGTGTGTGTGTGTGTGTGTGTGTGTGTGTGTGTGTGTGTGTGTGTGTGAGAGAGAGAGAGAGAGAGAGAGAGAGAGATTCATAGTTTTGTATTCAAATTATGTTAACATGCATTTGATATCTCATGGTTTGGAGTCAAAATATGAGAAAGGGATAAATGTGATTTTATTTGATGTTACTAATCAAATATATAAGAAGATAATATTAGTCTACACATTGAATATAGATGATGCATATTATTATTCTTATTGTTTCCAATCTTCTTATTGAATGTTGAATTCAAAAATATGAATCAAACACACACACACACACACACAATATGCAAAGAGAAATGCAACTAATTTTCAAATCAATCCTAGTTCAGAGAACATAAATCCTACTTACACTTATAATTATTGATACATTATATATTTAGGTTCATGACCAAGATGGATCCAATAGACCTAGCCAAGGGATCTCTTACCACAATAATATTAGTATGGAGGATTTCAAATGCTCTAGTCAATAAAAACTATGCAATAACCCTAACTAGGTCATATGTTTTCATATTATGTTTTAACATTTAACAATGTACAAATGACAAAAGTAAAGTATAAGTATAATCTAGTGATCACCAAAGCTTGTGGCATAAAGTGGGGGTAATAAACATGCATAAAATACATATACTTGCATCACTGTATACATAATATTAATGCATGGGAGAGAAGTAAAAAATGTGTATCTATCTACTCTTATAAAGGAGGAAGAAAGCTAGGAATACTTAAATTTTAAGATGGACCCATCGAGCCTCAATCTCTCCCTTAGCCAAGGTGATTCGTAAGAGGTTGTTGTGGTATGTAGGCATGACAAGGATAAATCAAATCTAGGCTACATAACCTATCAATGCATCTAAAAGACTTATCCACAAGACAAGATCTATATCTTCAAATAAAGTATGAAACCCTAATCTATGCTCCTTAAGTAGAATGGTAGATAATTAGATGTGTAACACGCACACACACACAATCTTCTTCTTCTTCTCTTATCTTCCTAAATGACAAAATGAATGTATTTATATAGCTGAATCTAATCCTAATCCTTTCTAAAAGTTTAGTCAATAGGTTCAGCCCAATCAACTTTATATCATTATTGACAAAATTAAATTAGGTCCTAATAGAGGTTGACCAAGGGTCGACCTAGACCCTAAATGAGTTTTATCCATTAAAGTATAGGGTCGATGGGTTTGACAATGTATCTTAAATTATCAAAATGGATTTTAAGCTAGGAATGGCTAATGAAGGTAAAAAATTAATAGAGGAGGGTGAAAAATAGAAGTCAAATCTTAGGTAAATGTTTTTAGGAGATGGTTGGAATGATAACAAGTGGTAGTATAGGGACAACAATCTTGTAAATCACTAATGGTCTACCCACCCCTTTCTTGATACACCCTTTAAGGCATACTTAGAGATATTAAGACTCGATAGGTTCTTGTAAGATAAAAATCATCATTAATTGATAAATTTTGAAAATATTATGTGTATACATATGCACCAATCGAAACTCATCATGTATCACATAGGTGTAACATAGGATGGTTCTTCAGGAAAAGAACATAGTAACACATAACACTAAAGCTGAATAAATAGTAGTAAAGAGCAAATAAGATAAATGAAAGGATTTAATTGAAAGACACATACCTTTACTTACATTAGTGTTGATAGATAAAGAAGGAGATGCAAGAAATGTGAAGGTGTCCAATGTAGGGAACATTAGGTAAACTTGTAGAAATTATCAAAAAAGAGTGAAAAATCAAAAAAATTGTAACATAGACATTTAGTAGGTGAAAATATTCTCTGCGATGTCAGAATTATCAAAAAAAATATGATTTATAAAAAGAGATAGTAGAAACAAAGATATGATTAAAATATGAAATCTAATAGTAAATATTTGAAAGGTAAATAATTTTTAATAGTAAATATATATAGGGTGAAAATTAATTCATTTTTCATTTCTACTATTATGAGAAAATAGAACTCTAAGAGACCTAGTTTGAGACTAGAGAGCCATCATGGTGAGGAGATGATAGTGAGATGAGGAGGATGCATAGCAGTGGCAATAAACACAACATAGGTAAGCAATTAAAATTTTCATTTTTTTTGAATATTTTTATTTTAAATTAAGCTAAAAATAAGAAATTAACTGGTAGGCAAAATCTAGGCATTGGTATGAACCCTAAGAAATTTTTAGGTAAATTAGGGGTAAAATGGGGTATTGGGTAGGAAGAAGTTAGACTAATAAATACCTAATGCATTTATGTTATTTGGGAAAAAATTCACCACTATGAATGAACAGTGTCGACCTGGTTGACTTAGTTTGTAAGGCAAAGTAAATGGTAAGGCTGATTGCATAGCACTGGGCCAACTTAGTATACTAAAATGGGGTGAACTGCATAGTAGTAGGCTAACTTATTTGGTAAGGGGTAAAGGCTAACTGCATACTATTATGTTGTGGATCCTATTTATAAATTATAATGTATTTCAAATACTGTACATTTAAAATATACTATACACTATTAATAGGGAACCATTTTGGGTTGACTTTGCCCATGGATTTGGTACCCATTTTTTATAAAACCACTATTTTGATGTATTATGTATAGATGGATATTTAGTGGGTAATACATCATGAGAACAAGGCTTTGAGAAAGAAAAATAAAGTGTGTGAATTCAAGTGTGAATTTAGGAGGGTTTGTTGAGTATATCTCCAAACAATATTTGTGCATTGTAATTGTGATAAGATAGATCTGTGGATTGTACTCTTGTTGCTTGTAAAAAAATCTAATCAAGTGTTTCTTGGTGGATGTAACCCACATTAGGTGAACCATGTTAAATTTGGTCTTCTTGTTGTGCATGTTTATTTTTTTCTTTATTCATCTCTGTTCAGATATATTATTATTGTGATTCTATGCAATTATTTCTACATTAATCTCTGATTTATTCCTAACATGTATGATAGGGTATATTTAGTTATTGAACAAGGCTGATGTTGCTAAAAGAGGTTGATTATGTATAGCAGGGCTAATATAGTGTCATTGAGTAAGAAAATGGTTGATGTAGTGTTGATGTGGTCAATCTAGTAATAAATTTAAAGGGTTTATCTAGTATCACAAATATAATACAAAGCCAATTTAGTATTTAAATGGGTCGATATTGTAAACTTTTGAGAAACTAAATCAAAAGTGGAAAATTTTATGAAATTTTAAGAATGTATTTTGATTATTTATGACATGGAGGTATGATAAATTATTTTTTATTTGATGTTTTGTAGAGAAATTGGAGGTATTGGTGATGATTATATGCATTGTGGCTATCAGATTTGCCAGAGTGATTGACTGATGTGGATAAAGCATGATTGGTCATACTAGGATTTAGAGGCATCATGTAGATGAGGCCATCCCATTTAATATTGATCTTGTTTCTATGTTGTTTCGAGCATGGGAATGTTTGACCAACACTTTTCAATGGGTGGTGGTGGATGGGGATACTATAGAGGTGGGTATCACACTAGAGGATGTCCATGCATTATTGGGACTATCGATAGGAGGGACACCAAATGATCTAGAAGAGAGGTGAACACTAGCCTAGTGGGAAATGTAATCATACAAGAGATTGAAGGTGAGTTTGTTTGATGTATATATCATTGATATTTTAGACATTTAGAAGGCCATGATCAGGCTTGTGACATCATGAGTGTTGTGTCACAAGTTATATGGGAAGGTACCACTATACATAATAGCCTTGTGTCTATCCATTTTGGATTAGAGAGCACTTTATAACTTTAGGACCATCATCTAGGTTTATCTCATGCATGATATGAATGAGATATTGTATACAGGGTAGAAGATAATGGAGCCTATTATTTTATTGATTGCTTAGATATATGAGATGTTTCCTATGTATAGACTAGATAGGTTACCCCATGTGATTAATGATAGGTTACCTTGAGTGACGAGATGGAGATAGGACCATGTATTTTAGGTCATATCCCATGTGTTGGCATTACAAACTATCACATGAGGGGAGATCATGTGGTAGCCTTACATGCACATTACTAATTTATGGCCTAGTTGGTTAATCATGGTGATAAGGCTAACATAGGTATTAATCACAGTCCAATATACCTCATGGGTAGAATTGTATCCAATGGCACACTTGTTAGAGAAGATTAGACTCCCACACCCAGTGGCCCCTCTAGTAATGTATGCTTATTGGGTATGATATTATAGAGAGATAAGGGGGAGAGGAGGAGGAGGAGTGGCAGTTGATAGACCCATGATTAGGTTGTGGCATGTTATACTATAGAGTAGTCTAGTACAATAGCAGGTAGTCAAAAGAGGGGATGGCATGGATGTGGATGTAGGTATATAACAAGAACCATAATAGGCACCATTATAGTAGCAATGATTACCTTAGCCACAACAACCACTATCTCCCTATTTTCTTTCCTATCAAGCATAGTATTTTTATCTACTCATCCCTCAAGCACCTCCTCCATCGGGTTCACCAAAATGTATGCAAAGCGAAATGCAACTAATCTATAAATCAATCTTATCTTAGAGAAGATAAATCCTACATACACTTCTAATTGTTGATACATTATATATTCAAGGTCATGACTAAGATGGATCTATTAAACCTATCCAAGGGATCTCTTACCAAAATAAATCACTAGAGAGAGTTCCAAAGCCTCTAGTCAAGAAAAACTATGCAATAACCCTTACTAGGTACTATGTTTTCATATTCACTAATGTATATATGATAAAATCAAAGTAAAAGTCTAATTTAGTGCTCACCAAAGATTGTGGAAAAAAATGGGGGTAAAAAACATGAAAATAAATCATACATAAAAGACATATAATCACATCAATGTATATGTAATCTTAATGCATGGGAGAGAAGTACAAATGCATATTTATCTACTCTTACAAAAGAAGAACAAAGATAGGAATACTTACCTTTAAAGATGAACCCACCAAGCCTCAATATCTCCCTTATCCAAGGTGCTTCATAAGAGGTTGTTGTGGTATATAAGGATGGCAAGGATAAATCAGCACTAGGCTACACAATCTATCCATGCATCCAAAAGACTCTCCACAAGACAAGAATTGTATCTCCAAAGACAATAATAATTCTTAAGCTATGTTCCTCAAGTAGAATGATGGATAATCAGATGCACAATATATATCTCTTCTTCTATTCTTTTACTAAATGATGAAATAAATGTGTTTATATAGCTGAATCTAACCCTAATCCTTTCTAAAATTTTAGTTGATAGGGTTAGCCTAATCGACTCTATATCATTATTGATAAAATCAAATTAGGTCCTGGACTAGGTTGGCCAAGGGCCGACCTAGACCCTAAATGAGTTTTATCAATTAGATTACATGGTCGATGAGTTTGATAGTGTATCCTAAATCGTCAAAAAGGATTTTAGGCTAGGTAATGGCTAATGGAGGTGGAAAATGACTAGAGAAGGGTGAAAATAGGGGAAAAAAAGCTTAGGGAAATGTTTTTAGGAGATGGTTGAAATGATAAAAAGTGGTTGTATAGGGATAACAATCCTGTGAAGCACTAATGATCTACCCACCCATTTCCCAGTGCACCCTTTAAGGTGTACACTTAGAGAAATTAAGACTTGACAAGTTCCTACAAGATATAAATTATCAGTAATTAATAAAGTTTGAAAATATTATGTTTATACATATTCCCCACTCAAAGCTCATCACATGTCATGTAGGTGTAACACAGGATGGTGTTTTAGGAAAAGAATATAGCAACACACAATGTTGAAGATGAATAAATTATATTAAAAAGTAAATAAGATAAATAAAAGGAAAAAATTTAAAGATACATTCCTTTACTTACCTTAGTGTTGTAGATAAATAAGGAGATGGAAGAAATGTGAAGGTGTCCAATGTAGGCAACATCAGATGAACCTATAGGAATTAGTGAAAAAGAGTGAAAAATCAAAAATATTATAACATATACATATAATAGGTGAAAATATTCTCTACAATGTCAAGATTCTATAACATTTTATGGTTCAAAAAAAGAGCTAGTAGAAACAAAGATATGATCAAAATATGAAATATGGCAGTAAATATGTGAAAAGTAAATAATTTTGAATAGTAAATATAAATAAGGTAAAAATTAATTCATTTGTCATTTTAACTATTTTAAGAAAACAAAGCTTATCTAGTTTGAGACTAGAGAGCCATCATGGTGAGGAGACAATAGCTTAGATGAGGAGGAAACATAGCGGTTGCAGTGAATATAGCATAGGTAAACAATTGAAAATTTTAAATTTTTAAATATTTTTATTTGAAATTAAGATAAAAATAGAAACTTTATTGGTAAGCAAAATCTAGGTATCGATATGAACCTTTGGAAATTTTTAGGTAAACTAGGGGTAAATTAGGGTATTGAGTAGGAATAAGTCAGACCAATAAATAACCAAGGCATTTATGGTAATTGAGTAAAAGTCATGGTTATGGACAAACAAAGTCAATCTATTCAATTTAGTATGTAAGGCAAAGCATAATGGTAAAGTCAACTGCATAGTAGTGGGCCTATTTAGTATACTAAAATAGGGTTGACTATGTAGTAGTAGGCCAAGTTGGTAAAGGGTAAAGGCCAACTACATACGACATGGCTGATATGGCATCTTAGAGAAAGAAAATGGGCTATGTTGTATCGATGTGGATAATCTAGTAGGAAATTGAAAGGGCTGATCTATTATCACAAATAAAGTATAGGACTAATTTTATTATTGAAATAATCTAATGTTGTAAAAATTTGAGAAACTAAATCAAAAATGGTAACTTTTTTGAAACTTTAAGAATGTATTTTGATTATTTATGACATGGAGGTCTGATACATCTTTTGTTGTTTGATATTTTGTAGAGATGTTAGAAGTATTGATGAATAATAGATGCATCATGGCTACCAGATCTACTAGAGTGATTGACTGATATGGACAGAGAGTGACTGGTCACACTAGGCTTTGGAGGCGTCATGGAGATGAGGTACATCCTGCTTAGTGGTGATTTCATTATCATGTTCCTTGGAGCATGAGAATGTTTGACCAACACTTTTTGATGGATGATGGATGGGGATACTAGTACTTGTGAGAAATGTTGTGATTTTGATTTAATCTTTGATATAGAATATTATTTACATGTTTTTATAGTAGATAGATAGATTTTGAGATATTTATGTGATATAATATCTATCTATTTTTGGTTTTGTATATTTGATGATAGAGGAGGTCAGATGGGGAGCCCTGATTGTATCTACACATCATGACATTTTAGATGGAGTGTTGACACCATATGACCCCACCACTTTGGATGTTCTTGTGGTGTCATCTTCCCTAGCTTAGGTATGTTGGTTTACACTAGTGGGTAAGAATGTGAGGCATTTTTAGACATGTGAGAATGGATTGCATCCACTGGTAGGGGTGGGAGAGGGAGAGGCGTAGGCCTGGTAAGCCTTGGATCAAAATAGATTAGCACATGTGGATACCACAATCTAGTTTGGATAGGTGCAAGCCTAGATAAACAACTTACAATGATAGGTAGCAGGTTTGAGATCCTAGACTACCTTATTATAGTATACCATTCAGAGGGGACAGATGCATGCATCTATGGGCAGCATGGCTAGGCCATAGGATAGGCATGAGGGAGCCCAACCATAGAGCTAAAGCTATGTATTTTAGACTTTCTACCTTGTATCCTTGTATTGTATAAAACATATATATATATATATATATATATATATATATATATATATATATATATATATATATATATATATATATATATATATATGTATATATATATATATATATGTATATATATATATATGTATATATATATATATATATATATATATATATATATATGTATGTATGTATATATATATATATATAAATTTTGATAGTTGGATTTGATCTCATGAGTTGTATTTGGTTGTAGATGTTGATGCATGGATATATTTATTTCTAACATATGTATTTAGTTATTTTTTTACATGCTATGGGAAATACATGTGGAGTATTTTCTTTTTTATCATTATGTGATACACACGCATGGTGAAAAATAAAAAGGCAAAAAGGATTTGAAAAAGTATAATAAATCAAAAACAAATGTACTACACACTATATTATGAAGGAAAATGTGTAATAAAAAATGCTGACTAAATATAATAAACAAAAATTGTAAAAGGAGATAAAAAATATTTTAAACCATGAAAATATTTGCACCAAATTAAAACAAGTAAAATCACACTATATCATGTTGGGAAGTATAAAAAAGAGACAATTGAGGAAAACAAAACTAAAATTGATCACACTAATTCAAGTTGGGAAGTATGAAAAATTTAATAAAATGGTTGTATCTTATATAATATCAAAAAATAAGAAAAGTGAAAGACCAATGAAGTAAGTATAAAACATACTATATCAAGATGGGAAGCATGTTAATGGCATGTAACTCATAATCAATCACTACTTATCTCAAATTTGATACATATAATTTCATTGTGACTTGGGTATTAGAAAATTTTGGGAGGAAGGCCCAGTCCTATCCATGGTCTTACACTGTAACTCACAAAGGGAACAACAATCAAGTGGAAAAAAATGGGAAAATATGTTAAAAATAATGTTGGTAATGTGGTAATTTGTGAGGAAGGCTTGGTCTTATCCATGGTCTTACACTGTAACTTACAAATAGGATTCTTAGGGGGGAGTAATCAGTGAACAAAACAATATTTCTTGAGGGGAAATATTAGGATTATTGTAAATGAAAGAGGGAATGTAAAAAGTGAAACATAGGCATTTATGAGAAGACCTTAAGAAACATGAGGCATACTAAAGACATAGAAAAGACACTACGTGACTAGTAACCATCAATATACAAAGGATACCCTATTCACATTAAGCACAAAGTTGTATATGTAAATAAATGAGGTACTAATATCGACTCATGTTGATTTTTTAAACAAGGAAAGTAAAATGGACCTACCTTCCCACAACATGTTCCCCACTCCTTAGGACCTCTTATAGAGCCATCGATCTACTACAAATATTGGGTACTAGTGTGAGAAATTAGGTAACACTAAAATATATTTTTTATTCTTCTTTCCCAATATACTAACCTTTTACACCCTAATGGACCTCAACTCTATCATGAGACTGCCTATGGAGTTTAATCTTCGATTATAAAAAGGAGATGTGCTTTGAATCATGTCTTTTAGTGTGATTTAACTTTTGAAATATTGAATGTTTCCTTTTATATCATTGCCTTTTCTTAAAATGATTTGGCTTTTAAATTTGTATGGATTTTAAGATTCATCTCCATACGGACTTGGAATAACCCACACGAGAGGCAAATTAATACAAACGAATGAGATTTAGACTTTGGCTAAAGGAAGCTAAGTATCCAAGTACATGACTAACTAAAACACTTAGGCTTACTTATGAACCAGTATGTTATCTCAAGTTTCAACCATGTGTATGCTTAGATTTTGAAAGTAAATATAAGGGGAATAAAAGGAGATCTAAGGTGGATCGGTAAAATGGGATTATAATGAGATGACTTGTTTCTAACTGATTACATGGTAAATAAGGATTACAAAGGGGAGCAAGGTTTGTATACCCAAGTCACAATAATAACTATCTAATGGAGATAAGGTAGCAAACAATCATGAGAAAAGAATAAGACATACATGTAAATAAATAAACTCATAAAGAGAAGCGTGTAATCATAAAAAGAATCCATAAGAGATCATTAGGAAAGAAAATGACACCATAGAAAACATATAATGTGAAATATAAAGAGCCATTCAAGATAGATAAATGAAGCAATAATTTAACACAGTCAAATGATATACAAAGTAGATAAATATAAAATTGGAGCATGTGACCAATCTAAAATGAATAATAAAGTGAAATAACACCATGTTATGTTCATAAATACTAGTAAATTTATCCACAAACATTGTCCATAAGATCTGATAGATATCTGTGAAGTTGGACTCTAACTACAACGAGGGTCTCATCGATTATCAATGAAATCTGGTAAAATACCTCTCAACAAATATCCTTGATATAAAATGTAGGCATGACCGAAGGATCATGCTTATGAGGTCTATCTTGTATAGGATACTTAGAACAAGGAATAGGAGTGGAATATTTGGGACATGAAGGAGTCACTGATGGAGAAGGGACCAAAGGTAAAGGAGGATCCATGGGTGGAAGAACCACAGGGGAAAAGGAACCATAGGTAGAGCCTTCTTGTTCGGTCAACCTGTGGGAAGATGGATAACAAGTGTAGGAATGTTCATAAGGTGGTCTTGAAGATGTTGATGGAGGATGTAATAATGATCGGTGTGATGGGTACTACATTAGTGGCACAAATAATATACCTCTCCATATTTGGGAATATACTCAAGTAATAACTTGGGAGGAGGTATAGCCTTGTCTATAGGCTAAGTAAGATTAGGATGTAAGGTGTTGATATATTGTTTAAGATTTTGATAATGGATAGATGAATGATTATTTGTGTCATGCAAGTAACATATATGCTTATTAGTAGATTTTATGGCTGTACTAATAGAGAGAATGGAAGTAAAATCTAGGGAAGGATGGTATAGTTTACAATCTCTATTCCAATTACCAATAACTCTATGAATGTCATAGTATAGTTGATCGACCCATTGGGTAGGTAAAGGAGCAAGTTATGGTAAAGGAAGTAGGCCATTACCAAGGGGAGGTGGGGCTGGTGGAGAGATAAAATTAGAAGCAGGTTGAGACTCAACTAAATGTGTAATAGGAATAAGATCCAAATTAGGCTCAGCTAAAGGATAAGTAGGATGCACATAAGGCTTAAAGATAGTAGCAAGCATCTCAGGGGGAAGTAGGCTATAGGGATCTTGGTATTTAACGAAGTAATAGGGATCAGTCATAACATGAGCCATAAGCAAGATCATAAGAGGTTATTCAAAAATAGAGGTGTGCCATGTGAATGCACCATCTCTACCTTAAAAAAAAGAGATATCATTGCCAAATGGTTGATGGGAATGTAACTTAAAATATGGTGGAACTTGGGAAATGAGATGAGGAGAGAGATTAGAAGTCTTTATCTTGAGTTTGATCTTATATGTCTCATCATCATCAAAATCTAAGAGTTTAGGTGGTATATTGTTGATGAGTTCAAGGTGACCATAATAACCTCATGTAGAGTTGACAGGGAAATTAAAATATTAAGATTATGAAAATAGAACACTCAAAAAGGGTTCAAGGGTTGGAATTTTAAATACACCACAATCTTGTAATTGTTCAAAATTCTAAGGATTAGTGTCACCTTAAATCCTATAAATAGTACTATTATGAGGAAACCTGACACATTAACAGGCATAAGAAGTGACAACCCTCATGCGATGAGTCTATGGCCTGCCAAGAAAGATGTTGTAGGAGAGGGGAAAATTGAAGATCGTAACCTTAAATCAAATAGTGATAGGTGAGATGGTAATAGAGAGCCACACATAACCTAAGGGATACATTTTCCTTCAGTGATAACCTTGACATGTGTTTCATGTGTACTTAAGATTATACTCAGAGTATCCAAGGGTTTTAATGGAGTAAAAAGAGGAAAGAAAAGTACTTGAACCCTCATCAATCAAAGCACACTTGACTTGGATGTCACTAATTTGAATGCTTATAAAGAGGGGAGGATCATCTGCACAAATCAAAATCTCATTTGGAATGATAGAAGCAATAGGAAATTTGAGAGAGAGAGAAGTGTTCATTGTTTCATCAACGTGTATAGACATCTCTTCACATTATTGTAAGATGTTATCTTCTAACCCAGATAAGGCAGTTTCACATCTTATTAAGGGAGGATGGGGATTTTCATTTCAAACATGATTTGCATAAGAAAGTTGTAATGATGCAAAGAAGTCCACATGAGTTTAAGAAAGGGAATTTGAGATAGGAGATTAGTAAGCTCTAAGATAGGGTCCCATTCATCATAACCCATGAGTGGACTATTTTATAGATGTGTGTAATGTTGGAGGATCTCCTCAGAAGGAAGATTAAAAGTGCATGTAAATTTGTTTTGATAGGACATGGTAGGTTTAATTGGGGGAAAAATTATTTGATTGTCTAGAGAGGATGGGGAGGTTGATTTAGGTTTATATTGTGATAGATTTTAAGAAGTGGTATTAGAAGGTTGAATATTATTGGTAATGGGTAAAGAGGTTGGATAAATTATGGAAATGGTATGAGAGGTGTTATCCAAAGGATATGTTGGAAATTATTCATCAAAAGAGATAAGGTCCTCTTTCCCTAACTTTGTTAGGTGAGTAGGGGAAGAATATTGGATAACACAGAAAGTGTGACATGGTTGGGGTATGTGTGTATAGGATAAGAATCAATGAAAGCAACTACCCTTCACATATTAGTCATGTTGACCATGTTCTCTTCGATAATCTAGTATATAAGACTATCAACATTATTGGTGGAAGGAGTAGGCTTTTCATTATTGTCTTGATGGTTTGGAAGAGGATCTTTTTAAATGGCTAGATGAACATTAGCCTAGTTCAAAGCTTGATTTTTACTTTGTGTTTCATGAGCTTTGAAGATAATTACATAGGCTTATTGATGTTTACTAATGATGGAATCATGATCAAAATTTTGACCAAGGATGAAATCCATAGCTAAGTTATGCAACTATTGATAAGTCTCATGGGAGTGACCCCAACTAGCATGAAACCAACATAATTTATTTGGATCATACCATGATTTCATAGGGCGAGTAGGATCAAGTTATTGTGGAAGAGGACTTGGTAGATGCTTTTGGAGTTTCACTAAGGATAATGGCTTATGAACATTCATGTTGTTTATTTTAGAAATTTGAGGATTAGAGATGTGGTTTAAAGGGAAGTCTTGTTCCAGAACAAGTTCAAGAGCAATAGCTTAAATATTATGAATGATATCATAGGAATCAATGGCACCAGCATTATTAACATGAAATTTTTTATTTTTTATGAACATGCAGGTGTGCATATGAGGTTGGGATGGATCAAACTGACGCATGATAAAATCTTGGCACTTGGCTTGGTTGAGGGCCTCTTCCAAAGTTTATGGAGAGCGAGTCCTAAATTGATATTGCAAGTTAAGATAGAGAGTGTTGGTAAATATATGAAAGAGGTTATCATCTACCATGTTTTGTTCAAACTTATTAGACAAGGTCTTCTACCATTTGATGAAAGTTTGGTGTAGTTTCAATCTCAAGTTGCTTGCAATTAATAAATCAACCAAGGTATTCTCAAGGAGGTCGCTAGTTTTGAACTCTTGTACTAGATCATTAACTAGATCTTTCAAACTAGTGATAGAATGAGACTTGAGTTGATTATACCAATCTAAAGCATCTCTAGAGAGGGTTTTTGCTAAGAGTTTAGTAGCAACAAAAGTGTTTAACTTGACCCAATCTTTTTATAGATTTCTAAATGTTTTTAAATGTAAGTTGGGATCAATTATCCCATTGTAACTAATGGTAGGGATTATTCCTCCTATATCTATGTTGGTAATTTGAGTCTTAAGAGGTTTGTTTTGAAGATGTTTAATTTTTTTTGTTAACAAGAGGTGGTTTGGGAATAACATTATCATGGGAATCCCTAAGGGGGATGGGGGCAATTTTATTGTGCACTCCCCATGGAACCTGTTGAGGTTGATTTTAGAGGTAAATAATGTGATTCTACATTTGCATCATTTGGTTTGCATTATTAGATTAGAAAGAGTTCATTTGGTTGAGAGTTTATAATAAAAGTTGATGGGTTTAAGTGGTGTTTTGATTGGTGTGTGAAACATGCAAAGCATTATCATTGGTATTAGTGGCTTGGGTACCACTACGAGTAGTGGCATACATGGCACTAATGGCTTAAGAGGCATTGGTATAAAAAGAGGCACTAGTGACATGATTATCATGTGTTGTAAAAGATGCACTAGTAAAAGGATTAGAAGAAAAATAAGCACTAGTGCCATGATCACCATTGGTATCAAATGATGCACTAGTGGAGTGATTGAGAAGGGTGGGTCTTGGAAAAGGCCCACTTTATGTTTATCTTGTCATGTCAATAGAGATACATGGTATGGAGGTAGAAGAAATCAAAGAAGAATAGGTCATAGCATGAGAAGGGGTCAAAATAGAAGGAAGAGATTGAGAATCAAAGAATCTATTGCCCCTAAATTTGTGTGAGAATATGAGGGAAGGTGAATGGGTTTCTTATTCATGACCACTTGTCATAAGGTTATAAATAGTGGAAGGGTCTTTTGTTTGATGTTGAGGAAATTCATTAAACTCTAAATCAAGTTGATTTTTAAAGGAGAATAGAGGGCTACGAACTGAAGATGCATGAGGAGTCCCATAATTTGCAGTATGAGTGGCCACATGCACATTAATTTCATCTAAAGTGGAAGCCATAAGTTGTTTACAAGGAATTCTATTGAGATTGGTAAATTTCATCATATTTATTGAATTAACTTTGTGTTGTCCTCAAACAATAAGGTCATGATGAGATAAAAAGGCTAATAATGATGATGATGATGATGATGTAAAGACAAAGTCAAAAAATAAGATACAGAGTCAAATCAGTTGACTATGTATTGTAACCTAATAGAAAGATAAGAATACACAGTCATTCAATTTGACTGTGTATTGCAGACAAGGAAGTTAAACAAGTTGATAAGGATACACAGTCATTTAAGTTGATTGTGTACTGCTAAAATGAGAATTAAATAGGGAGATAAGAAGTCACAGTCTTGAAAATCAACTATGTATTCGTATAAGGAAGTAAAACACAATCTATAAGAGACTATATCAACCAAGATGATAGTGTTTTAAAATAGGGAAAAAAATTCAAGATAGTTTGAATAAAAAATGAAAGCAAACACAAAAATAATTGGATCAATGTGATTGATCCAATTGGGACACACATCACAAACCTTGCACCGATGTTGGCCAAAGAAAATTTTGAAATATGACACACAATGATCAAAGAGAAATCAATCAACTGAAAATTAAATGATAACTAATTTGTCACCCTAAGTGTTATTAAATTATTAGAATTTTTTTTTTTAATGTGATAAGAAAATTGGATGAAATAGAGAACTAGAAAGTAGTCTAAAGTTAGTTTCAAGACGTTTGGATTAAAACTGATTTGTATTTATAATGGTACTAGCTTTGTATTGGGGCCTACCCCCTCACTTAATAATCTCATAGTGATAAGGGTGTTGGGTGATTTTTCAACATATACCATTAGCCATGTATTTATACTTGGCCAAGAAATCAAGTTGGCTTCCCCCTTGGTAATGAAATCCAAGTAGATAGGCCTTGAAAAGATAAATGTTTAAATGTTTTTTGAATATTAAGTGGTTTGAATTAAAATAGTGTAACTAAAATGTAAATTTGAAAAACCACCTATTTAGACTATGTGAATTACTCTAAGCATGCAAACAACTAAAAATAAAATGTGAATTAATTACTAGTAAATAGATGTTAATTCCTTGTTTAAAAATAGTACAAAGTCAGTTTAAGTGACACTATATATAAACAATAAAGAATAGAGTCAACTAGGTCATTTTTGTTTTTTAGATGTAAGGTTTTTAAGAATAGAGTTGAATATGTTGACTATGTTTCTTAGACAAAAGACAGACTATATAACTAAAGCAATCACATAGACATAGTTAGTTGTAGGGTTGTAGTTTTGAAGACTGCTAACTTGTAAAAAATAGAACTAAAAGAAGAACTAAAATGAAAGAGAGAGATGAGAAAAGAACCTTGGTGGGATTTAAGATGATTTAGATTGCAAATTTTTATACTTTAGTGCTTAATTGCTGATTTTAAATTTTAAAAATTGGGTCGACATATTCAACCAAGTTCTACAAAACCCTGTATGTTGAAGAAGAACAATGAACAGAGTTGACCCATTCGACAATGTTTATTGATCTATATGATGACAAAATAAAAGAATAGATAAATTTGATCTATTTGATAGTGTATGTTAATCTAAAACCAAATAAGAATACTGTGTCAAACTACTAGATCCATTAACCTATAATTGATGAAGACCTACACAGATAAAATAGAGTTATTTTGAAACAACTATGTTAAACCTATGCATAGAAAGTCAGAACTATATTGACTAGTTTTATAATGTACTATAAATATAGAAAAATATAATAAAATGATAAAAATGATGGTATAAAAGAAAACTTGTAAGGGTTAGATTAATATTGGGTTCACCAGAATGTATGCAAAGGGAAATGCAACCTGATCTATAAATCAATCCTAGTTCGAAGAAGATAAATTCTACTTACACTTATAATTGTTTATACATTAGATATTCAAGGTCATGACCAATATGGATTTGCTAGACCTATCCAAGGGATCTCTTACCATAATAATATCACTAGGGAGGGTTCCAAAGCCTCCAGTCAAGCAAAATTATGCAATTACCTTAACTAGGTCTTATGTTTTCATATTCACTAATGTAAAAATGACAAAAGTAAAGTAAAATTATAATCTAGTGCTCACCAAATCTTTTGGCACAAAGTGGGGATAATAAACATGAAAAGTAAACATGCATAAAAGAATATATTCACGTTAATATATACAAAATCCTAATGCATGGGAGAGAAGTACAAATTGTAACACCTAAAATTTACTCTTAAAATAACCCTGCAAAAATGCTAACAATTTTTTTTTACTATGACTATATTCTTTGCAGTAACTAGGCTAATCATATATGTCAATTAGTGTAACTGGTATCACTTTACCTTTAAGATTTTGTTAAGCTGTCAAATAATAATTAATAATTAGTGCATAATTTAAAATGAAAGTTAAAAAGCTTTACTTAAATTACCTGCAAGTAATAAAATTACTAAAATTCATTTGCGAATTATCATTTACCTCTGTGAATTAAATATTATTTACCACATTGACTTAATAAGACTAACATGTGAAAATAAATAAAAATATATTTCCTCTTTAATTTAATTATTACCTTTTTCAAACCCGAATGAAAAATAATTAACTTAAATTTAAATAAAATAACTAAATTAAAATTAATTAATTCCATAAAAATATATCAAAAATAAATTTAAATGACTTATAATTTAAATAATCTTTTCCACTTGCACGTGGTCCCTCTTGCAAGTGGAGGGTAATTCAAAGCTATTAGATTAAAAAGATCTAAACCCTAAGATCTAAGTGTTCAAATAAAAGACAATTTCTAATTCAATTTGATTATTTATAGGTTGGAGGTTATGAAGATTCAAGATGGAGGATTTGTTGCAAGAAGGAACTTTTAAATATTCAAGATTTGAAATATATATAATGTGTAAATATTATTAATTCTTCTCTTTTTTTTCTTTTTTTTTTAAAAAAAACCAAAATATATGTATCAATTTATTTTCTTTCTTTTTTTTTTTTAAATTCTCTATAAAAATAAATATATACATATATATATATATAACCAAATTTAAATTATATATAAAAACATATTATTTACTATAAATTTTTAAAATATATAAAATATTTTTTTTATTATTATTATAATATGTGTTTTTATTTTTATTTTTTATTTTTTTATTTTTATTTTTTATGGTCGATGGCTTGTGGCTCACGACCTGTAGCATGTAGTTGTTGCAGGGTTGTTGACCTCCCTACAATGAGGTGAGGCGACCGGTTGGCCTCACCCCTTCTCTCTCTTTTATTAAGGTTTGAGGGGGGAATGGATGGCCCAGGTTACCCTTCCCACTGCCAAATACTATATATATAAATTTATTTTCAATTTATAATCTAAATTTATAGTTTTTTAATTTGATTATGTAAAAGACCTAATTTTATAGGAACTAGGAACCAGAGTATACACAAATAAGATAAAGTATAATGAGCCCCATGAGCTAAGAGCCAAAAACTAGAGTATCAAAACAAAAAGCTAACTATTTTAGCAGAAGACAAAACACAAAAAATAAAAGGATAAATTACTCTAAGAGGGAGGGGGTCTCCAAGAGCACTTTAACAGCCTTAGTCTCCTTCATCTACTCAGTCAGTTTGTCCTTGATGATTTTGGTCAACTTCTATTGCTCAGACCTTCAGCATCCTCTTTTGGCAGTATCATTTTGGGTTTCTTCTGTGGATGTTCCTTCTCTGGTGTCTTTTTGGAGGGAGTTTTTGGGGAGAGCTTTGGGGAAAAAATCTTTGTCACCTCAGTGGTCAGCTTTTGGGGAGTGCCTTCAACCTTAACCATGTGTGAAAAGGATTGAATCATTTTGGAGGCCTCCTTATTAATGACAATCCACTCCTAAATTAAACATGTCAAACCCATCTCTACCTCATGTAATTTATTGTTGAACCTTTCCATTTGTTGCTTGTTGATTCTTATCGCCTCTAACAATGAGGCCTTACCTTTACTCTTTGCCTCAGTAGATTTACCTTCCTCCAACACAAGGGTTTTAGGTTTGATAATGGTGAGTTTTAGGGGGAGATCTCCAATAGAGCTCGTGGATATGGGGCTTATGGGGGAAAGGCTAGGAAACGGGTGGTGGGAGCCCACGGCAGGGTCTTCCTCAAGGGAGTCCTCCACAAAAGATCCTCCTAATGGGACTTCCTTGCCATGAAAGGTCTCACTGTGTTGCACTAGTAGGAGAATGAGGCCTTGGTGAATGATGATTTTGGCTTCATTAATCTAAAATTAGAGTGTTGTACACTCCATGGATTTAAAAATAAAATATGGCAGGGTAATTTTAAAGCTTTGAAAATGATTCAACAGAAGGAAATGATGCAAAAATATGAGAGTATACTTACCTTCAAGTGTGATATACTTCATGATCTGCAAACATACATCAGGCTAGTATCACATAAGGTTAATGTGTAGGAAAACCTTTTTGTCAGTTTTGATGATCTCATTGGTTCTGAAAAACCTCTGCATGAGTTCCAGCTTCTTCGATTAATCTTTGAAGGCTTTAGCCCCTTCACAAAACATTCCCATGACTTTGCCTATCAAATCTTTAGTTACAAAAATTCTTATGCCTCTTATTTCCACTATCCTCTTAATTCATGCCACCAAAAATTCCTTTGAGATGTCATTATATTATTGATATTATTATTTTATTTTATTTTATATATATATATATATCATTTTATTTTTATTTTATATTTACATCTATCTATTTATAACAAATTATTTTTGTATAATATAATATATATAGAATTAATAATTTATATTTATTTACAGATATAATAACATATACTTATTAATAGTTAATAGTTTGATTATATATATGTATATACTAAATAAATATTTATATAATTAAAAAATGTAATGTGGATATTCAAGTTTTGAGATTATTTTAACAAGTTTTCACATAAATAACTAGGTAGACACAGTTGGTATTTACTTTTGATTAGTTTACTTGTAAATATAAGATAAATATGTAAACAATGGGATGGTTCAAATTTTACAACTGCAAATATATTTTATATGCTTTTATACTATGTTCTAGTTGAAATAAAGGAATAGAGATCAACTTACCTTATATCTATATTTATATTTGAAAATATAATTAACCAAAATAAATAGTTTATCATTCATTACTTACTAAAAAATGTACATTTTCATATTTATATACATGTTGATTTCAATAAATAAATTAAAGCAAAGGATTTGGTAATACTTGTTCATAATATAAATCACTTTTATTACTAGTATAACTTTCAGTTAAAATAAGTGTATTAGAGGAAATAAAGAAGTGTATAATTCAAAACTTTAACTACTTGTTATAAATTATGAATAATTTCCTAAAATAATTATGTCACACTTAAATACAACTAAAGACATGTATCCTTATTTAAATGAAAAGGAAGGAATGATTTCTCTTCAAACAACCATTTGATATGCCTTGGAGAAGGTAGAGGAGCATGCACACTTGATAAACTATCCAAATCCTTTGATCATATGAAGATTCTTTTAAGATAACAAATCATTCAAGCAAATGGATATAAAATGTTGTAAACAAGATATAGAAGGAAATGTATATCCCCAAACCACAAGGGTTAAGAGTTTCTCTCATTTTCAACATGTATGAAACCTTTAGAAGAATACATGAGGATAAAAGCCTTAACAACTAATATCATCAATCTCACTCTATAGCAAGAGTTATAATTAAAGAAAGTTGTACATCATCAAAAAGACATTACAAGTCAAAAAAAATAATGTAAGTAACCCATGAGCAACCAACTCTTAGCTCCAAAATTCAAGCTCCAAAACAAGATCTACATCCAAGAAGAACAACCCCAAACATTTTCAAATGCTCTAAAGTAAACCAAAGGAATGTATTTGACCATCCATACTACAAGCATCATTACAAAAAATTCTCATCGAGTGAGATCCATGCATAGCCTCCCCCAAGCCCAAATAAAAGAGACATCCCTCAACTGATATGCACATTTGAGAAATATTGAAAGGGCAATGGCTATAAATGTCAATAATTAAAGAAAATAAAATAGAAAAATATCCTCAATAAAAACATAATGAACAAGAAAGTCACCAAGACTTCACTAGAGGGAAGAAAAGAGGGTACTTGCTTTATTTGTCACATAAATTTATTATTGAACACTTTTAGTAAAGGTAAAAGGTAATAATATTTAGTATTATTCACCATTATTTGTAATAAAAATGAGAAAATGGATATGTGAGGTGTCAATAAAAAGTCAAAAAGTCATAAGGAGTGAAGAGTCATAAAAGAATATGATGGGTGATTTGAAAGATTTTATAAACAATTGTACGATAAAATAGAAAGTAAACCACTTTGTGTGAATGCAAAATATCATTTAGGTCTCATTGAGTTTCATATTTATTCTTCTCCATATTTATATTTACTATTTCCTGTCATTAATATTATTACTTGTAAATCTCTGGGTATTTATTATTCTTGCCATTAAGCTTCAACTAACAATGGTGTAGTTGTTGCTATTAAAGAGTACACAGGTTTCAAAGATATGCATCAACAGAGATTGAGGTAGTTTCTAAGCCAAAATTTGCTCTTGACCTCGTCATACAAAAGTGTTGAATACATGGTTGGGTTGATTCTATAGTGTGACATCCTTTTCGAATAAATGTGGGTCAATTCAAATTAAAGTGCTTATAGATGGATTACTAGTCCAGTAACTTATGTGTCAAGAGCACAATTAAAGCACAGAGTATTTAGTGAGATTACATATGTAGTGGAGAGTGGTGGTGCAAATCTGACATGACGTGGCCAAGGTGGAGTGAAACGTATTCATTCCAAGGCGTTAAAGGAGAATGGTTGAACCTATAATATCAGTACTCTACATAGTCCAGAGGGACTGTATTTGTCTACAGAAAGTCAAACATTATTCTATCTTTCTATGAATTATAAAAGGAGATGCCATGGCAGATCTGAGTGACCCCAACATGGACAAATCCATTTTGACCTCTCTACAACAGTAGCAAACATAAAAGCATAGGCGAATAGATTTGCATTCACATTCTACAGGTGGTATCGACATGCAATGGTTTGTATGAAAATGTATACATTTTCTAATGGGAGTTGGACCTATCATATTAGATGACAGTTGTCTATTGGTAGTTTTAGGGCCAATTTTGGCCTCCACAAGCCATAATTAGAAGATTTGTTGAAAAATATTACTAGAGACAAAGTCTGACTTGTTTTGAAGGGGCAGCTGAGCCATTTTAATAACTACCAATCGACAATATAATGCATGTGGATGGAATGTCAAGGTGTTTTAAGATTTCATTTCAATATTTGGTGATTCAATTTTCAAATTGTCAAAAATTGATCATGCTATGAAGATGACTACATGCAAGTTGAAATAAGAGATTTAAAATAGATCCTTTTGTACTTGGGTTCTTCTTTATATTTATATGTTTACTCTTACCCACAAGATATATATTGTAATAGGTCTGAAACAAAGAAAAGTGTATGCTTTTTGTAAAATTATAAATGTATTTGAAGTTAGATAAGTTAGTTATATAAATGGACGAGTTTTGGTATGAGAGGCCGTGAAGAGTAGGAGTAGGAGTAGTTTAGGTTCTCAAATGTATTTGTAATGTATCAAAATTGTAAAAACTTGAATGTTTGGGCCCTTTTTATGTCTTGAGATGAGACACCTTTTAAGTTAGGGTGAGTGTTAGTAGAGGTAAAGGGCAATAATATTTAGTATTATTCACCATTATTTGTAAAAAAAAAGGAGAAAATGAATATGTGAGGTGTCAAAAAGAATTCAAAATGTTATAGGGAGTGAAGAGTCATAAAAAAATGTGATGGGTCATTTGAAATCTTTTTATAAGCAATTATATGCGAAAGTGGAAAGTAGACCATTTTGTGTGAATGTAAACTATCATTTGGGTCTCATTGAGTTTCATATTTATTCTTCTTCATATTTGTATTTACTATTTCTCATCATTAATGGCATTGCTTGTAAATCTCTGGTTATTTATTATTCTTTACACTAAGCTTTAACTAATAAACACAAGAGTTTCATAACCCAAATAAAAGAGAGCTTATCAAGTACTAATTTTCCCCCTTAGATCTCGCACAACCTAACATTAACACAACAACAAAGGAAGAAGACAACAAGAAAGGGAAATCATTACAACAATACCAAAAAAAAAAAAAACCTAAGAAAATCTTTAAAACAAGGGCCTCAAGCCAATCAAAACTTTGATTCATTTTCCTTTAAAAGACATTCATCCAAGAGAAAATAAGAGAAGAGAGAGCATTCAAACACTCCAAAATGCATCATCTTAAAAAGACCAAAAGAAGGTCCTTAAAATAAGAAGAAAACAAAGACCAATAAGAGGGTGATACATAGCCATCTTCATCCCAAAGATGTGACCTCCCTCCATAAATTTCTCTTACAAATCTTTTAAATGCCTTTACACACTCACATGTGTGTTCCTTCATTCAAAAACATAAAACAATTTTTTTTTTTTCAAAAACAGAGGTTTGCTTGTGGAACCAAAATCTAGGCCACAAAGGAGGCCTTTCTATGATCAAAAAGTGGTCAAAGTGCCATAAAAATCCCCATCTATCTAATGGGTATATGTATGGGTCTAAAAAAGGACTAGTAAGAGAAGTTTTTCTTGTCAATTACTCAAGCTAAAAAGTGGATGAAAGGATAAATCTGAGTTTGAATACATGGGTTGAGTTTGTGGGTCAACCCAACCCTTAACAAGGTTAAATAACCTCATTGAGGGTTAAACTAGGTTTAGAGTGATTAAATTTAGAAGAGAGGTTTAGGTCATAACACCAAAATTTAAAAATAATAAAGAGAAGAATTTAAAACACAAAATAATACAATCAACAATTTTAAAATAAATGAGGTATAAGATTAAAGGTTTAAGGTGAACTTAAGTGTGCATATGATCCGTCAAGGCATATCTGAGTCCCTCTTAATCTTGCCTTTGGTCCCTATAATTTGCAGACTCAAGACAACATTAAATATATCCAAGAAATAATCGATATCTAAATGATATGATCAAGTATATATATAATATAACTTTCAATACAAGTATGTCACAAAATTAAATAATAATATTTGGTTAGTTTAATATAATCACCTGTAAGTCAAAAAATGAATCATCATGTTAATGAATATCAATATCCAAATCAAACATACATCCACTCAAGACAATCATACTAAGTGATCACGCATCCAATTGAGGTCTTCTAAACTAGCTAACTAAAGTACACACTAATAATCATATCAAGTCTAATACATATCCAAATATACCAAAACATATAATATAAAATAATAATATAATTACGGTAACATCAAATATCTCATGTCAAATTTTTTACACATATAAATGGTTGCCACATATAATAAATGGATCAAGATGACTAGAGTACAAAGGTTTAATACAAGGGGTATTACATGCTCCCCCTCTTATAAAGCATCATCCTTGATGCGCAACTCAAGCTGACAAGTGCCACAATAATTATAAAGTCATGTTTTGAATTGACTCAGTTTTGATCATAAATTTTTTTGTGTCTTTATGCTAGTTCAATTATTCACTAGGTTTTCTCTTATTCAAAATTTAGAATTATTCACATCTTTTAATATTATTAAATTTTATCTTCTTACATTGATGAATGTTTTTAAATAAATACTTAGGATTAATTTCTTTAAGTGATGCCCATAGTGTCAATCTGTCATACTATCATCCACTATGTCTTAAACTAACTGAAGCCAAAATATATTCTATCACTTTATAATTTTGATTAGTGGTATGACACTCATGATATAGTCATGTCGCGAATCATAGTGATAAATTTAATCACCATTCCATAGTGAAATTAGAATGTGATGACATAACCACATAGAGCAATAATGAGCCACATTGAATCATATTGAGTTATTCTATCACACTAAACTGTACTAAAAGAACCAAGTATATGCATAAATAACTAAGCAATTATTACATACCAAATCATCTCCTTGGGCCTCCAAAATAAGAATCATATCTCCAAGAAAAGACCATATACATATAAAACCACCACGTCTGGTGGGGTGAGAAGGATGGCATCATGAACCTGCACAAAAGGTTCCCATCTTGATCTAGTAGATATATTCCAATCTACTTCTTCTCCCCCACACCATGCCATGGATGTAACAATTATGCACATATGAACACATGTGAAACCAATACTAAAAATCATCAAATTAAATAAATAAAGCATTCATGTAAAATCAAAGTCAATAAAATGAGACCAAGTGGCTTCTAAAAAGAAACTCAATCAACAAAAATCTTCATGATCGGCCAATAGATTAAAATATTCGAAGACAAGAAAAATTTTACTAGTTTCAAGTCAAATTAAAATAAGGTATTCAAATAAATTAAATTTAAACTCAACAAAACATAGGAAAAAATAGATCACATTACAAACACTATGTGACTTGAAAAAACACCCAAGAAGAGAAGGAATAAGGTAAGAAGGCATTTGGTGGTCCGCTAGCCATCATGGAAAATCAAACTACATCATCAAGCATAGAAATCTAGTCAACCTAACATTACCATTATAAATATAGTCCACTTTCTGTCCAAATAATTGAACTACATTATTGGCATAGGGACATGGTCCACCATAACATATATCAACTGATAAAGATGAGTGAGAATTTTAACAACTCTTACACATGGCATTCTAGTGCCCTATAAGTACCAAATGTAACTTTATTGGATCACATCTCTAACTGTCATCTAACCAATATATTGTCAAATAACATAGTTGGTAGAGAATAACTTTGATAAAACATAACCCTCTAAAATTATATGGTTAAAGTACTATCAAGGTAAAAAACTATACATGTGTATGAATAAACATCACTAGCAACTATCATATTCTATGATTATTTGATCTATCAATAAGATCATTGTAATCATCTCAAGAATTAAAAAAGTGCATCAATTGTACCACTCATCAAATTATACACTAAAAGACTTGAGCTTCACCATTCCTAATCAGGGTGTAGTAAGACAAAGAAAATAGAGTTCTATAAACCCTGACATGTGCATATAATATGTTATTGCATGTTGCTTAACACAACACATATTATCACTGATAATCTCAAAGTACATATTATGTTTCATGTTTGTTGTGAAATATAACAAAACCAAATATCTTGATTTTCATAATTCTTGTACTAATGTCACTTCTTGAGAATACCCATGTCAAAACCAAGATCTATGTGGCTAGATAACCAAGGTAGTCTACTACAATCTATGATCATCTATGAAGTAACTACCAACTGTGGGATATATAAAAAATAGATTACAAGTTCTTATTTGATTCAATACTTATATTTTTAATATTTTCAGAAGTTTATTAAGTAAGTTGGCCTTATTATACATATTATTGAGTAATAAATGCCATCAATGAGTCCAACTTATGAGATAATTTTGTCCTTAGGTTGGTGGGTGTGAATTATACCAAGTTCTAAAAAAATTAATAGAAAGGGAATCTTTCTTATTTAGTCTTAATCAAGATTAATAAATTTAAGAACCATTATTAAGTGCTATAAAATTTGTCAACATAAATCAACATAGGTTTACTCAATACATTTCAAAGGACAAGTGATAACTTTACTTACAAGTCATCAGATCTACTTGGAATAACATTCATACATATCATTAATATCATCGAAAGTATCAAAACATAGTTTCATAAAAAAATTGAAAAGGTACCAACTAAACACTAAGAATAAGTATGTAGTATCTTATTAAAACATTGATTTCTTCACACTTCTAAAAAATAAAATTAAGCTATCTATTTAGTAATATTCCATCAATAAAACTATTATAATTGCCTTTATTTTAATATAGTAAGGTTATTTAAGAGATCATAATTGACTAAATTGTATGCATGTATGAGATTAGAAAAAAAATAATGAATCGTTTCAAAAAATACACCAACACCTCATGACTCATCTAAGTTATGAACATGTAATAAAAAAATCTTGTAAATCTCATAAAATTATTTATACAAACAAATAACTATTATACTCATTAAAGATATCTATTACTCCCTCATATTAAAATAAAAATATTGTCTTTATACCATGCTAGCAATATCATAATTTTAAGATAGCTAATTTAATAGAGAATTCATTCTTATTATAAGTAACCACAGATATAGAATATTCTCATTCATTAAATATCCATAAAATCATGTTAATGAAAGGTAATTTTTCAAACTCTAACCTTAACATTCATGATGGGCTTAATAAGTCTAATCTAAACATGGGCACTTTTAATTCAAAGGTAAATAAATATTTTGAATGTTGTCAATCAAATCAAAGTACATCTAGGAAAAAATTACACCATTTCATATATTCTCATCATAGTAAATAATAGTAAAATCTCCCTATGCAATCAAATCATAACTAAATTTTATTGAAAACACTTCTACTCCACCTCTAGAGTAAAGTTAATCATATATACTAGAATACTAAGAAAGTACTTTATGATAAAAATACTTCAAAAGTAAATATATAGAAAAATCAAAATCATAACATCATTAATAAGTAAATATATTACATAATAGATAATATATAAAACTTTAATTTGAAGTATAGACATGTCTACAAAGTTCTCAATTCAAAATTTAATGAAACTTAACCCAAGCACCAACAACATGGTCACACAACACAATTTAAGATCCCAGTTTTATTTGAGTGCAAATGAATAAGAAATGGAGTAAGAGTAAAAATATTTCATAATTATAATTAATTATTTAACTATCTTACTTATATCCTTATATATTAGCATTATTTACTACAGTTAGCCAACAATATTCTCCATGTTTCTTCATCTCATTTTTTTTTCATACTCTCTAACTACCATTTAATACTCTATTATATTGAGAGAATAAAACCAAGGCATGTTTAACTTTAAAAAAATGAGAGAATGGTCATTTGCTACCAGAATATGTAAACACAAAGTATCCCACATGGGACTCTCAAACTAGGTTAGCCACATGACTTTACCCAACAAGTAACTTATATTGACTCATTGTGTAAAAATTAATATTAGATACATTCTCCAAAGTTCTTGGTGTTGAACCTGGCTTTGATACTAAAATATAATGCCCAAAATTTACTCCTAAAATAAATTGATAAAATTACTAACATTTTTTTTACTACTACGAATTATATTCTTCACACTAACTAAGCTAATCCTATATGCCAATTAGTATAACTAGTATCACTTTACTGTTAAGGTTTTGCTAAGCTATCAAATAATCAATTTAACATCATAAATCAAGTTACTTAAAATGTCTCAATAGAGAATTAATAAATGTTATCTCAAAATAATTCAAATAATACTTTCTTATCTTATTAATTCTTAATTATTATTACTTTCAAAAAAATATTGCAAAATATTATTTGAACTATTAAGGTTTGGCTAATTGACTAATTAATAAATTTGACAATTTAAACTTGTTTCAACAAAACGTTTAAATAGTGTTTAAATAAATATCATTCTCAACCATGTAACTAAAATACCTTATTAAAGTCTAGATGGAGATATACTTAATTCAATTTATAAAAAATTAACTAAGTTAATTAAATAGTTTAAATAACTGATCAAATAATAATTAATAATTAGTACATAATTTAAAATGAAAGTCAAAAAGCTTTAATTAAATTACCAGCAAGTAATAAAATCATTAAAATTCATTTATGAATTATCATTTACCTCTATGAATTAAATATTATTTACCACTAAAAATTAAAAAACACTTTTTAAAAGTTTATGGGAAAAATAATTTATTTAATTATTGACTTAACAAGACTAACATGTGAAAATAAATAAAAATACATATCCTCTTTAATTTAATTATCACCTTTTTCAAATCCGAATGAAAAATAATTAACTTAAATAAAATGGCTAAATTAAAACTAATCAATTAATTCTATAAAAATATATCAAAAATAAATTTAAATACATTTTTTCATTTGCAAGTGGTCCCACATACAAATGGAAGGTTAATTAAAAGCCATTAGATTTAAAAATCTAAACCCTAGAACCTAGGTATTCCATATAAAGCCCTAAATTTTCATATGTTCAAATAAAAGATAATTTATAATTCAAACCCTTATTTTGTTTTGATTATTTATAGGTTGGAGGTTATGAAGATTCAGATGGAGGATTTGCTTCAAGAAGGGACTTTTAATTATTTAAGATTCAAAATATATACAATTTATGTATATCATTTATTCCTCTCTTTTTTCTTTTTTTTTTGAAAATTAAAAATATATGTATCAATTATTTTCTTTTTTTTTCTCTTTCGTAATATATATATATATATCCCACATATATAAACATATTATATATTGTAAATTTTGAAAATATATAATGTATAAAATAAATTTTTTTATTATATGTATTTTTATTTTTATTTTTATTATTTTCAATTTTTTTATTTTTATTTTTTTAGACTGACAGGTATGGTTCACGACCTATAGTGTATGGTTGTCGTAGGTTCACCAACCTCCCCAATGGATGTAGGGGTGATCAGCTGGCCTCACCCCCTCTCTTCCTATTATTAGGGTTTGAGGGGGGTCGTGGTTGGCCCAGGTCACCCTCCCCACCCCTATATATATATATATATATATATATATATATATATATATATATATATCATTTTATTTTTTATTTTTTTATTATATATATATATATATATATATAAAAACAAAATAAATATATAAATAATTCACACACAAAAAAGTAGGCAGTATGGAAGCACACCCCAAACATCAAACTAGGCAAAGCCTAGGAACAAAAAATAGCAACAGTAAAAACAACTAGGTCTTGCCTAGGAACAAGTCCTAAAGATAACATAAGAGAAAATATTAAGCTATCAAAACAAGACTGAAAGGCAAAGGATCCATATCATCAAGAACCTAACCCGAGTTTGGTAAGTCATTACCATCTAGAATTGGCTCCCAGCCAGAAGCCTAAGTGGTGTCCTTATCATCTTCTTCTTCTTATATTCGAGTAAGAGAAATGTCCAAAGAGAGCCTAAAAAAATTATCTATCACGTCTGACCGACCTCTAGGTGGTACCCCCAAGCATCCAAATGCAAAGGAGGAGGAGCATCCCAGCCATCCTACCCAGTAGGGAAAGGAGGTAGAGGCTGCCACCCTCATTGCTACCCAGAAGGGGGAATGCACTAATATGGGGTGTCACTGTGAGAGTAACACTGAGATCAATTTCATCGATGTCTACCTCAAGGTGGTAAGGCAATTATGTATTCCATTCTATGCTCTCTAGGCAAAGATAGAGGACCCTATACCATAGCATAAGGAGTGTCTCCCTAATGAGAAAGAAGGTCTTGGAGATGGCCCAGCTCCATAACAACTTTGTTAGCTTGCACTTGAATCTTCAAAAGAACATTAGAAATAATAGAGGACTTGCTTAGAGTATAAAAATTACAATTTTAAGAAGCATTGTTAAATACTATATTATTTCTTTCTTTCCATAACCAAAATAAAATCTCCACTCTCAAAGTATGTGAGACTTGGGTATATTTAACAAGCAGGGTGGGTTTATCTCCAAGAAGGATATGCTGCTAATGAAATAATTTGGGATGAAAATGCTTGAATAAATCTTGAATCCATGTCCAGACCCTTTGATCTTTGGAGCACTACCAGAAAAGGTAAGGGAGCATTTCTAGATGGCCATAGAAAGGACAAGTAAAAAGGGAAACTCGTAAGTGAACAAGTCTTCTGCCAATAGGTAAGCCTTGATATAAGATGCACCAATCAAAATGAGCTAGCTTAGGCTCCAAGCAAGCTTTCCAAAATATATAAAAATGAAAGCTCCATGTATGAATAAAGGAATGCAAACCCCAGTAGGAGTTAAGCTTGTCTACCATAGGCATGTGGGGAGTAAGCCATCCATAGCCAAGCTAGGGGTGTAATTATGGAATGGATTTTCAACATGCCACTTCCAGTCCTTCCACCAAGGACAAGTGGAGTGAACATAAATTTTGTGAAGAATTGAAGGTGGAATAACATTAATGATTTCTTGGAAGGATTCTTGATCAGCATTGGCTAACCAGAATTTGGTTTTCACCTCTTCTCGGGCTAGCCAAGAGTGAGACTGCTTTAAAAAAAAAATTGGATAGTATGAATGCCTCTAGAAAACAAATTGATAGCATTAATCCAAATAACCTTATCCAGAGGGATTTCATTAAAATTGATAACAAGTGACCACCATAGCGAGTGGGATTTAATAGACAACCCATCTCGAAACCCTGAGCCATTCTAAAAAATCCAAGGTTTGATATTTTCCCATACTTTCCATATGCTTTTCACCACAAAGGACCCTATAATTTAGATGGGGGACTTGATGATAAGTAGATTGGAGAAACCAAGCCCTTTCTAGGCTTTTTAGCCTTTAGGAAAGCCTAAATCGATGTAGTGTCTGAACAACACCTTCCAAGCTTCCTTATCATCAATGGCCCACATAATCCATTTGGTACATAAGGTAGTTCCTTGATGACCCATGTCAATGAGCTCCATACCTCTGGCATCCTGCGTGAGGTAGGAATAATCCTAGACCACCCTATGGAATCCATGTCCATGGGAATAATTGGCCCAAAGAAAATCCCTGAGAAGTTTTTCAAGTTTCATGTAAGAATTCTTCGAAGGCATCCAACATGAGGAGTAGTAAATTTTATATTTGCATCTATTTGTTTATAACAGATTATTTTTGTATAGTATAATATAATATATATATATATATATATATATATATATATTTAATAATTTATGTTCATTTGGAGATATAATAACATATATCTATTAATAGTTTGTGTGTGTGTGTGTGTATATGCATATGCTAAGTAAATATTTATATAATTTAGGAATGTAATGTGTATATTCAAGTTTTAAAATTATTTTAACAAGTTTTCACATAAATAATTAGATACAATCATTTGGTAATTACTTTTGATTATTTTATTTTTAAGTATAAGATAAATATTTAAATAATGGGATGGTTTAAAATTTACAACTACAAATATATTTTATATGATTTTATACTATGATCTAGTTTAAATAAAAGAACAAAGATCAAATTATCCCATATTTATATTTATATTTGAAAATATAATTAACTAAAATAATTAGTTTATCGTTCATTGCTCACCAAAAATGTATATTTTCATATGTATATACATGTTGATTACAATAAAAAAAATTAACCCAAAAGGTTTTATAATACTTGTTCATAACATAAATCACTCTTATTACTAGTATAACTTTCAGTTAAAATAAGTGTATTAATAGAAATAAATAAGTGTACAATTCAAAGCTTTAACTAGTTATAAATTAGGAATAACTTCTTAAAACAATTGTCATACTTAAATACAACTAAAGACATGTATCCTTACATAAATGAAAAGGAAGGAATGATTTCTCTTCAAATAACCATTTGATACACCTTGAAGAAGGTAGAGGAGTATGCACACCTAATAAACTATCCAAATCCTTTGATCACATGAAGATTATTTTAAGATAACAAATCATTCAAGCAAATGGATATAAAATGTTTTCAACAAGATATAGAAGGAAATTTATATCCCCAAACGACAAGGGTTAAGAGTTTCTCTCATTTTCAACAAGTATGAAATACCTTAGAAGAATATGTGAGGCTAAAAGCCTTAACAACTAATACCATCAATCTCACTCTATAGCAAGAGTTATAATGAAAGAAATCTCTACATCATCAAGAAGACATTACAAGCCAAAACAACTAATATAAGTAAATCATGAATAACCCACTCTTAGCTCCGAGATCTACCAAGCTCCAAAACAAGATCTACACCCAAGAAGAATAAACCCCAACATTCTCAAATGCTCCAAAGTAAACCAAAGGAAGGTGCTTGACCACCCATCCTACAGACATCAATACATGGGATTCTCACTGAGTGAGATCCATCCATAGCCTCCCTCAAGTCCAAGGAAAATAGGTATGCCTCAACTAATATGCACATTTGAGGAATCTTGAAAGGGAAATGATTATAGATGCCAATAATTAAGGAATACAAAATAGAAAATATCCATAATAAAAACATAACGAATAAGGAAGACATCAAGAATTCACTAGAGGGAAGAGAAGAGGGTACTTGCTTTATTTGTCACATAAATTCATTATTGAACATAAGAGATTCCCAATCCAAATAAAAGAGTTCTTATCAAGTACTAATTCCCCCTCTTCCTCCCTGCTATATCTCTCACAATCCAACATTGACATAACAACAAAGGAAGAAGACAACAAGGGAAATCATTGCAACAATACAAAAAAAAACTAAGAAAATATATAAAATAAGGACCTCAAGCCAATCAAAAATTTGATTCATTTTTATTTAAAGGAGATTCATTTAAGAAAAAACAAGAGAAGAGAGAGCATTCAAACATAAAAAATTGTGAGCAAAATACTTACCTCAAACTCAAATCTCTACTTGTCAATCTTCCAAAAGCCTTTCTCCAAGCACCCAAGCTCTCCAACACTCCAAAATGCACCCTCCTAAAAATACCAAAAGAAGGTCCTTAAAAGAATAAGACAATAAAACAAAGACCAATAAGAGGGTGACACATGGCCATCCCCATCCCAAGGATGTGACCTCCCTCCATAAATTTCTCATACAAATCTCTTAAATTCCCTTACACACTCACATGTGTGTTCCTTCACTCAAAAACATAAAATAATTCCTTTTTGCTCAAAAAGAGAGGTTTGCTTGTGGAAGAAAAATCTAGGCCATAAATAAGGTCTTTTTATAACCAAAAAGTTGTCAAAGTTCCTTAAAAATCCCACCTATCCAATGGGTATATGTATGGATCCAAAAAGGACTAGTAAGAGAAGCTTTTCTTGTCAATTACTCAGGCTAAAAAGTGGTTGAAAGGACAAATCCGAGTTTAAACACATGTGTTGGGTTTGTGGGTGGACCTAACCCTTAACAAGGTTAAATAACCTCATTAAGGATTAATCTAGGTTTAGAGTGATTAAAATTAGAAGAGAGGTTTAGGTCATAACACAAAAAATTAAATATAATAAAGAGAAGAATTTAAAAGACACAAATAATACAATTAACAATTTAAAAAGAAAAGAGGGTATAAAATTAAAGGTTTAAGG
Source organism: Torreya grandis (assembly GCA_037957365.1). NCBI lineage: Eukaryota > Viridiplantae > Streptophyta > Pinopsida > Cupressales > Taxaceae > Torreya > Torreya grandis. Next base: position 1,287,963 of record JARHVA010000207.1, read on the forward strand.
TGCATTCATTTGTGCATATGATCCATCAAGGCATATATAAGTCCCTCGTAATCTTGCCTTTAGTCCCTATAAATTGCACACTCAATACAACATCAAATATATCCAGGAAATAATCGATATCTAAATGATATGAACAAGTATATATAATATATAACTGTCAATACAAGTATGTCACAAAATCAAATCATAATATTTGGTTAGTCTAATATAATCAATTATAAGTCACAAAATGAATAGTTCAGTTAATGAACATAAATATCCAAATAAAACATACATCCACTCAAGACAATCAAATTAAATAATCACACATCTAATTGAGGTCTACTAAACTAGCTAACTAAGGTACATAGTGATAATCTTATAGAGTCTAATACATATAAATAAAGGCCCCATAATATACCAAAACATATAATATAAAATAATAATATAATCAAGGTAACATCAAATATCTCATATCAAATTTTATACACATTTAAATGGTCACCACATATGACAAATGGATCAAGATGACTAGAGTACAGAGGCTTAATACAAGGTGTATTACATAACGCATAGCTATCTATTATTATAAAGGAAGAAAAAAGTTAGGAATACTTACCTTTGAAGATGAACCCGTTGAGCCTCAATCTCTCCCTTGGCCAAGGTGCTTCACAAGAGGTTGTTGTGGTATATAAGGATGACAAGGATAAATCAGCTCTAGGCTACAAAACCTATCAATGCATCCAAAAGACTTATCCACAAGTGATGCAGGTGCATCAAAAAGACAATCTATAAACTTATAAATTATAATGTAAATACTTTTTTTTAGGTTTCTTAATAAGGTTAATGAGAGATGGTAGAAAGGTCCATTCACATGGGTAAATGTATTTACTTGTATGTAAAAAGGTAAAAATTTATCTTAGGTTTTAGTCTTCTACGTAGAAATAAAGGATGAATGTAGTTGAGAGAATATTGGGCTTGATAAAAACCAATCTAAAATTGTCAAAGAAGAGAAAGCTCTTATGCCTTGAAGTAAGGAGATTAATAAAGCAAAGGAATGTGCATAAAATAGATAATTACATAGAATAGAGGGTATGAGTGGTGGAGGAATAAAGAGCAAGCCTTTGGGCCTATATAACAGTCAAAAAATTATGTGTATATATAAAAAATGAGCAATAAACGAATAATTTTTGTGCTTAAATGAACTCCTCAGATATGATGAATAAATAATATATTAAGAAGGTGTAAATAGTGGGTGATGTTGATCATAAGTTTGTAAATTTTATACAAGTGAAACACATTTATGATCACAGAGTTGTATACATACATGACAAGTTCATTTTAGTTCTAATGTGTAATGCTATCACATTGTATTTGTATTGACTTGGTTGAGGTACATATTTTTTATTGTTTTAAGATCAATAGATCAAATATTTGTGCCTTAATTATGAAAAGAAACAATATAAATAATGTACATGTTCAAGGGAAAAGCTGATTATGTTTATACATATATGAATGCTCTCAAGTGAAATCATGTTATTTACATTTGTGCTAACAGAAAAAGATAATGACCAATGCATGTAGTCAAGAGGAGTGTTTTTATCATGAGCATCACTTATAATCCTTGGCTTAATCTTTGATGGTATATGCACAAGAATAAATGAATTTTGATCAGTGTCTATAGCATATAATTTTGTGTTTTAGGAGGACTTTAACAATAAGGAATTGAATGTGTTTTCTGATAGAGAGGAATCAAAGAACTATTATAGAGGTAATATTTTATAATATAGCATCTATTATATGTATTATCCTCGATTGATCAATGAAGATAGAGTGATTTTGTCAATTTATTAGCAATCATATTCCTGAGAGCATAGAATCAATTTGACTGTTGAAAAGTGTGTGAGATTGTTTTTGAAGAACATAAAAATCTGTGTGAATTCTCTTTCTATATAAAATTGTGTTGGAGTGCATCTCCATTTTTTCATGAGATATAACCAGTTTTAAGTGCCATTTGACATCTAATTTGGTTTATATAGACAAAAAGTGATATAAGCTTGTATATAGGAATATCTATGAAACCTGTATGAAGGTGCAAGGATTGAATAAGTTGTCATTGAGTGAAATATAGAAACTAATCTCAAATAATAAACTCAAGATTATTTGAGTCCTAATGAAGTTTATATGAAACTTTGTTGATCGGTAGAGTAAAATTAGATGATGGAATCGCTTGAAATGACATAGCAAGTTATTACAAGGTTTGTATACATGTTATGAATTCTATTGTGAGCAAGGAACCTTAATTTTCTTTAGAAACAAATTCTTAGTCTAAGATATAACGTCGAGGGTCAAATCTTAAAAGTAACTGTCAAGGATTTGAAACATTGTCTACAAGAATGTTATGATATTTTTAGGATTTATATCATTGAGTAGAATATTCTACTTGGACTACAAACTATTAAGAAGCCACTAATCTCAATAATCCTAAGAGAAAATCAAGGCTTTTAAATATAATAAAGTATAGTGTGGAAAAAGAAAATTAGGGTTTGTATTAATAAATAAGATCTAGAAGTAGAGGTAGAATCTACAAGAAAAGATTTGATTACTTTTTTAAAGTAATAAGTTAAGAGCAGGACCTAAATATTTGACAGAGTGATTACACACCTAAGGTATGGAGATAAAGATGAGTGAAAAATCTAAAATTTAATAGAAAGTGAGGTGACCATCAATCAAAATTTGAGAATAAACAAGAATTGTGTAAGTATAAGAATAGAAAAGGACCTCAAAGTCAATAGTTTGATAAGTAAATTGTTCAAGTGAAAGTTATGGATGAAAGTAGAAATTTTGTCATCAATTTTTGGTATCAGATTACAGCTCTTGAATTAATAGTAGTTTTTTGAATAGTAGTATTTTAAACTTGATTGTGTCATATTAACGATTGGGTGGTGAGTTTTTAAATATAGGTTGTTTGCAGGAAGGGTGAGAGGCAAAGTGTTGGCAAAAGGAGACCTAAAGCCACAATGGATTAACATAAATAGTATTTGAAAGCTCAAGGTAAGCTCAAGAAAGAGTTTAGGAGAAGAAAATTCTAAGTGAAGTAATGATTAAGTTACCAACATAATAGGGTGTAAAATACCTAGGTGAGGTACTAGGGATAGAAAGTAGCACAAACTTGCTAAGAGGAAAGGTCCAATGAGGCCTAAGATAAAAATGAGGAGTGAAAAGAATGAAGAGATAAAGGGCTTAGAGAAGGTAAATTTTCAAAGAGAAATGACTGAAGTAGAGATACAAAAAGAGATTGCTGAGATGAAAGTGAACATAGTAATGATGGAAGAATTTTTGGAGGAATCAAGGCAAAGATTCCTGATAAAGATGAGAAGAGTGATCAAGTGGCCTCTTAGAGAAATTATGTAGAAGAGAAAAATAAAAAGACATATATTGATAGCAAGGAAATCTAATAAAATGAAAGAGGTAAATAAGCCTCAGAGTTTTCAATCTAACATATTTTTTTCATGTATAAATGTAGGTACAGAGAAGGGGGATGAAGAAGCCCATTTTGAGGGCATGATATTTGAAAATATGAAGGAAGATAAGCATCAACAACATGCTTATAAAGAGATTAAAAAGATTGATTGGGTAGCAGAGTATGAGGATGCAAAGATATGTTTTCCTAAAATAGAAGAGATGTTAGATAGAGATGAAATGTTTGGAGATACTTTATGGATTGAGATATTTCCTTGCATTGTTATATTTGATTATGAAAATGTAGATTTTCAAGAAGATAAATTGTATGAACAAAAAATAAAATTGTTAGATGAATTTATGGGAAATGAATGTAAATCACACATTGAAGTGCTAGAAGAACCTGAAACATAGCAAGAAAAGTTGAATAAGACAAACCAAAAAATTCAATTTTGAGTCAAGAACTGGTAAAATACAATGAAGAGTACAGTGAAGAAGAAAATATTTGGAAACAAATCATGCTAGAGTCAGAAGATCTAAGCCTCATAGGAGATGAGGAAGATATCAAAGAAGTTTCAATCGAGCTAATGAAGCTCTTAAGTGAAGAAGATATTGGTAGAGAGGTAATAATGCCTCAAGTTTTTTAATCTAGCTATGATTTTAGTTTTGCACGTGCAAGTTTTGAAGAAGAGATGGAGTTCTATATATTATAATGCATTAAAGAAGATAAAATGAAGACTAAGCCACTTGGGCTCATACACTATGAAGAACTAAAGAAGAAGAAAATCTAGAAGAACTGGAAAAGGTGAAAGAAGAAGACATTGCATTTGAGTAGAAGCTCAAATCTTTTCCCACTTGGGGAGTCTAATGTAGGAGCATCAAAAATATAGTCTATAAACTTATAAATTATAATGTAAATACTTATTTTTAGGTATCTTAAGAAGGTAAATGAGGTATGGTAGAAATTTCCATTCACATGGGTAAATGTATTTTTACTTGTATGTAAAAAGGTAAAAATCTATCTTAGGTTTTAGTCCTCTATGTAGAAATAAAGGAGGAATGTAGTTGAGAGAATATTGGTCTTGATAAAGACCAATCTAAAATTGACAAAGAAGAGATAGCTCTTATGCCTTGAAGTAAGGAGCTTAATAAAGAAAAATAATTTACATAAAAGAGAGAAGTACATAGAATAGAGGGTATGAGTGGTAGAGGAATAAAGAGTAGGCCTTTAGGCCTATATAACAATAAGAAAATTGTATATGTATATATCAAAACTAAGAAATAAATGAAGAATGTTTGTGTTTAAATGAACTCCTCAGATATGATGAATAAATAATATATTAAGAAGGTGTAAATAGTGGGTGATGTTGATCATAAGTTTGCAAAGTTTATATAGGCAAAACACATTTATGATCATAGAGTTGTATATATACATGACAAGTTCATTTTAGTTCCGATGTGCAATGCTATAACATTGTCTTTGTATTGACTTGGTTGAGGTACGTATTTTATATTGTTTTAAGATCAATATATCAAACATTTGTGCCTTAATTGTGGAAATAAACAATGGAAATAATGTACATGTTCAAGGGAAAAGCCGATTATTATTATACATATCTGAATGCTCTCAGGTGAAATCATGATATTTACATTCATGCTAACAGAAAATGATAATGAACTATGCATAATTCTAAATGCATGTAATCAAAAGGAGTGTTTTTATCATGAGCATCACTTATAATCCTTGGCTTAATCTATTATGGTATATGCATAGGAATAAATTAATTCTAATTAGTATTTATAGTGAAAATTTTTATGTTATAGGATTGTAACAGTAAGGAATTGAACACTTTATCTAATGAAGAGGAATCAAATAAATATTATAGAGGTAAGATTTGATAATATATCATTAATTATATGTATTAGCCTCGATTAATCAATGAGGACAGAGTGAATTTATCAATTTGTTGGCAATTGTATTCCTGGGAGCATAGAATCAATTTGACTATTGAAAAGTGTGTGAGGTTATTTTTAAAGAACACAAAAATTTGTGTGAGTTCTCTTTCTATATAAAAATTATGTTGGAGAACATCTCCATTTTATCATAGGATATAACCAGTTTTAAGTGTCATTTGACATCCAATTTGGTCTGTATAGACCAAAAGTGATAAGCTTGTGTATAGGAATATTTACGAAACCTATATGAAGGTGTAAGGATTGAATAAATTATCATTGAGTGGGATATATAAAAGAATCTCAAAGAATAAACTCAAGATTATTTGAGTCCTAGTGAATTTTATATGAAACTTTGTTGATTGATAGAGTAAGATTAGATGATGGAATCACTTGAAATGAGATAATAGATTATTATAAGGTCTATATACATGCTCAAAATTCTATTATGAGCAAGGAACCATAATTTTATTTAGATACAAATTCTTAATCTAAGATATAACATTGAGGTTCAGATCTTAAAAGTAAATTTCAAAGATTTGAAACATTGTCTACAAGAATTTTAGGAGATATTCAAGATTTATATCATTGAGTAGAATATTCTACTTGGACTAAAAACTATTAAGAAGCCACTAAGCCCAAGAATCCTAAGAGAAAATCAAGACTTTCAAATCTAAGAAGGTATAATGTGGAAAAATAAAATCAGGGTTTGTATTAATAAAGAAGTGTTAGAAATAGAGGTAGAATCTACAAGAAAGGATTTGATTACTTTTTGAAAGTAATAAATTAAGGGCAAGACCTAAATTTTTGACAGCGTGATTACATACCTGGGGTATAAAGATAAAGATTGGTAGCAGATCCAAAATTTAATAGAAATTGAGGTGACCATCAATCAAAATTTGAGAATAGACAAGAATTGTGTAAGTATAAGAATAGAAAAAGACCTCAAAGTCAATAGTTTGATAAGTAAATTATTCAAGTGAAAGTTATGGATGAAAGTAGAAATTTTTTCATCAACAAGACAAGATTTGTATATCCAAATAAAGTATGAAACCCTAAGCTACGCTCCTCAATTAAAATGGGGGATAATTAGATGCGTAATGTATATCTCTTCTTATTCTCTTCTCTTCCTAAATTATGAAATGAATGTGTTTATATAGCTAAATCTAACCCTAATCCTTTCCAAAATTTTAGTTAATGGGGTCATCCCAATTGAATCTATATTTATATTGATAAAATTAGAAGTTTAGCTAAAGGGCTGACCTAGACCCTAAATGAGTTTTTTCAATTAGAGTATAGGTTCGATGGTTTGACAGTGTATCATAAACTATCAAAAAGAATTTTAGGCTAGAGAAGGGCTAATAAAGGTGGAAAATGACTAGAAGAGGTTGAAAATAGGAGGAAAATCTTAGTAAAATATTTTTAGGAGATTGTTTGAATGATAATAAATGGTAGTATAGGGACAAAAATCATACGAACACCAATGGTCTGCACCCCTCTTTTTTTATGCACCCCTTAAGGTGTGCACTCAGAGAGATTAAGATTTGATGAGTTCTTGCAAGATAGAAAACATCAATAATTAATAAAGTTTGAAAATATTATGTGTATACACACACATCCTTAATTATTTTTCCTTTATGTTGGTTTGTATTCAAATTTCATTAGAATATCTACCATTGTTACTTGTACTTACATTAGTGTACCATATTTTTTTTAATTAAAATAGATTAAAATCAATTATAATTGTAAAGTGTGATGTCATGATATATACTAATGTAATGATATACTAAAAATGGATGAGGTTGGGTTTGAGTCCCAAGTGAACTTGATGGAATGAATATCCCTCAATTTTTTACACTAAACTAAAGGCTGCAAGATGAACAAAAAATTAGATAGAAACAACAAAATCCAACCTGATCTTCAACAATTATTTACCTTGTATATTTAAAAATAGCCTATAGATGTCAATTCTTTAGAAAAATGATTAAACATTATTATTTTATAAAATCAAAATCCCCATGACTAGATTAGATATTTTAGCATACACACAATTTGTGTTGAAATCAATCTAGATGGGTGCCTAAATAAATAGCCTATAATTACTAATCATCTTTTATTCCTCTTGGTGATTTGAAATCACCTAACCTTATCCTTTTCCTTGATAGTAAAACATTGATTTGTTGAATAGCCTTTAACTCTATGATAATCACAATAAAGATCACATGTCTTGATAGGTGGAAAAGTAATCATGTTAGAGTCAAACAAATTTTTCAAAATTATATGTGAACTATCAACATATTTATTAAATCACTTGTAGTCCTTGTGATAAGTTATAGGATCCATTCTTGGTTTCTCTATATTATTGACCAATTTATTTTGATTGTTCATTTAAAGTACATGTTTATTAAGTCTTGAATCATTTTGTATGGAAGAATGTTATGAATCACATCTCATAGATAAGCACTTGAGTGCCTAAGAGCTTAACCTTGAGGGCTTTCACCTCATGAAAAAGATTGTTAAAATAGTGTATTCATTGAAACACACTTTATCTTGTAGAGGTGGTAAAATAATTTTACTAAATATGTGTTTATTTTCCAAATCCAAATGGTTGAAAAAAAACCAATGCATATTATCTCTAAGTCAAAGAATATAATCATGAATGTTCTCATGTTCACCTTCTTGGAGAAATGGGATATGTTCAAAGTTAGTACGTTGGTCCTTATTAGTAATGAATTGTGACATGAACTCATCTTCCAACATAAATAAGGAATGTATTGATCCACTAGGTAAAACATCAATCCAATTGAACGCATATCCAATCAAATTTCTTGTAAAAATCTTAGTTAATAGTGTATCATGATGTGTAATGTTTCCAATAGAAGTATTAAAGTTGTAAATTTGTACATATATATCTCCATATCCATTGACTTTTAAAAAAAAATGTATAACAAGCACATAATCACTAAGCACATTTGAAATTACAGAAGAAGGGGAGCAATCACTAGAAATAATAAGAACAATATATAAAACACAATCAGGATTTATATTATCTACTTCTTTCAACATGTTTATAATCTTATCAATATGAGAAGGATCTTCCATATATACATGTTTTTATAATTTCAATAAAGTCATTGTTATATTGTGCATTCATTTCCTCTTCAAATGTATAGACAGCCTCATTTGCATTTTCATCTCGAGAGGCATTAACATCATTATCATTATCAATATGTAAGTTTAAATGAGGAGTATGAAGACAAACATTTTTAACATTTGAATTCAAATAAATTAGGAATACAATCATTTTCATGCACATTATGTTAAACATTATATTGCATACATTAAGGTTTAAAACCAAATTGCTCTAGGTTACTTTATTGAAGCTAAAACATCTTTTCGTAGTAATTTATTTTGGCATATTAAAATTTAGAATCCCATAGTCATGAGGGATCGTAGAAATACAATCAACATTAAAGATATTCATATCATTTTCATTTTTATTTGGTCCAAAATGGTTGGTATTTAGTTGTCACAATTTTTCGTCTATATCATCTTTGTTATAATAACAATCAAATATATTATCATTCTAATCATAATTATTATCTTCTATGTCATAATGAAAATTCATGGCATTCATAGAAGGCGTGAGCCATCATGATTATACTGGGGTTGGAAAGATATACATGTTTATCCTATAATTAATTGATGTTAATCAATTATCTAGTAATAAACTAATAAATTGATGTACAATATTATACAATAAAATACAGTAACTTAAAAAGCTAAAATTAAGCTATAAAAATGATTTACAAAAGGGGAAATATGTACTTAGCTTTAAATTGACTCATTGTTGAATATACAGATGGTTTATTGATTTAGAAATGATTAGATCAGACTCATGATCATGTCACCATAGGAATAAACACTTTAAAAGGTAAATGAAAATGACTGTACTAGTAAGACAAGACCACAACGTAGATTTATTTGAATTCTATTATGTTGTTCTTATTGACTATATTGATGAATTTTAAATTGGAATGTGTGCAATTGCCTCCAAGGGTTTCTTGCTTATATAGGGGGGTGAATAGATGCACATAAGACTTATAAAATTGATACCCTGGTCCTACATAATCACACAAAATAAATCAAATGCAAAGGGACAAGAATAGGGGGAAGTTGGAATGGCCAAGCTATCCTCAAAAAACCCCTTTTTTGACTGAGTGTTGCCTATATATCCTAAAGGGCCTTATATTGATGTAGTTTTTATTAGGATGTGAAGTCACTAATCACAAGCATTATTGATGGTCACTATTTATGGTGATGTGGCATGTTGATGATGTGGCCTGGTGGTGATGTGGATGGTTAGTGATGTGAATAGGTGATGACTTGGCATGATCCATAGTGGGTGGTATGACCCATGGAGCATCTTTGAAGGTCAAAAGAGGAAGAGAGAGAAATGGGGTTTATTTCTTCATTAAGTCACATGGATTGGTATGTGGAAATCATGTGAGGACATAATGATAGTGGACCACACATTTCTACTTAGGAATGTTCTTGTGGGGCATAGTTGTCTATGGTCTCCTAATTGGTGAGGTTAAAAGTGGGAATCTTTTGACTCACACATGTGTGCACATGGAAAATTGGGAGACAAGGATCACCATTATAGATTGAGGTCATATGTGGAGTGGGGAATAACACATGGGAGAGCATGTGGGTGTACACATGGAGTGGTCAAGTGGGCATGAGGAGATGTCATTCAAAGGTTTGATTTGGCACATGGGGGGACATGATTCACTATTCATGAATAGTGTTTCTACATGGAGTATGGTGCAATTTTATCCTCTATCTCTATTTTCTCTCTATGTTATAAATTTATTTAATAGCATGATCTCTTCTTTATAAATTATCCTATTAGAGGATCCATATAAGCCTTGGGCTTGCATGCTTGGAGGTTGGATCTTATAGGCTAGGTTAGCTCGATTCACAACTTGAATGCTTCAGGTGGAAGCATTGAGTGCTTTGTATGGAAGCAATGAAGGAGTTTCTATGGAAGAGCTATTATAGAAGAGATTTTGATACTAAGTTTATTAATGAAGTATAGAAGATACCATTTTGCCCATGGTTTTTTCCTTGCACATTTCAAGGTTTTTACATAATCTCTGTGTAATGTGTCCTCTTGTTTATCTTTATTCTGTGTAGATTTTTCTACATTTAATTTCTTTCATAGTAGGATAGTATTTACTAAAACCTAGTATCATAGATTTGGTTCTAAAACTAACAATACATAGATCTAACATCTGGTATCAAATCCATGGTGAAAAAATCCATTTGTGAGTATTTTCTATTATTGGCTAGTTGTGTGTAAGGTGAAGCTACTATGACAAGAGAGGAGACCAATTAGAGATTAAAGAATTTTAAAAAAAGAGGTGTTTTGTTTTGGTAGATATCTCTTTATGGAGTAAGGTAGAGGGTCTCTTGGTGAAGATCGTGATCTCTTCATGTTAGTGAGGAGAAGCCTATAGCAGATTTGAAGGAAAAAGCTTAAAAACCTTTACCAAAAAAGTTGGTGGCCCACACAGTATTCTTGTTAAAGATGGAGAAACTCTATAGCTTGAGGAATAAGTTGGACTCCTTTAGAAGAGGTGGTAGACAAGGCATGACCTTATTGTTTTTGGAAACAAATAGAAGGGGTGTTGATGTGGTATCCTACTGACCACATGGTTTTAGCTAAAAGGTTGTAGAAGAAGAACAAAAAATCCATACAAAGGAAGGATGTACAGACAAACTTGAAGTTGTACCTATTTTTTGAATTAGCTGAGGAAGATGAAGATGAAGATGCAAATGAACAAGTGAGACTTGGTGTTCTCAAAAGGATAAGGATGGTGTTGACCATATGACTAAGGGTACTAGAGTGTTGTGTATATAGTTATGGTGATTATCTAGGTAGATCGATGCATGGACTAACACTAAAGGCACATGATTTGATGTTTTGGTAACATTTGGTAAAGCAAGGTGCATTTTGGATGTTAGCTCAAAAACTCGGTAGGTGAATTGATGCACTAAGTAATGTGATGACTTTTTTAGAGTTATGATTGGTCTAGTTGTATCATGATGATAGCTAGAGGCTACATCTTGTATTGACTTATATGTCATCTTCTTTCTTCACTATTATCAAGAGTGTTACATGCACTAATTATTCAAAGAGTTGGAGCAATGTTATTCCTACATTATCTCTCTTAGGGAGAAATAAAGACAAAGTGATGAGTTAAAAATTTGTTGGTTTGCATGTTAAATAAGTCATTGTATGGGTTTTCAATAGATGTGTTGAGGGTGTAAAGGATATTAAGTACCTTCATGGAGAGCCTATGTGTTATGACATGTTAGATGTAGGCCCCAATATGATCATTTTTTTGATGGCTCAGTGATAATGATGTGATGAAGGTAGTACATGGAGCAAACCAAGGATGGAGATGCACAAGGACAAGAAATCAAGAAAGTACCCAACTTATTGCATTATTGAGTTATCTTTCCAACAACATCCTATAAAAGTGGAGAAGACATGTTATTGTGTCATGTGTATTAGATTCAGTAGGAGTAGGAAGCCTCATAATGCCATGGTGAGCACTAAATTGGATATTCCCAAGTAGTGGGAGTTGTGAGTGGTTCATGACATAATCTCATTAGAGGATTGGTCTATGTGTGGAAAAGTGATTGGTCACTTCAGTGCTATAATCTACTATTGAGGAGCAGATGTTGACAAAGTTGGTCAAGATAGGGAAGTTTTAGTAGTGCAACAAAACTTTTACTGGGTTTATGTCAAGGTGGTAGAGGGCATGAATGAATAACTGGTTACAAAATACTCAGGTGTGGTAAAAGCTTGTGTATATTGACTTCAAGTGGGAGATTTTTAAGATGTAAAGTCACTATTCATAATCACTATTTATGAATCACTATTCACATTCACTATTCATGGTGATGTGGCCTAGTGGTGATTTGGATGGTTAGTGATATGGCTAGATGATGACTTGGTATGACCCGCGGTGGGTGATATGGCCCACGAAGCATATTTGAAATTCAAAAGAGGAGGAGGGATAGATGGAGTTCATTTCTCCACTAAGTCACATGGGTTGGTATTTGGAAAGCATGTGAGGACATAATGATAGTGGATCACATGTTTCTACTTAGGCATGTGCTTGATGGGAATAGTTGTCTATGGGCTCCTAGTTGGTGAGGTCAAAAGTGGGAATCTTTTGACTCACACCTATGTGTACATGTAAATGTGGGAGACAAGGATCACTATTCTAGATTGAGGTCACATGTGAAGTATGGCTTAGCACATGGGAGAGCACATGGGTGTGAACATGGAGAGGTCAAGTGGGCATGATGAGATGTCATTCAAAGGCTTGACTTGGCACATGGGGGCATGATTCCTTATGCATGAATAGTGCTCCCACATGGATTATGGCATAATTTTCTCCTTTCTTTCTATTTTCTCTCTATGTTGTAAATGCTATTTAATAACATGAGCTCTCTTTTATAAATTATTATGTTAGAAGATCTGTGGAAGCCTTGATCTTGCATGCTTGGACATTAGATCTTGTAGGCTAGTGTATCTTGGTTCACAATCTAAATGCTTTAGGTGGAAGCATTGAGTGATTTGTATAGAAGCACTGAAGGAGTTGCTATGGAGGAGCTATTTTAGAAGAGATGTTGATGCTAAATTTATTGATGAAGTCTAGAAGCTGCCATTTAACCCATGGTTTTTTTCTTGCACATTATAAGGTTTTCACGTAATCTCTGTATAATTTGTCCTCTTGCTTGTCTTTATTTTGTATATATATTTTTTTACTTTTAATTTCTTACATGGTAGGATATTATTTCCTAATAGTTTTCCCTTTTAGATAAAATAAAAAATATGTTATGAATGCATCTATAATACTGATTAGAATGCTTGAGAATATATGCCATTGACTTGAAATAAATTACTATTATATTTGGCCTATAACTAAAAAGTGTTAGAGTATGTTTTTCATGTGTATTTCTCATGTTTGCTAGTGTCTTAGCTAGTTATTTTATCATCTAGTGAGTTTGTCCTATGTGAGGCTTTATCCCACATAGATCAGTTTAGCTAGTTCTATGTTTTGCCTTGCCCATATAAGCAAGTGCCTACCTATTATACTAGCATGCTTTTATATGTTTCATTTCTAAATATTTATGAGCTGTCTTTTTTTTCATTTCATATTTTTAGCTTCCTTGTGATGTTTTTTTTCCAACACTTTGGATTCTAGGGTTGGAATGTCTTTATCATTCCTAACATGGTACCAGGGCCCTAAAAAAGTTGTAGCCATCATTTAGTTTACAATTCAGATAATTTTATTCCACTTCCCTCTTGTCACTTCTTCCCTTGTCACGGAGAGGAAACATATAAGAGACATATACAAGGAGATTTATGTGCCCCTTTGGTGCTTCTTTTCAAACTTTTTGAAAACTTTGTTATTTTTTGAAGCATTTATTACTTTTAAAGAAGTAAAACAAGTTGAGGAGAGGAGAGGAGCATTCCATTTGAATATTTTTGATCTTAGCATTGGAAAGTGGAGAAAGGAAGGATCTTGGTGTCTTTATGCTAGCTTGGCATCCTTATCTTAGCATTGGAATTTTTTTTGTTCTTTTTCTTAGCTTAGATTTGAAAAATATTTCCCAAAAGGCATATTTTTAATATCTTTCAAAGTGTTGGAATTATTTTTGTTCTTTTTCTTGTTTCAAATCTAAGATTTTGAACAGATTGGTACCATTTTTTTCTCAAGATTTGTGTTCAAATCTAAACTTGGTATTTTTTTGAAGATGGCAAGTTCCATTTGAAGAGATTTGGTAGAGAGGTATCTTAAATCCTAGCTTGGCATATCATATATAATCTTTTTTGGTGTTGACCATTGCAAGGTGTTGGAGCTATATTTCTTTCTTTAGATTTGTAGACTTTAGCATGGCAAATATAGGCCTTAGAAGCAAACTTGGTGCTTTAGATCTGTTATTTTATAGTTTGGCATTGGAAATGAAGATCTAGGCATTAAATTTTTTAGAAGTTTGGTATTTTATCAGAAACTTGGAGATTTTCTTATCTAGTATGTTGCATGGGAGAGAAGTGGCATTGAAGTTTGTAGATTTGTTACATGGGAGAGAAGGAAAGGATCTATTGTGTTGGAGATTTTATTTGCCAACACTTGCAGTATAGAAATTTTACTATATTTACTTGCATTAAAATCATCTGATCAGGCACATTGAGTAATCAATTTACTTCTTCATTGTAATTTATTCTCAACATAGGCATTAGAATAGTTATCTTTCTATATTTTTTTTAGATCTGTCGAAAGAGATAGGTCGGCCTCCTTTTCTACCCAAGATAGGCATTAGAGTTTTTGAAAATGACTATTAGGTTGATTTAATAAGAAAATATCAAAAGTTTGACATTGAAGTTTGGTGTAGAGGAGAATAGAAACTATAGAAATCTGATTGAATCATTAAAACTCTCACCTTGGCATTGAAATTCTGATCTTGCCATCATTTTCTAAATTTGTTGTTACAACATCAAGCCTTGGGCATTTGTTTTTTGAGAAGATCTGAGTTTGCATATTATTTTTTGGATATGATCCCAAAGACAACAATAATTTTCCTTTTCTCCTCTCAAAACAAGTTTTTTCATTCATTTTTATTTTTACAAGGCTAAATTTTTGCCTTAAAAATAAGTCCAGCTCACTCGCATGCGTATAGGGGTCACCCAACTAGTTATTTTTCACTTTAGTTGAATTTCTTAAGTCTATGGAAAAATTCTAGTTCTAACGAGTGGTTGGATGACTATGTTCTTTTTCATTTTGGTCACTAAAACTAGTTTAGAGTGTTGTTTTGATCTATTTTTACAAGAAATTGTAACACTTGTATTTTTGAACCATAACTCAGATTTGAGGTCTATTTTTTTTTAAATTGCATATTTTTCAATTATCTATCTATTGGTTTTATTAAATTAGAAAAATACACTATTTTTATAAAGTTTCAAAATTGGGGGTGTCTTATAATACAATCTTTGGAGGGTTGTCTTGATGTCGATTTTGTGCACCTTTTGCATTATTTCTACTCTTTGATGATTGTTAGCATGGATTCTACTTCTAATGTTTACTATTATGAGCCTTTGACTACACATAATTACCACACATGGAGACCTGAAATGGAAACAATCATAAAGTGCAGGGATTATGGTCCCTAATGAATGAAACACAACCACAGTTCACACAAGAATTTGAAAAAAAATGGCATCAGTGTAAATTTGAATAATGTATGGGCTTAGTTGGGGGATATGTGAGTGATAAGATCTTGTTTCATTTTTATGTGTGTGATTTTCCATTCAAAATGTGGAGTAAGTTAAAGGGTTTGTTTGGGAAGGTAGACCACTTGAGAGCGATGTAGCTTGAAATGGAGCTTACTTCACTAAATATAGATGACTTCACTTTCATTGTAGATTACCTCACAAAGTTTAAACATTTATTGACACAATTGAAAGTGTGTGGCCAAGATAAAAAGGATGAAGAGTGTGTATATTTAATCTTGTCTAAGTTGAGTGACCCATTCTAAATCTTTGCTTCTACCTTTTTCTTTAGTATGGATACATTAGGTATCATATTCAAAATGCCAAATTTATAGTTGTTTTATGAGAGACTCACTGGGGAGGAACCAAAATTGTCTCATCTTGAGACTTTCACCTCTCAAAAAACATTAGTGGCCTCACATCCTAAGTCTAAGGGAAAATCTAAGGGTAAGAATAAAAACACTCCTCTTCCACCGCAAAATGCACCTACACCCACCAACACTTCTACATCTAAACCCAAACCATCTTCCAAATCCAAGAATAAGTCTAACCTATCTTGCTTCTATTATGGGGGGACTAGCCATAAAGAGTCTAGTTATTTCAAAAGAATGCAGCCTTAGAGGATGCCATTAAAAAACATAATATTTCTATCTCCACTCCTCCATCTCATGAGCATCAAAAAGAACTTAATATTGTCAGGAGATCATAGTTACCTATTTCAAATAGTTGGGTTATAAATTTTGGTGCTTCATCATATGACTTCTACCAAGGAGTCCTTTGTATCTCTTGATCTAAGTTCTACTTCCAACATAGAGGTTGTAAATTATTCCTTCATTTATATTAAGGGTAAGGGTGGCATACAACTATATGGTGGATGCATAAATGATGTATTATATGTTTTAGACATCACCACCAATCTAATTTCAATGTATCATATTTGTCAATCTGGTCAGGGTAAGATAGTGACTTTCACACCATAAAGTACTAAAGTTTGAGCTTTATTAGAGCCACATATACTCATTTCACAAGGTATTATCAATCATAGTTCTTGACTTTACTATTTTGAGTTTTTTGATGATACTCCTCATTTAGGGATGTGTTTAATTTCTCATGCAGATTATGAGTGTTTGATTTAACATGAGAGCTTTGGACACTACAACTATAGATATTTGAAGGAGTTGATCACTCATAGTATGGTAGAGGGCCTTCCTACATTTTTATGTCTTGATGGAGTGTATCCCGCTTGTGCATTAGGGAAACAACATTAGGATCTATTTCTTAAGGGCATGTCTATGAGAGCTTTTTCACCACTTGAGCTTGTGTATAGTGATTTGATGGTCTTTTCTACTCCTTTCAATGGAGCTAAGTATGCCCTTAACTTCATTGATAATTTCTCAAAATGTACTTGGGTTTAATTCTTTAAGTACAAGAGTGATGTCTTTGCTCACTTCAAATTCTTTAAGGCTTTGGTCAATAAATAGTCATCGAGTTACATCAAAAAGCTTCATACAGATAATGGGGGGAAGTACTCCAGTTAAGAGTAAATTGATTTTTTATTAGCCCATAGTATTGTTCACCAGCATTCTGTTGCATATACTCCACAATAGAATAACTTATCAGAGACGAAGAACCAAACTCTAAAGGAGATGGTTAATTGCATGATGCATTCACAAGATTTACCTCCTATCTACTAGGTGGAGGTAATTAATTATGTGAACTACATTCAAAACCACACACCACATTGAGCACTTGAGCATATGACTCCAAAGGAGGCTTAGTCTGGATCCAAGATTGATCTCTCATTTTTTGAGTCTTTAGGAGCCTTGCTTGGGTGTTTTTAATAAATAAGAAAAGGAAAACATTGGATAAGAATATCAAACCTTTGATTTTTGTAGGGAATCACAAGGACATGAGATCTTGTCATCTTTTATATCCTGATACTCATGATGCTTATTTTTAAACACATGTATAGTTTGATTAGCATTTCACATCTCATGACTCTTCATCTTCTTTCATGCCTTCTTATTCTTCTTTCCATGATTCACCTCCTCTCGAGGATGCATTCTTTAAGGAGCCAATTCAATATATTCTTGAGGAGGTTATAGAGGATGAGGAACTTATTCACAGTGATGTTACCACTATATATAGGTGGAATTTTACTACAGTTGTTGAGGTATCACCTTTCATTTAGGATCTTCGACCTACTTGACATCATCATGTACATTCTAAGGGTACTAGACTTTTGTGTCAAGCATTCTCTAGGGATTCGCAGTCTTTTTCATAGGCTCATGGGATACAAAAGTGGGATGATGTAATGACAGATGAGTATTATTCATTGATAAAGAATCACACTTAAGATTTGGTCACTCTTTCTAAGGGAAGAAAGTTCGTCAAGTACAAATGGATTTACTACACTAAGTATGTAGTTTATGGGTTCATTGACAAGTATAAGGCAGGTCTTTTTGCAAAGATATTCTCATAAGTTAGAGGTATTAACTATTCTAATACTTTTGCACCCATTACCAAGATGGATTATGTTTGCCTTATACTTTCTCTTACTACATCATAGGGTTGGTTAGTATATCAAATGGAAGTTAAGATTGCTTTCTTGCATGGAGACTTGCATGAAAAAATCTATATGGATCAACTTATTGGGTTTGTTCATGATTATTCTTTTGTTTGTCAACTTAGGAGGTCTCTTTATGGTCTCAAACAGGCCCCTTAAGTTTGGTATGAGAATATGGATTCATTTATTCACTCTAAAGGCTTTGTTCACTACCACTCTAATCTCACAATGTATATTCAATGTATTGGAGAGGAAATTGTTATTTTGGTCTTGTATGTTGATGATCTACTTCTCACAAGTAGCTTCTCATCATAGATTTAGACTATTTAGTGGGCACTTTTAGCATAGTTTGACATGATATATCTTCTCCTTCTGCATTTCTTACTTGGTTTGTAGATTTTATAGTTAGATACAGGGATCTATTTGAGTCAGTAAAAGTACACACTTGATCTACTTTAGCATTTTGGCATGGTTGATTACAAGCCAAGTCCTTCTCCTTTTTAGTTTGTAGTGACTCTCACTATATCTTGTACTACTCTACTTTTTTATCCTACATTATGTAGATAGATAGTAGGGAGTCTTCATGTATTTGACCCATACTCACCCTGACATTTCATTTACAATTGGGCTTGTATCTAGATTTGCACATGATAGTCATTAGCAGGTTGTTAAGAGGATTTTGAGATATCTATGAGGTACTACTCATTTTGGATTAGACTACACTAGGGGTTCTGCTTACTTGGTTAAATATAGTGATTCAGATTGGGTAGGTTCTCTTGATGATAGGTGTTCCACTTCTGGATATATATTTTATCTTAGTTCTTCACCTATTGCTTGGTTGTGGAAGAATCAAAATGCTATTACACTTTCATCTATATAAGCTGAGTACAAAGTAGCAGTTCTAATGAGTCAGCAGGTGTAGTCATATAAAAATGCAAAACTGGTAACTTGAGTGTGGCTAATGACACCCAACCCATAGTTCCCTTTTACTTTCTCTCATGACCCTTCTTGATACCTTTTCATTGATTCCCAATCATTCTTAGGATTTCAAGACCTCATTCTAGCTTAGCCAAGACCCTTTTTCCATGCTTATTCCATCCCCTTAGGTCCCATACCTTCAGAATAATAGCACCTAACTTGGACTATAGCACTAGACTCTAAGGTGTCCCCTTTTTAGCACTCCTATCCAATCATATTTTAAGCCTAGATTACCATTTTTCCCTGATTCTTCCTCTTCATGGTGTCAGCCTAGCATAATTGCATTTAAGCCATGACCAATAGATCTCTATATAATCCCATTCAAAGATCATTTGGAAAGGGTTGGTAAATATCACAAAGCAAGCAAGACTACTCAATCACATTTCCTTATTCTCTACATACAGCCATCTAATAATATTTTAGCTTATTCAAATCCTTATACTAGTCCCTAGTCATCTCAAGCACACCTAGATTAGAATTTCCTTACATTCTCATATCACAATTGTACCAAGTACTTTCTAAGGGAGAACTACATATGGCTTGATCCCTCTTCAAAGTATTAGTATGTGGGCAGTGTACACATACAAGGAGTGTAGATCCAAGTCTAGTAAATCTTACACACACTAACCCCCCCTCTTATTTAAAATTGATCAAATTAAAATGGAAGATAGGTTTTGAAGATAAAATATGCTTTATAGGGAGATCTACAAACTTTTGGCTACCAAAACTTCAAAGATAGGGTCAAATAGACCTACCAAACAAAACCCAGAAAGCTTAGATCTTCAAGACAATAGTGTCAAATAAGGACTACATTGCCATGCCACTCCTAACCACTTTCGATGCTCCTATCCAATAAGAAAATGAAATTTAGAATCCTATTTTTGATAGTGTCCCAAGCCTGTATAGTGAATATCAGATATTGTCTCAGTCAAATCATCACAGTTTAAGCTAAATCTTATTTTCTCCCTCTTATTATTATTTTTCAAAAATATCTAATTACCAATAAATTTCAAAAATTAGTAGCTTATTTATCACATATTATTTACTAATTTATCAATCTAGACCCTTAAACTAAATTAGGAATAAAACCCCAATTATTCCCAAAATTGTCAAATCATTTGGTGAACTTGACTTACTTCGTTTGCGCACAAAAACCCTAGAACCCTAGGGTAATATTCCTACTAATATTTCTTATAAATTTTTGAATTTTTACTTGAATATTTAAATCAGAAATTCATTTAAAATTTTAAAATTTAGTGGTAAATTTTAAAACAATTTTCTTTCAAACCCTAATTGCCCATACTAGGTCCCAATATTTTTCTAAGAATTTTCCAAACAAAATTTAAATTTTTACTAGCATATTAAAATTATAAAATTCCTTCAAAATTCAAAATTTAATAGTAATTTCAAAAAAAAATCTCAAAACCCTAGTTACACATAATAGGTTATATTCGATCAAGCATTTTCCAATAATTTTTTGAACAAGGACTACAGTGCCATGCCACTCCTATCCACTTTCAATGCTCCTATCCAATCAGAAAATGAAAGTTAGAATCATATTTTTGATAGTGTCCCAAGCCTATATAGTGAATATTAGATATTGTCTCAGTCAGATCAGCACAGTTTAAGCTAAGTCTTATTTTCTCCCTCTTATTATTATTTTTAGAAAATATCTAATTACCAATAAATTTAAAAAATTAGTAACTTATTTATCACATATTATTTACTAATCTATCAATCTAGACACTTAAACTAAATTAGGAATGAAACCCCAATTATTCCCAAATTGTCAAATCATTTGGTGAACCTGACTTACTTCATTTGCACACAAAAACCCTAAAAACCCTAAGGTAACATTCTTACTAATTTTTCCTATAAATTTTTGAATCTTTACTTGAATATTTAAATCAAAAATTCATTTAAAATTTTAAAATTTAGTAGTAAATTTTAAAATAATTTTCTTTTAAACCCTAGTTGCCCATACTAGGTCCCAATATTTTTCTAAGAATTTTCCAACAATTTTTTGAATTTTTACTAGCATATTAAAATTATAAAATCCCTTCAAAATTCAAAATTTAATATTAATTTCAAATAAAAAATTCTCAAAAACCTAGTTACACATAATAGGTTATATTCAATCAAGCATTTTCCAATAATTTTCTAAATTTTTAGTCACATATTTAAATCAAAAATCTAATTTTATTTTCAAAATTCCATAGCATTTTGAAAAAATATCATTATCAAAACCCTATTTGCATGTAATAGCTCCTATTCACTTCTTGAGGTATCACCTTACATGTTTGTGAGCTTCATTTCAAAAATGGGTTTCACTTATCTACAATTATTTCTTGCATTTCTTGCATAAAACAAGGAAACCATCATTAGTCCTATCATGTACATGAATGATGAAGTTTATCATATGTTAATACAAATATTTATTATTTGCATTTCATGTTTATGTTTCATAGTATGGGATGAGATTAAGAAAGTTATTATTAAACATGTTAAGATATCTCTTGCATTACCTCCCTTGGAGCCTCTACCCCATGTTGAGTCATGTTGCATGGTTAATTTCACTCCTCCCTAGGTCACTACCCATTGCCAAAGATCCTAGTTGACACCCTTTATCCCTTCACCACCTTGACCTATCAATTATATTTTATCTCCTCTCATAGCTACTACTAGTCCTATACAAATAGTAGATAATGTGGTTAGAGTTGTTACTCAATGTGCCCCCATGCCTCATCAACCTAGTTAGGAGCCTCACTACCTACCTATTCCTTCTCATTCTAGGCCCAACCCACCTGCACAAGTATATCTATATAAGGCATATGATATTGTTGTTCAATTGAGAAACACTCCAGCTAAGATTTCCATGTTAGAACTGCTTTAGAAAGCCAATGTGTTCAAGGACATTATTTACCAGGCACTCAATTAGATTTCTATACCACTTGATTTAGAGCCTTCTTATTTTACATTAGTGGTCAACACTTTAAAAACCATAGATCATGCAATTTATTTTGATAGTGAGGATTTTCCTTCTCAGAAAATTATTGATCAAACTCTACCATTATTCATACAAGTTCAAGTCAAAACCAGTGTAGTAAAGAGAGTTCTAATTGATAGTGGTTCCAGACTTAATATGTGTAATATCACATTCTTACAAACCATGGGCGTAGATATGGAATCTATGCAAAAATCCTACAAGAATATTAGAGGATTTGTTGATATACCATGACAAAAATTGGGCACCATTGCTTTAGATATCATGGTAGGACCCAAAACCCTCTCTACACAATATGCTTGATCCTCTTCATTATAATATTTTACTCAGACAACCCTGGATACATGCTATGAGGGTAGTCCCTTCCACTCTTCATTGATGTGTTAAGTTTCTCCATGAAGGATACCTTTACACATGTCTAGCAGATAATCATCCATTCAGATATTATCAAACTACAGAGTCATCTTCAACTATTTTTGCTAGATGGGACACCTCATCTCACAGTTCATCCACCACCTCATTATATTTCTTGTGATCAAATACATACATATGAGGTTGGAGAGACTATCACTTATTGCACTCCTCTACTTACAGTTATGTTTTCAGCTCTAGCTATTCAGCCAATCATAACTTTAGCCATTCCAACTACTCCATAAGTCACAATCCCTACACTTGTTATAATTATACAGTCATTGACAATAATTATTATAGTACCAGTTGATTCTACAGATTTAGTTACTCCATCAATTATAGATACTCTCATAACACCATTGTCTTCTACTACTATATTTTAGGAGACTCTTATATCATAGTTACCCCTTATGGTAAATTTTGAGTTACCATATGTACATGATGCTGATATAGATTCCTAGGCTTCATTAGATGATGATATGACACCCACACTTACATATGACTATTTGTGTGGATTGAGATTTACACTAGTAGGCCCAGGTGAGTACCAAGATGACTTTAGATCTCTCATTACACATCTTACATCACTCCTAGCATCTCACACTATACCTATAGAATATACTTCACATTTGTATCCATAACTAGATCACTTGACATATACAATTCACATGGTTACCTCTGTATATAAAGCCAGTCATTCAGATTCAGGAAAGTAACACATAGCATTAACCACATATTATGTTATAGATGTTACTTGATCATGGATTGATCATCTTACCTATAGTATGTCATAGATCTATTATCAGATTATCACAGCAGGATGGTTACCCATTTTGTCTTTTTCATAAGATCATAGGCCATGATACAAACTCATGTACAATTTTACAAAAGAGATTGGATAAACTATAGGTTCAAGGTATTATTCAGATTATAGCACCACTAGTACCAACTTTACCATTTCCACTAAAGCAATCAACTACTAGAGTCAAATGTCCCAGAAGAGAATCCACATCTCCACCACTAGAACAACCTTCAACTCACCTTCGACAGGATGACACCATGTACACATCATCTACAACATATGATGATGATCTTGAGGTATTTGATGATGTCCATGATCCCTTCCTCTAGTTCTATCCCTACCAATCTCCATCCTTGGACCCTTTACCCCCTCCAGCCTAGTCTTTTCTATCATTATGTACATATTATGTATATACTTCTACATAGATTCTTTGTTTACTTGTACATAGTCTCCTATGATTGATTGTACATAATTTCCCTATGATTGATTGTACATAGATCAAATATTCTAAAAATATAAAAATAATATAACATTTCAAAAATACCAAAATAATACAAAATTTTAAAATCTAAAAACATTCAAATATGTCACAAACACAAAATCATCTTGATTGTATGCATCCTCCATGCTTTACATTTCTACTACTATGCTAGATTTACATTTATTATTCTATGCTATTATTTTTAGATTTATCTACATTACCATGCTTCACTTGATCTTCTTTGAGTGTGTGCAGTGACTTCTAGACCCTTAATTGCTTCATATTACCCATTGAGGGAGCATCCTACTCTTGCATGTGAGATGCACATTGATATATCTTCCCCATAGGGGAATCTTCGACATGACTACACCATTCAGGTTATGTCATTTCTACACTACACACTCTAGTTATCATGTTGATGTACATTATTTACTAGCTTACATAGATTACTCTATCGACACTCACTAGTATTTAGCACTTGTGTATTTCTTTACATATACCTAATATTGTTCTAACATGTCTTGCATACTTTCACTCTTGCTTTGATTAGTTAGATGTGTTTGTATTTTCTAATCTTACATGCTTTATCTTCTTGCTTAGTGGAGCTTAATGTGATTGCATTCCCAGTTCTTGCTTAATTTTGATATGTGCCCTATGATATTTGTCAATGTCCTTTGCTTCTATTCATGTGTGTGCCTTTGGACATTTGTCAATGTCCCTTGCATGTACTCTTATATTTAATTATGGATTTCACACCAACTTATTTGTTTCAACTATATGTGTATGTGGAATTTAAACATGCCTTGTATGCTTGCTTTCTAGTTTGAGTGACATGTGCCCATGTCCCTTATTTTCTTGGCCCATTGGCCACTCTTATACACTTCTTGCTTCTCACCTTGTGTGCTTTTTGCTTGATTTATTTTGATTATTTTTAATGCCATGATCCAAATCATGCATAATCTTGCTTTTTTAGATGTCATGATGGACATCATGCTCCATCCCTCCAACTAACAAATAACAATTAACCAGACTTCCAGTTTAGTTTAGTACATTGCACATGCTTTTACATTGTTATATCTATCTAGACATACACCTATTGATCTAAAAATCTCTCAATACAAACCATGTTATATCCTGAGATATCTTGTTAATTATCATTGCTATATCATATATTTTAAGCATAACACACTTGTAGGGCTCTTTTTTCTAAGGGTAGTCATTGTAGGGTCTCTAATCCTACCCTCAAAAGAGGGAGAAATAATTAGGGGTTTTGTCATATAGATCAGAGCTCCTATCAACCAAAAAATCCAATTTAAGAACACTTAATATAGCAACCAGACATCAAACTAGTTAGAACAGACTAGATAGATAGTGAATAATCTAGAATAGTCATCAGATTTAGCCTAGGACAACAACATTGAGATTGGACTACAACTCTAGTGGCACTACTATCCATTTCTAGTGCTCTTATCCAAATAGTAAAAAAACCAAAATATCTATAAGCAGGCAAAAAAGTAGGTTTAGCTATAGATTTACACAGCTAGACTAGTTTAGAATTAGTAGTTTCAATACATATTTTCCTCAGAGAATCTAAATATAGGTGGCATCATGCATGGCATGATGGATCTAACTTCTATTTTTAGATATGACAGTTGGTATAACTTCCAGATCAAAATCCATGTTCTAGGCATCAGTGATTGGGGGCATTGTGCATGGCACATTTGTTTCTTTTCTTTCCTAGTTCAGTATTATCTAGGCATTCTCAATAGTTATATGCCTTATTCCATGTATAGGTTATTGGCATCATTTTAAAGTGGCTTTCATACAAGCCTACCCTCCACATTCTTGAGTTTTTGAGTTCTCGAGTGGCTTCCATATAAGCTAAATTATTATTTTTAGAGTGGCTTTCATACAAAGCCTAATCTCCATCTTTTGAAATGGTCAAGAGTGGCCTAGTTTCCAACATACATTTAGTTATCTATGCCAACATTATTAGATCATAGTATATTTATGGGCTTCAAGAGCCATCTCATATAACATACATTTCATACTAGTATTTGTTCATAGCTTCACTTCGTGGGGAAATGATAAAGCCAAAGGTCTAGCTAGCATTTGTATTCTTAAGCCACCTATTTAGAGGGCTTGGACACACAGTCCAAATATCGATTAACACATGCATGAATACCTAGCTTCACTTAGTGGGTGACAATGGAGCTAAAGGGATATCCTTTGCATTCTTGAGCCATTTTTGGGGAATTAAGCACTTAGTTTTATTCATGATATTACTCTTGGTACAGCATCATCTAGCATTACTCAACATCACAACAGGTTTTGTATTAGTCCACGTACCTGGTGAGGTGTATTCATTCATTTATCTTCCTCGCTTTTATCCAAATTTTTATGTTCTTATTTTAGATATACCGTATCTAGTAATAATTGATCTACTCTCTTTTTTCTTGCAGACTCATACTTCATAGTGTGCTCCCTCTATGGATAACCCAGCATTACAACAACATCATGAGCTTCACCCTTACAGTTAATTTTAGGTATGCTTTCTCTTTTTCCTTTATCTTAGTATTTTATTTTGTTTTATCACTAGAATAAAGGGGGGGCAAATATAGTCATATAAAAATGCAAAATTGGTAACTTGAGTGTGGCTACTGACACCTAACCCATAGTTCCCTTTTGCTTTCTCCCATGACCCTTCTAGGCACCTTTTCATTTATTCCCAATCATCTGTAGGCTTTCAAGACCTCATTCCAGCTTAGCTAAGACCCTTTTTCCATGCTTAGTCCATCCCCCTAAGTCCCATACCCTGAGGACAATAGTGCCCAATTTGGACTATAGCATTGGACCCTAGGATGTCCTCTTTTTAGTGTTCGTGTCTAATCATATTTTGAACCTAGATTACCATTTTTTCCTGATTCCTCCTCTTCATAGTGTCAGCCTATCATGATTTCATTTAACCTATGACCAATAGATCCCTATATAATCCCATTCAAAGATCATTTTTAAAGGGTTGGTAAATATCACAAAGCAAACAAGACTACTCAAGCACATTTTCCTATTCTCTACATACAACCATCCAATACTATTTCTATCTTATTCAAATACTTACACCAGTTCTAAATCATCTCAAGCACACCCAATTTAGCATTTCCTTAAATTCTCATATCATAATTTCACCAAGCACTTTCTAAGGGAGAACTACATATGGATTAATCCCTCTTCAGAGTATTGGTATGTAGGCAGTGTGCCCACACAAGGGGTGTAGATCCATGTCTAGTGAATCTTACACACACTAACCCTCCACTCTTGTTCTAAATTGGTCAAAGTACAATAGAAGATAGGGTTTAAAGATAAAATTTTCTCTATAGGTATCTCTACAGACTTTCAAATGCCAAAATTTTAGAGACAGGATCACACAGACCTATTGAACAAAACCCATAAAGCTCATATCCTCAAGACAATAGTGCTAGATAAGGACTAAAACATTGGTGCCACTCCTATCCACTTTTGGTGTTCCTATCCAATCAAAAAAAGAAATTCAAAATCTTGTTTACATAGTGTCTTAGGCCTGCACAGTGAATATCAGATCTTCTCTCAATTTGATCAGCATAGTTTAAGCTAAGTCTTATTTTCTCCATCTTATTACTTTTTTTATAAAAGTTGTAATTACCAATTAAATTCACAAATCAATAGCTTATTTACCACATATTATTTACTAATTTATCAATCCATACCCTTTAACTAAATTATGAGTAAAATCCCAATTATTCTCAAAATTATTAAATCAGTAGGTTCTTTGGCTTCATCAATTATTGATAGAGTTTGGCTTCATGTAGGATTCACCCACTATACTTTGGTATGACAACCAGAGTGCAATTCATATATATCACAACCTAATTGAGCATTAGTGGACCAAGCACATTGAGTTACATATATACTTCATTCGTCAACATATGCAAGATGGTGTTCTTAGCTTGGAGTACATGATGACTCAACAACAGGTTGAAAACATCTTCACAAAGCCTTTTGCTTCACCTTTTTCCTTGAGTTGTGTGGCATGATTTGGGTTTCAGAAGCTATCTTTAGGGGGTGTTCATGAGGACATCTTCCATATTCATTTTATGGATACATATTTTACATGAGTACCTTATCAAGCCTAGTTGTCGAGACTCTACTATGGATATGTCACTATTTATTTTTTAGCTTTTGTTATCCCCTAGCTTTAATTGAGGAGGGTGTTAGAGTATGCATTTAGCACATTTTCTAATGTTTTTAGATATTTTGTCATCTAGTGAATTTTCCCTATGTGAGGATTTATCCCACATATGCTAGTTTAGCTAGTTCTATGTTTTGCCTTGCCTATATAACTAAGTTCCTACCTATTGATCATGCTTTGATATGCTTCATTTCTGAATATATATGATATGCCTTATTTTGCATTTCTTATCTACAGCTTCTTTGTGATTTTTTATTTCCAACACTTCAAATTCTAAAGTTGGAATGCCTTTACGATTCCTAAAAAAAAGTAGTAGAATTTAAATTTGAAAATAATAATTTTCTTTTGCCGAAGATAAAATGCTTTTGAAATCAAATTGCCAAATGATTGCTAGGTAATGAATTGTAAGTGATTTTATATGATTTTATATAATATTTTGAATATGTTTATGAGATGACCTTATGAAAAGTGAGGGATAGTAGTTACTAAACATCTTGATTTTAAAAAATTATTTGTTACAAATAAGAGGATAAGGGTGCACCAGGGGAAAAGGTTGCACTATAGTCCTATCTACCTAGGGCAGTCTTGTTCCAGAGGGTTAAAAACTTTTAAGACTTCTTATGAATGGTTTGTGAGCATAATAAGGATGAATAGGAATGTTTTCATATAGTTTTTTCATTACTTTTAGGAAAATGAAGGCTTATGTAATTATTTTAGTTAATGACATGGTGAAAATACAAAGGTAAGGTAAGGATGTCAAGAATAAATATTGTTAAGCATTTATTGATTAAATTTATGTCTCTACATTTCTCCTACCACACACCCACCCCCTTTTATTATAGTGATGAAATAAAGTGACATTAATAGAGTAAAGGATAAATAGATAAAACGTGAGTGTGGAAACATATTTTGTCTTTAGAGGAGGAGTTTGATGTCTTAGGTTACTAGCTAACCCAAACAAAGATAAGGTGATTTCAAACTTATTTACTTGTTAGCCAGGGAGAAAAAATAATTTTTAAATTGTTAATAGGATAAGTGGTAGGCCATTGGGTATCACTAAACCATAACCATACCAACTCGTGGGATTTGAACCTCTAGCGAAATCAAGAGTGACCAAGTCTCGATGAATGAATATTTTGATTTAAAAATGATATGCTTTCACTTATGAAGAACATTCTAAGAAAATTAAAGGTGTTATACATCGACTGACACTATACTCTAAGGAGGAAATAACAAAAAAGAGGGGGGGACTAGAATATGGTTCACTAAAGTGCAGCTATGATGTGGATCATCAGTAAGATCAAATGTGGGTCACTTAAAAAACTAAAAAGAAGAGATGAGAGATAGTATAAAGCTCATAAAAGTGAAATCAAGATGTGGAAAATCACTAAGATCAAATGTGTTTCACTTGAAAAAGATGAATCACACTATTGCAGATGGATCTAGCTTCAAAATGTAACTTATTGAAAACTTGTTTATTGAAAATATAAAAGAGAGGAGTACATGAACCAAAATCATGCCCCATGTATTATATAGAGTGTTACTTTAACTTTTTAAGTATTTTAAATTTTTGTGTATGTGAACTTGTGTTAAAGTATTTGTAAGAGTGGAGTGCATATGCAAGTCATTGCCCCCATAATATTGATAATTTTCATAATGTATGTTATTATGAATCTGAAATAAGTTACTTGTGAGGGATTGAATTCAATATAAGCCCAATATGATGCCTTCCTTTTAAGATGAGGGATGTATCTTGAAAATCACTTATCTCAAAAAAAATTGAGAGCCTTGTGAAAGATATAATCATGTAATAATATTTTACATATTGGAATCTTAGAAATATAACTTTAAAACATATGAAGATTTTGTGTATTGCATTACATTATGTATTTGAATATAGTATTAAAGTATCAAATGAAGCATGTAAAGAACTTGAAAGTGTTTAATATGTATTATAATCATAGATTTTTAGATAAATCACGTAAAGAATTTGTAAGTATTGAAAGTGCATTGCATCATGGTATTAGGTATAACATTAAATTGTAGATGAAGCATTGAAAGAAAGTAGTATGTGTATGATATTTTATTATGAACCATAGTAACAAGCAATGTCAAACATAAGGCCCAAAAGCCACATATAATGGACATATAAATGTCACACAAGTAGAGAAGGCCAAGGGCCACACACAAATGGATCAATATTTTAAAATAATTCAATCTTGAGGAAAAGAGAATTATTCTTTTCAATTTCAATTATGTTGCTTTCTTGTAGTCAAAGGCCAAGCTTAATAGTGTTTTATTGAAGGTCATGGGCATCTATTGTTAAGCATTCTAATTAATCTCCTGGTTTTATTCATCATGGATTCCTTGCTTTCTCTAAAATGGAGAACTACATTGGCCTAAGGCCCTTTGGGATATGTAGGCATCACTTAGTCAACAATGAGGTTTTTAAGGATAGCTTGGTCATTCCCACATCCCTCAATTTTTTCCTATTGCATGCGATCTCTTTTGTGTGATTATTTAATACAAGGGCATCAATTTTATAGGTATTTTGTGCATTTATTCAACCCCCACACAAAAAAAAAAAAAACCTTGTAGGCAACTGCATGTGTTTCAATTAAAAAATTGTTGATATAGTCAATAAGGAAAACATAACATAGAGTAGACAAATTCACACTATGTTCAAGTCTTACTAATGTGTTACTTTCCATTTACCTTCTAAAGCATTGATTCTTTAAACATCATGATCCTGAATCCAATTTCATCGGGTCTAAATTGGTAAACCATTTGTATATTCAGTAATCAGTCAATTTCAAGCTAAGTACATATTTATAAGGAATCATTAACATTTTTGATATATCATGAGGCACATGGAAACTAAATTTTTTGTTTAGCTTTGTATTTTGGCTATAAGTAGTGGAGTAAAACCCCTCATGCCATAATGTTTGTAATAAGAATATCGCATAACCCTTCACAACATTTGCTAAGTAGTTTTAAAACTACTGAAACATGATTATAATACAAATAAATTTAAATTAAAAATATATAAAATATTTTTGTGTAAGAAACTAGAAGTTTAACTAAAACCCTTTACCACACAAAAATCAAATGTAAAAGCAAGTATTGTAATATTGCACAAAAAATAATTATGAATTTCAAGAGATATATAAATTATTTTTATAATATAAAAAAATTGTTTCATAAAAATAGTGAAAATATAGAACCCATTAATTGAATTAAGAATAAATTAAATTCTCACCACTTAAGCTAACACTTACTAAGAATGGTAAATTGTGGTTTCTAGTAATATTTTTCCAATAAAAGAGAGGCTTTTAATAAAATATGTATGAACAAAAGCAACATCTAATAATTATGAAAATTAAATTGTTTTGAATCATTTGTGAATGAAACAAATTGTAGCAATTTCAAGCTAATTGCGATGAAATCCTAGAACATGTAAAATGAAAATTATGTAATTATAGAAAAATAGATAACTATTTTAAAATCTAAGATAAAATTTTATAGAAAAATAGTAAATTTACATAACCTAAAAATTAATTGTAAAATAGATTGTTCTACTTTCAGTTATGCAAATATTTACTAAAAATTGTAAATTATAATTTATGGAAAAATTATACAATAATTTTCTAAGAAAAATAGGTTTTTATTTGTGTATGAATAGCAAAATCCTATAATGAATTTATGAATAATATTGATAACTCAAAAAATACATAAAAATCTCTAGTGAGGAGCTAGAGTTTTGAAGATGTTCAACAATATATGAGTTCACCAAAATGTTTACCCTATAATTATTTGGTGTTAATCAATTATCTATGAATAAAATATATAAACTAATGTACAATAGTATATAATAAAATAAAATAAAGTATAAATTTGAAAGTAAGTTATAAATAATGAATTGTAATAGGAAAAATATGTACTTAGCTTGAAATTGATTGATTTTTTAATATACATGTGGTTTACTAATTTAAAAATGATCAAATAAGACTCTGGATCATGGCACTGCACAAATCATCACTTTAAAAGGTAAATGGATAGGACCGCACTAGTAGGATAGGACTATAGTGCATATATGTCCACATTCTATTATGTTGTCCTTGTTGAATATATCAACTATTTTTTTATTGAAGCATGTGTGGTTACCTGCAAGGATTTTCTAATTATGTGTCAAGGCTGAATATATGCACGAAAGAACTATAAAATTTATGCCCTGGTCATTCATAAGCACACAAATGAGATCAAATGTAAAAAGGGAAAAAAAATGGGGCGGGGAGGGGGTGCGGGGGGGAGGGCGGGGGGAAGTGGGGGGAAGTGGGAATGGTCAAACTATCCTCAAAAACCCCTTTGTTGATTGAGCATTGTCTACATAGCTCATAGGCTCTGAGGTTGATGCAGGTTTCCTTTTTAGAGAAAATAGAAAATTTGTGATGAATGTTGTAGACACTAAAAAACCATACACTATAGCTCTATATGTCTCATTAACCTTTAAACCACACCTTGGTCTCCTTTGGGTTAGATTATTTACTAATTACCCCTTTAACACACCCTTTCAACCTTTTATCCCTTTAGCTAATTTAATTATTTGATTAAATTAGTTAATCGTATTTCTATCTCACCTACCCAAACCCATGGCTAATCTATCAACATCTAGCCTAAAGACCATTTCTACCCTAGCATTTAATGTCTTAACTCCCTAGACTTCTTCCTCATGCATCCATATGTTCCCTTTAATAACCTCGAACCATTTCACAATGTCTTAACCTCTAATCATTATTGCAAATGGTTAATTTTAGCCATTTTGACATTTTCTCCCTAATCGTCACTGGTCACTCCTCGATCGGCATCGGTTGACTTGAACTAGCAATAGTTCCATAACACTAGCCCAAGACCCATGCCTAGGATGTTAGAATGACAAAAGATAGAATGGGATCATTCAGTGCAAATGACTAATCACTCTTGCTGAATTAGAGCCTAACTAGAACCAATTTAGAGACTTAGAAAGCACCTCATCATCCCAACAAAAAATATTCAAGTGTTGTCACTCTACTTGCATAGCTCCAGGCTCTCTATTAGCTTCACCTCAACTTCAAGACTTCTCCAGACCATCAAGCACCAAAGATAAGTATTCTACACTAGTTTTTTAGTTAAGTTATTTGGTTTCAATAGCTTAGATCCTACAACCACTTCTAAACCTATCTCCATATCCCTTTTATGTTTGGGAATTCTATAACTTCAAATGCCCTTCTTTCCACTAGAACACCTACTGACCACTCTTAGCCATTTGAATGTTAAAACCCTAACTTGCTTACCTTTGAGGCTTCCCTTTATCTCCACAACCATTAACCCACCTCAAAAAACTTATTAAAACCCTTCTACAACTTACCCATAATCCATTCTGCCTTAAACTAACACCTTGTCAAAACCCACAGTAATCACCAACGGTCAGCTTCGACCATCAACAATCCCTTGTCAATTGGTGACGGTCAACCCTGACTGCCAATGGTCACACCTTAACCGATGATGGTCACTGTGTAACTTATTTCACCCAAAACAATACGTTAAAAAGACCTATTCACCTCAACCAAATACTCTATTTCTTCACCTTTATCACTACACAGACTCAGTAGCAATAACTTGAACCACACCTTAATAGTTTAGCATTTATCTTCAATGTTATTTCATTAAAACAAGCATTTCTTTTTAAAATTATTTATTTCATATAGATTAAGTATTTTTCATTACTTATGCAACCTTTCTTATCAACACTTTGCCTAACATCAACTTGTTTAAAACGTGGATTGATAGCCTCCAAGGAAGTCGTGTGCTTCTTGGATCTAGCTTCCTCTACGTAGTCCACACACCTACCTTACTAATCAACCACTTTATAGTGTCTTTCTAATATGTAAGTCATTCTCTCTAGATAAAGAGGAGTATCTACTATCGACTTGATTATGTGTACACAACAAAACCAGGGTCTTCTACCACACCCTTCTTTAAAGTTTCTTCTTACTTTCTTAAAAAAAAAAAATTAAAAAAAATAGTGAAACAAATGCAACTAGAATATTGATTAGAATGATTAACAATAGATACCCTTGACCTATAATAAAATACTATTATACTTGTCCTATGATTGTAAGAAAGTAACAAAATTGAAATTGAAAAGAATAATGCTCTTTTATTCAAGATAGAATGCTTTTGAATTTAGATTCTCAGATGATTGCTAGGTAATGAATTGAATGGCTTGATGTGATTTTATAGAAGAATATTTTGAATAATTTTATACGCTGACCTTATGAAAAATAAGAGATAAGCAATACTAACTGTTTCAATTTTTAAAGAATGTCCATTGGAGGTAAGAGGAGAAGGGTGCACTAGGGGATAAGGTGGCATTGTGTTACCGTCTATCTAGTGCGGTCTTATCCTAAAGTGTTAGAAACTTCTAAAACTTGCTATGAATGGTATGTGATCATAATAGGGCTGAATAAGAATGAAATAGAGATGATGTATGCATACTATTTTCTTAATATTTGTAAGACAATAAAATATCTTGTAATGATTTTGGTTAATGACATGGCGAAAAGACCAAATAAGATAAGGATGTCAAGAATAAACATTATTAAATATTTATTGATTAAATTTATGTATCTACAATACACACGTTGTTAGGGATAATGATGGATAAAAACAATTTTAACCCTAAAAAATCATATTTATAACAACCATAGCAAGAGCTAGCCTTAGACAAAAATGAAGCATGCACAATAATTTGAATAACATACAAGCAAAGAGAAACTTTAATAAAATGGCAAAACTATATAATAATATGGGAAATATTAAAATAAAAATAAATTCAATATGTAATATAAATACTTTCTAATCTCAAGAGGTGCATGGATATGAAACCCTAAGATTAAGCATAAAAAATCTCATATTCACAAATATATTTTATAATAAAATGGATCCCAGTTTTTTTAGCACTACTTTTTACTTCAAAATATGGACAAAGGAAGATGTGATATAAAATAAAGCCCTGTATTATGCTTAAGATAAATAAATAAAAATACTTGAAATGATTGACAATAGATAAAAAGGGTTTAAAGATGCATAATTAATTTCTCACTTGAATCTTAACAATCATTATAAATTATGAAATTATGAGAAACAAACCTTAAAGCAGTTCCGGTTCTCAAATTTTTACTGGTTCGCAACAACTTTTTACTTAGTCTGAAATGTAATATAATCCTTCCAAAGTCTAAAATAAATAGTTTACACTTTTTGATATATATATATATATATATATATATAAAAGCAGCATGATGCTTATCCTATTGAGATGATTCTATAAGAAAACCGTAAACAACATGAACAATAATATGCAGCATTTATATTCAATCTGTAGATTAGGAGTTTCATCTTCCTTTATGTTTGATAAATCTCAATTAGCCCTTTCCCATCTTTTAATTCCCAACAATGAACTATTAAATGCCTCTAAACATAATATGAATCTCATTCATATATGGCCTTAGTTATTGCGCCTTTGAAGATCTGCTATTGCACCAGGTTTTTTTTTTCTTTAAATCAATTGTAAACTACAATGTTAGGCCATTTATCAAGATACAAGTTCTATGAAATTTCAAAAGAATGAGTTATTTTTTTTAATGGGAAAAATAAATACTTTTCTGTTTAGCATTTAAATCGAAAAAATAGATATCTTTCAATCTTCGACAGAGAATAGATACCTTTCAATCTTTAATATTAAACCCAAGACTACAAGATCAATCGGAAAAAAATGGATAGCAACAGCAGGATCCAGCCTGTGCTTCAACAATTCTTCACCTCAAATATTTACAAATGGCCTATGGACCTCTCATTACTTTACAACAGATGGTCAGAGACTGCTATTGTGATATAAAATGGCAATTCCCACCACCAGAATCAATATTGCAGCATGCACATGATCTCTGCAGAAATCAATCCAGACAGGAGCCAAATTAAACAGCCTATGATACCTAATCAACAGCTCTTGTGCCTCTTGTTGATTTTGAATCTCCTTACCTTGTCGTTTTCCATGATAGTATCAAGCTTGGGTCTCCAAATCTGGTTTTTGGATGCAGTGACCAACTGAGCATAATCTTTCTGCAGTTGAGGAGTATTGCACAGCCTCTCATGTGTACCATTATCTCGTTCCTCGGCACCACCGAATCTCGCATCCTCCATGAGCTGTGAAATAAACTCTGCACACACCCGGATCCGGAGGCCTCCTTCAACCTTCTCTATTTCAAATGGGTTTTTCAGAAACGGTGCTTTCAAACTACTCCTCACAGGAATTCTGGAAGGAACAACGGATTTAGAGGGAAAAATGAACGAAGCCAATGATACCAGAGACAGCACAGATTGAAACGACTGCTTGGGCAGGAGGAAATATTTCTGGCCCATCTTGAGTTCTTCCTTGGGAGAAAGAGCCGGTATTTTCTGCCCCAAGTACAGAGAATCCGAATGACAGACCAGATGCTCAGGAAAACGCTGCATGATTTCGCTTGCAGTTATCGATCTGTGGATAATCTCGACGCTTCCGTCCGAATGAATTAAATGGATGGCGGTTTCCTTTGTGTGAGGAACCACGCAGGAAGTATGGTTTCCCATTCTTTTCTTGTTTTTTTTTTTTTTTAAAGTTGTTTACAGAGAAGCTTCAAGGAAACACACCTGCACCGGATAAATATATCAAAACGGATTTATATTAGGAGAGCTTGAACGAGTCAAACAATGGGTGGAGAGGCGTGCAACGGTAGACATGTTTCGAGACTGGTAGAACTGTTTCTTTGACCGGGAGAACGGCCGATTTGTCCTTTTCTTCATTTCTGGGGATGCCATGTCGATTTGGATTGCTTTGACGGCGACGATTGACCCTTTGGATTGCTTTGACGGCGCCGATTGACCCTAGAGTGGAACGGCGATAAACGTGCATCATCCCCAGAGGGTAAAAAATAAAAAAATCCGTGGACGGCATTTTTCACGGGGGTTTCCTGGTCAAAGTCTTCGTTGTGTCCATGCACAACATTCGCCAAAACGCATGTAATGAAGGTTTTTGATAACTGACAAAGGTGATGGGACCTAGTGGCCTGCCACCACCCAATCTGTTGGAAAATGGTGAGAGTGGAGAACCATTTGGGTTGAGGATAGCCTGACCCACAATTGAATCCCAATCCCAACATTGTCGGGGGTAAAGAATGGTGGGTGGTATGATAATTGAAAGGTTTTGTTTTGATTAATAATTATATTATTATTGTGTTAAGTTTGGTATTGAGTTAAGAGGATATCGAGATTTTTCATTCTCTAAAGTATAAAGAAAAAAAAAAATTATAATAGTTAAATAAATGTCAAATTTAATCTCTTTCCCACCATTTTCTTTCGAGGTCGTGGGTATGGGGGATGGCATCACTAATCTCGTAGTCGATGGTTTTGAAGTTGAAGGCCTCTCCTCACTCTCGTTGGTCATCTCCTCTCGAGGATCTAACAAGGGCAACAGAGACAGTGGTGGTGGGGAGAGGGGGGGGTTGGAGGCTCTCTCAGCAGGATAAGTTCATGTCGCTGGCATTGGCTATTTATCCTTTCAACAGGTTTCTAAATAACAGAATGATACTAAAATTAACTAGCAAACTGATGGTTGGGACCCCATCTTGGTTGATGAAGATCCCTTAGCACAGGGGGTGGGGGGAACCCTCAGGATCTTCTGCTTCCTCGCTTCCATCTATCGTCATATTCGTTATTGTTGCTTAATGGTCTCCTTGTTGTTTGTACTTTTATCTTTCTCTTTTTTCGATTAATGTGCACTTGAGTTAGTTTCACTGTGGTTTGTTCAGTCGTGTGGTAGCTTTTTATGGACTATGCTCTTCCCAAGGCTTCTTTAACTCGATTTAGTTATTTTGGGGTGTAACTTTTTCACCCATATTTTTTTATATGATTAGCAATGTATTATATTTTGTTATATTAATGAAAGTGCGTTTTTCAATCAAACAAAATGTCAAATTTAAAGTC
This sequence comes from Torreya grandis, assembly GCA_037957365.1. Taxonomy (NCBI): domain Eukaryota; kingdom Viridiplantae; phylum Streptophyta; class Pinopsida; order Cupressales; family Taxaceae; genus Torreya; species Torreya grandis. The sequence goes on from JARHVA010000207.1 coordinate 1,326,234, forward strand.
GATCATTTTTATTGACTTTTTACACTATTACATTTGCTCCTTCCACCCTTGTTGTCATGGTAGGCTATGCATATATATCTTAAATACATCAATCCGAGAAATGTTACGATGTATCGATCTAAAGGCGCCTATATTGGACTTATCACATAGTTTCACCCATTGAAGGCTTCCGCATTGATAAATGACTCCATCACCTTCTCTAAAAAGTTATTTTTGACTGGTGATAGATAGTGTCAATTTAATTGCACCACTGTGTCTCAAAAAGAATCTTTTTAGGGAAAAATGAATACCAAAATTTATTGTATGGCCAAGATATCATAATTTTTCGATCGCCTTCTCCAAGCAAGAAGAAAAATTATACCATGATGATTAAATGGACATCAAATTTAAAGTCTTATTAACATCTTACACTATTACACTCAATGACCACCATCCCCGGTTGCCATTGCAAGTTACAATCTAAAAAGCACTAAGCAATGTCAATTTTGAAGCACCTATCGTGAATTTTTCACATGCCACAGTAATAACAATTATATTACCTTCTCCACAAATTCCCTATTGACCGGTGACAGACGGCCTCAACCTAGTTCTACCATTATTTTAAGGGCGGAAAAAATCTTCTTAAAAATTAAAACAAGCTTCAAACTCCACTGTACATCTATCATATAATAATTTTTCAATAACCTTTCTCAAGCAAAACAGAAAAACTTGTGTCACAATCAAAAAAACTTTAAATTTAAGTTCGAAACTATCACATGACACTCAAATGAATATCGAATTATTACACTCCACCACCACACAACCACCCTCATCTCTCATTATAAATTACGACTATCGACGTGTTTGTTGAAGTTATTAATAATAAACAATTAAAATTTAACCTCGAATATAACTCTAGAAGAGGGACAACACCACGAGCAAAACCACCTTTGGCAGGTATGGTGTGTCGTTTAGTAAAGTAGGGAAGATGGGACGGGGTATCTAGAAGAGTCTCATGGATATCTAGAATGGTAACCCGCCCACCTTCCACTTCTCCGAAAAAGAAGAGGGTGGACTAGGGTTTTGATTTACGTGGGCCACTTATTTGGTATTCAAGGTACGAATCTTTCCCTTTTTTGTATTTAAGTTATTTTATGCTATTTAAAATTTAAACAAATAAAAAAAATTAAATTCTCTTTCTTTTTTGAAAAATAAAATGGTGAGATTATTTAAAAGGCCCCACAAGATTATTAAGGTGTTTGTTTTATAGTTTGACACTTTTTTCAAAAGTGGGTATGATGGTGAAGGAATGTGTATATCATATTATAATTATAGGTTTGAATTCAAAAAGATGGGATTGTTTGGTTTCTTGTTTCTTATTTATTAGTTTTTGTCTTTTGATTATCAATTTGTATGTTAATAAGGTCTTAATTTGAATGCAATAAGTCTATATGTCATGATATCAGCATTGCAATTTCAAATAGATTTTTACATATTGATTATTAGTGACAACCTCTAATTTATTTTCATCAACTCTCTCAAGTGTGGGGTATGTAATCTCCTTGAATCTGTCACTCATATCTTTTAGAAATAGAGATTTGTTAAAAGAATATGCACTGCTATGCACAATGACTTTCCTGATATTTTTGGACACATGTTATCTTGGAAACAAGCTCTTCTTGGTTTTAACATTTCTCATAATGTAATTACTGAATATTTTAGGTAGTTGATTATTAGTCACTTGTGGAAGAATAGATGCATTGTTGCGTTTAATAGCTCTTGTATTCCTTTTGCAATTACAATTCAAAAGATATACGCTAACTATTGTTTACAGATGTATATTCTTTTTAGGGTACTTCAAAGAGATTTTGTCAACAACATTGAATGAGCACAACAAATGGCAATATTTGAAAAGCAAATTAGAAACGTTGAAAATGAGCAAATGAAGTTAGTGTTGAAATTATAATGGTTCCTTTGTCATGTTTTATGTCTTCTTTATGTTAATCTTGTTTGCAACTCTTGTTGTTGTAATAGATAACTTAATAAAAAAAAATAAGTCTATAGGTACATGAGTGCATTGAAGCATTTAAACAATATTTACCAGATAGGGAAACTTTCATAAGTTAGTACATTATTATTTTTATGACTACTACCATTTATTGAAATGTTTGCACCCCTTGTACCAACCACTTATTTTTTTCTCCATCATTAACACTAGCTCATTATGCATTTTTACAAACCCTAGTTTGCATGTTATATATGTATCCATATTATTATAGATGCATAAAATTGGTATTAGACACTTGGCAACATCAATGTTGACTTATATTTGACATACTTTGATTGGTGCACACATATTTGACTCTCGCTCACATTCTCTCTTAGCCAGACATCTATCACTTGCCTTGGCCTTCTTGATTTATCATTATTCATACTCAGGATCTCCCTGGTCTATGCCTAAATGTTTTATTATCTTATGTAGATGGGCACCATTTTCTAGATCACTATTTTATCCTTCCTAGTTAGTACCGACAATAGTCAAATGTTATCGATTATCAATAGTGTCCACCATCCCTCGTAGTGTCTCAGGTTCCTCAAATGACTATTTTTGAATTTAAACCCCTCCTCAGGTTAGCCCATATGTTTTATATGTCAGTTATGAAGGGAAATCACCCAAAGAGTCACCTATATATACACATATTGCACTTATCTAGCTCTCACTTTGTCAATGTTGGAAAAATACTCACATGTTGAGAGATCTACTTGCACAGTCTTAAGGCATTATCCCAAAGCATCCAAATCTAAATAATCCTTGAAGGAATAGTCCTAAACTAATTTTAAACACCAAGCACAAGGTTAAAGTTGAATATTTTCAAGTATTGAAGGTCAATACATTGCATTGAATTTAAAGGATCACTATTGAGCACACATGCACATATGATGCAGAAGCATCAAATTAAATTCACTTCTATTGTGTAAATAGTGTAAGATGTACTTGTTAATGGGGTTAAGAGGTCTTATAAGGAATTTGAGAAGTTAATAAGGAGATTCGGAATGTTCTACTAGTCTTAGGATAGATCCAATTAGCATGACTTGGATTTTCCCTCCAAAAAGTTGAGTTTGAATAGTTAATTTCTTGTATAGGGATATGATCATTTGTAAAAGGGTTGGACCCTCTTTTAATATTCCTAAATGTTTAATCATGTTGTAAATATCCTTTTAATTTGGGTAAAGACAACTTTGTCCTTAGATTAATGTAGAAGCTTGTTATACGTTGGAATAAGGCAAAATTGTATATGGTTGAGAATATTTTGGACCAAACTAAGTTTGTATGTAATGATAGGTTTCAAAACATTAGAATAGGAGTTAATATAAGTAGTTTAACAAAGAGAATCATGGTTTATAATTTATAAGAGGTAGAGGGGAGGAGTGAACAAGGCCCTTAGGCCTATGTATGTATGACAGTCTATAGGACTGTGGATATGTATGTGAAGATTGAGAAACAAGAGAAGAATATTTGTGTTTGAAGAAGCTTGTTAATGAGTAATATTATGCTCTCTGATGTTCTCAATTCTATTTAACAATATATGAATGAATTTTAATCAGTGAGCTTGAAAACAAAATCTTAAAGTCTGTAAATGACAATTTGCCATTAAAAATTCAAAGATCTATATAAGAGTGTTTTCTTATATGAATATCAAGGAAATTGGATTTGAATGTTGATTTTAGTTGAATTATAAGTGTATGAATATGATATTAGTGGAATTCTAGTGATATAACATTGAATTTGATATATGACTATTTGAAAGACTATGTTTTATATATTTACAATCATATACAGACATCTTGTGGCACGTACCAATAGTTGCATGAGCTTAATAAGGAAGTTGTGAAGATAAGAGAATGTGAGGTTTATATCCTTTTGAGAATAGTGTATAAGATATTCATTATTGTTAAAAATAATATTGGAGGTCGATGGCATGGTTATTATCACCAAGCATTTGTATAAAGTTCGCAGTATTCTATGATTTTTAAAATTGTGCAAGGCTTTTGGGTAAACTTCAACCCTAGTAAGGAAGGCCAGAAATGGTATTGAATTGTTCAAAATTTTGATACATGGTTTCTTAAAATCCTAATTATATCCTACATAGTTGTAAATTACCTGTGGAAATCTGAACAAAATATTGATTAGTTAGAAGATACATATTGTACAAAAGTAAATGGTAGAATGCAACTAACATCGATAGGTCTGTGCTTTGAAAAATTATATCAATGGTTTGGCACTGGTAATATTCTTTTGATAATTATTTATCAAGATCACATTTCACAAATAGATTGTACACATAGAGTCTCTAATATACAATTGTAACTAGAAGTTTAATATCAATTTGGTATTTGATAGAGAAAGGATAATATAATATTTAGGTCAATTGTATTCACTCCCTAAAAAATTGTGATTGAGCTTATTACATCTAATAGTGGTAATATGGGCTATAAATTCTATTTTGAGTCTCTCATTCTTCATGGAAATTACACAATGTTATGCAGTAATTAAAACTAGATTAGATTGGGAAGAAAGTGAATAGAGTTCACAATTTTAAATCTCCATCTATACATTCAAAGACTGAGTACTTCCACTTGAGCTTGTTAGAACATAATTTTGTCTTGAATTGTTAATGTTTGAATAAGTTTGACACAGGGTATAGTATTTTTAAGAAATTTGTTTGGTCTGGTAAGACCCAAACGACTCAACCTCCTTCAATCCTTACATAACAACTATAAAAAAAATCGACAAGATCTAAACCAAGCTTAAATCAGACCTTTATTTTACTCAGTCACATGCTCAAATAAGTAAGAGACCTATCAAAGGTAAAAGGTTTGAATATCAGGTGAGTGATTTTGTAAAGAAGAATTTTTTTATTTACATAAGATTTAGAAGAATTTCAAACATGAATATTTTCATTGGTCTTATAAATACCAATATAAATAGTAAATAAAATTATATGAAATGGTGACAGACCTATAATAAATGGAGAAGTTGCAAACTTCTAGAGAGGGTGATTGAAAGTTGAATAGGAAGATCCTTCATTAAGGAAAGAGGTTGATACAAAGAGGGGGAATGTTGAATGAAACAAAATTAGTCCTGATAAAACCTACAAAGGAGATCTATTGTAAAGGAATTGGATCATGCATAAAGAATAAACTCATTAAGGTTTAGGTAATCAAAAATTAGTCATTGAGTAGAAGTATCTAGGATGGTCAAGTGATTTCAAGGCATATTATTTCATAAGATAATGCGAGTATAAATGAATAATTGTTATCATTATCCTAGTTATCTTTAGTTGAGTATGATCCTATATGTTAGTTTAGTATAATGGTTTTAGTATAATTGCATCAATTGAATCAAATGTGAACATTAGAGAGGCATCAACATAGGTGGGAGAACTACATGTGGTTTGAGCTATCTTCAAAGTATTAGAGTGTAGGCAATACTCAACCACTCAACAAGGAGTGGTTGAGGCTATCCAAACCACATTTTACACCCTTCTCTTTTCAAGTGAGTCAAGTGTCGAAGGTAGAGTTAGGGATAGAAGACAAAAGTAGAATTTGTGTACAGGATAGTAGTTCTAAAATTACACAAAAATAATCCATATAGGTAGGCGCAATGATCTACAACAAAACAAATAAAAAATATCACATATGATAGTTCTAATGAATAGTGGATATGACTATTCGTCTTAAGTGTTTATCCTCTACCATCAACGTCAGATGGGTTTTGACACTCTATTTTTTGAGTTGAACAACCACATATCCATTTTAAGCTGTTTCAGATGACTATGCACAAACAATGAGGAAAAATATAATAGTTAATTACTTTATCCTCTTGTCATTTATATAAATAGTAAGTGCAATATTTATAGTTGTGACATTTAGACATGTATGTGGAATGTTATATCTTATGCAATCTAAATCTCCCTAGTTTTAACTTGTTTAGGTTATCCTAAATATATAAAAAAATAAAACATTTTGGTGAACTTGTACCTTCTCTCAAGTGCAATAAACCATGCATCGATATCCCTTAGGGTTTCTTACATCTTCTTTGGGTTTCATATTTTTGTGTTAGGTTTCATATCTATTCTCTGATTGCTAAATTTTGATTTTTCTTTTACCTCCACACAAGCATAATGGAAAATGTAATATATGTGAATGGTAATAAGGAAAATGAATATGTTGATTTTCATGATATATTTGATGATATAGATCAAATTGAGCTAATTTAATATCTTAACAATAATACACAAATGACCAATGTGTTATTACATGTAACTAAAGATTTACAAAAATAATGTGTTAAGGTTGCCACAATTAAGGAACAACATGATTTATTCAATGATATTGATTTACCTTTTAGAGGAATTGATTCTAAAATAAGTGCCAAGACCACTACTTATGTTGCTACTATTTTTATGTCTACACCTATGGTACTCCACTCATAGTGTGGGGGAAATCAAGTTGTTCTTCATATTTTTATGGTTCTTTTTACATGAAAAAAAATTGTGCCTCCTAGGAGGGATACTCATGTGATGACATCCATTGTTACTAAATTTCCCATGCCTATCACTCAAACCCTTATGCAAACTATCATTGACCTTAAAGCTAAAGTTTCTCAACTGGGAACAATATTGTGAGAGTTGACCATTCGACTAATTATCAAGGTTTATTAAACAATCCATTGGCTCTACATATTTCAACTTATCCCTTACCTATTGGGTTTGTTGCACTTAAGCTCACATTATATGACGGTAAAGGTGACCCAGAGTTACATCTTTCAAGCCTTTCATGTAGCATGTTTGGTCTATGCATTAAATGATAAATTGTTGACTAAGTAATTCCCAAGGATCCTAAAGGATTATGATTTGTTGTGCTTTTATGATTTCCCATCTCAATTTATGTATGCCTTCAATCCTTTTGTTGAGCAGTTTCTAGTGCACTTTTCTATCAACATAAGTGAGAATATTTCCTTTGCTTAGATTTCCAAACTTAATCAAGGAGCTGATCAACCTATCAATTATTATTTTCCACATTATAATATAATGATATCTAAGATGAAAAATACAATGGATGATAACGAGCTACTAATAAGCTGGTCCTTTTGGCTCCTCAATTAAGGAAGTTAAGATATTACAAAAGTTACTTGAGTGCAACCTCAAATCTCTCCATCTGCTAGTGGATGTTGATATGAATATGGCACAATCTAATAAGTTTGATGTCAACACTTATTTTTATTGGCATATATGCATGGGACATTATAAAAATATATACTTTGGTTTGTGACATAAGATACATGACTTAATTTGCTCAATATTATTGAGCTCAATGATGTTACAAAACCTACTAGTGATTCAATGTTGCAACCTAATGGGAATGTGAAGCTCAAATTATTTTTAAACCCTTTTCCAAATCATATGGAAAAAGAGTATAAAACTAATTCAGATGTTCACTTGAATTAAAATGCACATCCTCCCCAAAAAAATTATGATTATAATACTAACGAACACCATCCTATTGATGGCTTAATTAGTGTGCTTAAGGATACACAAGTACAAAGACCTACATTCACATTTAATGAGCATAAAATTGTTGATGATTAATTTATCAATGCTCCTTTTTTTTTGTGCACTTTCATTGATTCAAAACCTATTCATAGTGTTATGTTAAACATAGGAATAAGTGAAAATATATGTTTTATGACACTACTAAATAATATTGAATGAATATAGAAGTATATGATTTCTACAACAAAGACAGTGAAAGGATTTGATGGAAAGAGACAAAAGTCGATTAGAAGCATCACATTACCACCTAAGGTAGGATTTGCAGTTGTGGCTACCTGGTTCTTAGTGTTACCTACTACTAGAGTATTTGATATGTTATTAGGGTGGCCATGGATTCATAATATACATGTAGTTCCATCCTCAATACATAGATGTATGAAATAGATCTATACCAATCGAGTGATTAATATTCAAAGGATTCCATATGAGTATCCTCTTCAATTGAAGACATTATCTTTGCCTCCTACACCATATCTTATTATACAACCTATACAAGTTCATCATACAAAGTCAAAAATAAAATAGATAATTAAATTTTCATGAATGCCTATGCTTCAATGTCCACTACATTAAAGGTATCTTCAGGATCAAAAGACATTACATGCTCTAGCATGTCATAAACTAATTTTACAAGATGCCTCATGTGTTCCATAGGACATAGTCACATTTTTCAAGAATTGCATGACATTCAAAGGCTATTATGATCACTGATCAATTTACATGAAATACACATAATTAGGTAATATATGATAGTGATGATGGATACATTACATCACATGATCACTTATATGATTCAAATATAGATACATATGTTACTTCTCACCCATGACAAGTGACATTCACATAAATTGATCCAAATCATCATTTAGTATTCACATAATACATTTTCAAAAAAAGAAATAGGACCTGTGCATAACTTGTTTTGCTAATATACATGATTACTTGATTTTATTTATCAAAAATATGGTAGATTATGTATCCAATTTATATGGATATGTGTTTCATAATATACATGAATGAGATGTAGGGCATATAGGTACATATGATGCATGGATTTACTAGTGCAGGAAATTATTCACACCTATGGAATACCTTTTCTACATTGTGGGTAGGGCTACACTAGGGGCATCTTGATACACCTTATTCAAGTTTTATTTTTCTATGAATTTACATTGAACATATTGGCCTACACATATTTATTATACATGGATTGCTCTTGTATATAATCTTGATGTGTTATTCTATATGGATATGGTACTTTACTACATGTGATGATGACATCGATTAGTTATTTAGACTATTACTGCTTTGTCTATGCATCTTGATGTTGTTTCTTATTACATTGTGTGACTTTTAGTGGTCTAGATTGCACCCTAACTAAGAAAGGGATTGTTTAGGTCCTCCTTCTCAAACCTAGTCCAACATGGGACTGATCCTAGGATGTGGGTCACCTAAACTTGGGTCAGGCCTCTAGGGTTTTTAATGAGGCTAGATCCTCTGATGCATCAGTTCACTCATTTACACTAAAACCTACTCATTATTGGGGTGAAAAGGGAGAGAGCGAGATAACTGAAAGGGAAATATAAGCTAAATTTGGTGATGCACCTAAATTATTATTCATCTATCAGGGTCTTGCTCTACCAATTAGAGCACATATGATTACTTCTCGTATTAGCAACTAAACACGGAATTTAACCAGAATCAATAAGTAACTAGAAATATGAAACAACACAGGAATTGAGAGACAATACACAATTGTATTAATAATCACTCAGAAGAATATACAATAAAGAAGATGCCACTTATTCTTCCACCTCAAAGGTTTGCCACTCCTCAAGACCTTCTTCCCTCTCTCTCTTGGTCACAACAATCAACTCCAATACAGAATTGATGTTCACCTCTCCAACCAGTCAGTAACACGCTGCCAGTTCACCAAGTACACAACCGTACTCCAAGTAGATCTCCTGCTCTCTGTTGCTACCTGTAAATCACTAGACCTTACTCACCATTGTAGATCTCCTATAGAAAGTCATGCCCACATGCTGACCAAGATCATACACACATGAAGAACCCTTCTGATTCTCCAATCTAGTACCCACCTTGGTACTGTGGCACTAGGAGGAATGCACCATTACTCTCTTCTCTCTGAAGGAGCTTATTGCTCTCTTACTCACTAGCTACAGATTTACAATACATCCCATGAGTCCATATATAGATCTCATGCTTACAATAATTAGACTAACCTAATTACAATAATTAGACTCGCAACTCAAGACTACGACTAGCCTTCAACATGCAAACTAACAGTCTCAAAATAGACTCTCCCAGATTCATCATGCAAACTGCCTGTTCTCGCACAGGCTACCGACGTCGGCTCCTCCATGACTGATGTCGGCCGACTGGTGACCGATGCTGGTTGCTTCCTCTTTGCTGTCTGACCGACGTCGGTTGATCAGACCAAAGCCAGTTTCCCTGCAACTGATTCTGCAACTCCCCGCAACTCTACATCCTCCGTAACTTCTCCTGTTTGCATCTTGGTGAAGCTTTTAGCTCCATAACTTAACAATCTCCCACTTGGAGATAAATAGTTGCACTTGTACCTGTACCTGTACACCATCTAAATTATTCCCTGGCTTATATTCCTCTTCAAGATCAATCCTGAAGACCAACCACCACACAACCTGTGATGTTACACCTGTCATCAAAGTAACCTACCACATCCAAACCTACATATCCATGTAGTGAAGAACTTGACCCTGCATAACAAGAATCCCTACTGCTAGTCCCACTGAACTGCCCTCCAGTACTCCTTCCCTGAATTGGCTCCATACTTTCTGACAACCCCCACTGCTTGGGAAAACAACTTAGGTCTACACTAGACCTCATGTGATTTCGAACCCTGTTTCAAGCTAAGCTTGAACTACCCAGTGCTTGGTGTGCTTTCTAATTCTGCAACCTACATCATGAACCCCGCCAACACCGTCTTCACATCAGCTCCTACTGGAGATAAAATCTCCATGTCTCTTATGCCAAAGAATTTCGCTACTACAAATTCTTCATGACACACCTCTGAACTAACCTTACCCTTAGCTCAGCAAATACCTGTATGTACAAACCTACTAGTAAATCACCCACATACAGTAACAAGATGATGTTGTGACCATCATCTGCTTGGTAAGATAAACCACAATAGTTACACTGACATTGACTGAAGCCATGCTTAGTCATCCACCTGTCAAACCTGTACCACTGTTCTGCAACTGCCTCAAGACCATATGCCTTGGCCTTCTGTCTCATGTATCCATCCACTCTCTTCTTTAACTTGGGAATCCATTCCGTCTCTCAGTGCTTACTTCCAGCTGACAACTCTAACAACAAATACCTGTTTGGTTCTTCTCCAAGGACTCACACTCCTCATCCATGTCAAGCTCCCACTGTATCTGGACTCTACCTGCATTGCTTCTTCCATCTTCCTGGTTCTTGACTATCAAAAAAGCAATATAAAAAAGGTGAACAATGAATATGAGGTTCACTTACCATTTCTGACCTCGACATGAGCATTTGAGACTTGTTGTCTGCCCACTATCCATACCAGTGACCAATCTCAGCCATCTCCCAGTCTGTTCCCAACCGATGTCGGCTCCCTGTACTGACCTGACTGCCGACGTCATTTCCCTGGCCGACGCCGATGTCAATCCTGCCGATATCGGTTCCTTCATGACTGACATCGGTCTTCCTGTTGCCGATGTCGATTACTGTCTGACCGATGCCGGTACCTATGTTCATCTGTGAGTGATAACTTTTTACCCGTGAGCTCTCCATGGATCAAAAATCCTAATCAAATCAACCCTGCTTTGCTCAGAATAATTCAGCTTCCTCACCTGATCTCCGTCTATCATCTCCTCCATGAACACCAAGGCTTTCCAATTCTTTAGCTTGTCAAAGACCTCTGACTTCCGCTTCAAAACCTGCATTCTCCTCCTACATATGTGACTAAGCCTATGAAGCCACATCTCTGCAACAGAAGGTGAATTAGCAATATAAGTAGATAGATAAAGGATACCTACTTTCTTACCACCATCTAATTCAAGTGTATCCGCTGTGAGAGTTACAGTGCATCTCTCATCACCCAAATTTATTGAAGAAATTAGACTCATCTCCAAGACTGGTACCTGCATGACTTCCTTCAACCACTGTGTGTCATCCGCCTGCAATTTCAGCTTCACTTCCCCTTCATCAATTATCTGACAAGGCTCTCCAACCCCTAAATAAATCTCTCCAAAGTCTCCAAAGACATACCTATGAAAAGATGCTCTATTTCAGGCTGCATGGAAAGAGGCAAAAGATCTGTAAACAAAGATTCCACTTTATCCAGAACATCCTGTGCAATATTACCTGTGACATATGCTTCCATAAGCTGATCTTCTACCGACCAACGATCTCTTTTTACCTGCTCCTTCTTTCCATCAATCAGACCATTCGTGATATTCAGTTTCTCCATTCATAGCTTACTTTCTTCTGCCGTTGCTATACTCCCACTCAATCTGAAACCCCTGTGAGTGACCTGTAATCAAAAACACTACTAGATCTAAAACCACCTGTTAGTCAACCCAACCAAAAGCTCTGATACCACTTGTTGGTATCAGCTCTTGAACCTACAACCAAGGCTCTGATACCACTTGTCAGGGTCTTGCTCTACCAATTAGAGCACATATGATTACTTCTCGTATTAGCAACGAAACACGGAATTTAACCAGAATCAATAAGTAACTAGAAATATGAAACAACACAGGAATTGAGAGACAATACACAATTGTATTAATAATCACTTAGAAGAATATACAATAAAGAAGATGCCACTTCTTCTTCCACCTCAAAGGTTCACCACTCCTCAAGACCTTCTTCCCTCTCTCTCTTGGTCACAACAATCGACTCCAATACAGAATTGATGTTCACCTTTCCAACCAGTCAGTAACACGCTGCCAATTCACCAAGTACACAACCGTACTCCAAGTAGATCTCCTGCTCTCTGCTGCTACCTGCAAATCACTAGACCTTACTCACCATTGTAGATCTCCTATAGAAATTCATGCCCACATGCTGACCAAGATCATACACACACGAAGAACCCTTCTGATTCTCCAATCCAGTACCCACCTTGGTACTGTGGCACTAGGAGGAATGCACCATTACTCTCTTCTCTCTGAAGGAGCTTATTGCTCTCTTACTCACTAGCTATAGATTTATAATACAGCCCATGAGTCCATATATAGATCTCATGCTTACAATAATTAGACTAACCTAATTACAATAATTAGACTCGCAACTCAAGACTACGACTAGCCTTCAACATGCAAACTAACAATCTCAAAATAGACTCTCTCAGATTCGTCATGCAAATTGCCTGTTCTCGCACAGGCTGCCGACGTTGGCTCCTCCATGACCGATGTTGGCTGACTGGTGACCGACACCGGTCGCTTCCTCTTTGCTGTCTGACTGACGTCAGTTGATTAGACCAAAGCCGGTTTCCTTGCAACTGATTCTGCAACTCCCCGCAACTCTACATCCTCCGTAACTTCTCCTGTTTGCATCCTGGTGAAGCTTTTAGCTCCACAACTTAACATCATCCAATCTTACTTGAACTTCTAAAAACACTAATGGGATAAGCAAAAGACTAAATCTATGACTCCAAAGTCTGTTATGCATCAATATTTCATATAGAGGTTCACCAAGTGATCAAAACTTGAGGGAAGTAATGGGAGCCCTGATTCAAGGCACTAACTAGTCAATGTATCGATATGCTAGCTTCAATAAATTGACATCAAATACTAAACATGACCTAAATAATAAGATAAAATAGTAGCTAGGTGAGATCAAGACTTGAAAAGGGAGAAATCTCTACCACATATACAAATCAACTAACATAAACACACTAGATAAGTATAATGAAATCTTGAAATAGTCTACTATTCATCTTAGGAGGTTACAAATCTCAATCTTGGTAGAGTCTAGTCATGCCCAAGCGAGGGATCCATTTCAAGGCTTAGAAGACTACATATATAGCATAAGAGATGAAAGATATGGGGACCAATGCATAAAATGATAGAGAAGGGGTCATTATGATCAAGATTTATGATCATCCAACATTGATTTAGTTAGAATAGATCATCATGCTTAGACTACTTCTAGAAAATGGCCATAATAATCATATCAGTCCCTTTCAATCCATTTATGGTCTGCATGATTATCTTTACAATTACAATGGTAGAATCAAGTCATTTTCAAACATAATTTTGGCATCAAATTCATTACAATAGCTCAAATGATCCATTTTGATCTTGGTAGCATTGATTGCTCCCTACTAGTTCATCTTTGGCATGCAAGAATGGAGGAAAGGGGTTGCAATCATACAAATGGCTTTGGTGACAAATTAGTCAAAACTGATGTGTCTACCTCCATGGCATCCATTTGTAATATTGGCTCTATCTTGACCTTGACCGAGTTGGCTTCAACTTTTAATATTGACCCTTGATCTTGATTTGAGTCCTTGAGATTATGACATTTATTAGTTTTGCATTGATCCTCAAGATCCTATTGTCAGTCTGTCTACTTCACACACTTTATTGATCTTTCTTAGTACAAATGAACATGAGCCATAAGTATTTATAATAGTTAACATGGTTGTGACACTTGGTAGGAGCTTGTTCATCCTTGATATCCTTTGACGCCTTGACTCTTACTCATCATCGATCTACTTGATAGGATTAAATATGCACCATTAAATCTACTTTGGCCTGTTGGATTGTTAATATTCATGTATTGTCGATCCATTTGATAGGTACCCAAGATATTGACACTTGGTAGGAGCTCATTCATGTGAACCTTTTGACTCAATGCTCATCATTGATCTTTGGCGCACAATCAAATGCTCACCATTAATATTTGGGACCCACTGATAATGTTCTTACTCTCACTTCATTAGATCTTGAAGTATGATGGAATGTTGACCATTGATATTTGGATTATTTGAATCAAATGTCTATCCATTGTGGCTTAAATTTGACATTTGTACACCCATCATTTGACATCCGTGTGATTGGCATTGACACCCATGCAACTATCAATATTTGAACACCAAATGATTAATTACTGATCTTTACTTTGACATCCATGTGATCATCAATGACATCTACAAGACCATTAATGACTTCCATATGCCCATCATAATTTATACCCCAATGGTTAATTGTCAAGGCTTGAACTTGATACTTGCATGATCATCTTCATCTTCTTGTTCTACTTTGAAGGCTTATATCTCAAAATAGAGAACTCATCGAGACATGAAATTTATAGAGGATGATCTTGTCATTAAGGGAATCATTTCTATGTGACTCATTTGACCTATGATGCTTTCTAAGAAATTTTTTTAAGTGCATGATCAAGCTGGCCCATCTACTTTTGCATGACATCTTGATAATGGTCTGTATCTTCTAAGCTTGCTCAAGTCATTTTTTTATCATCATGAAGGCTTATATCTACAAGTAGCAATTACACCAAGGCACCAAACTTATAGGGATTCATTAAGGCACAAAATACATCATCTTAAGGAACTCTTAAGACTAGATATGCTAAATGTTAAATGATAGGGTGACAATTTGATCTATGGGGCAAAATTGACAACATTTTGGTCTCATAAATTAATGACAAGTTTGATTCATGGCTATAAATGACCCCTTTGACTCGTAAAGACAATATATTCCACCAAAACAAGGAAAGAAATAAATAAAATATGTAAGCTAACCTAATAAACAAAAGCACATAGACAAATGTGCTAGGGCAATACTTAAAGGGAAACAAGAAGAAAAAACTAATTTAAACAACCATGACAGGGCATGATCCACCTGGATCAAAATGGAAATTCATGAACTCACTCATTCAAAAAAATGGTATAAGTTACAAAGTAGGATGTTTATTAAACATGACCTTTGATGAGGCACTCTTCTTGCTAACTAATTCTATTAGAATTTCCTCAAATGAGCCATCAATAGCAAACTAGTCACCAACAGAGATGAACTCATCTTGCACTTCAAGATCTTTTTCTTACTAATTATCAACGACAACCTTATCAAGTGATGCCTTATCTATGAATTATCCTTGAGTGACCTCTTTCTTCTTATTATCTATTGTAATTTCATTAAGGTCTTCAAGGAGCTTTGAATAGTCAACCCAATCTGTACCATGATTGTGAATGAGTGACTCTTGATCAAATTTCTCATAAACATGCTCCTTAATGGATAACATATCCCTACAAAGCTCCCCAATATCCTGTAGATATTCAAGGTAAAAATACCATTTTTCCTTTTATTCCTCATTCTGATCCACCTGAATAAGATTAGTTTGAAAGGTATCTTGATCCTTCTCAATAGGATATGTCTCAAAATCATTCATGACTTCAGGTTGTACTAATTTATTTTGGAGTTCTTCCACATCAAGACCATCCTTCTCAAGTAGACTTGAGATATCTTATTCAAGATCAACTACAACATCATTCTCAATGTGTTCCTCAAGTGAAGTATCAATGAGAAACTCTTCCTCATACATAGTTGAGACATCTTCTTCACACCCTTCAAGAACTTAACCCACAACTTCAATCTCTTTCTCATACCTCCATAGAATAGGCTCCTCCTAACGAAGGGAGATGGTGGGAGGGTGATGAGGTTAATTTTCTTGAGAGGGGGTATGAAGTATGGAATGTTGATCATGATCAGATTTTGGGATCTTGAGGGCAATGGAATCATCTAGGGAGTCTTGAAGAGGAGGGAAAGAAAAACTCTTAGAAACCTCTACATTTTATTCCTTTCACTTGGCCATTACCTCATCAAAGTCTAAAACCTATTTTTCCTCATGGACAAATAAACTTGAGGGATGAGTGGTGAAAAAGGGAGACTATAATAAATTTTAGTCTCCTGTATAGATTCTTGAATAGGCATATGAGTCTCCTCTTGACTCCAACTAGGTAGCTCCCTTGGCTCAAATTGAGTATGGTTAAGCACTTCATGATAATGAGGAACACAAGAATATTGGTAAGGAATATAAGAGAGTTATTAAGATAACTATTTTAACTCACCATTATGCCTCTCCCAAGCCTCCATCTTCTCCAATACAAGATTTCACAACTCATTCCTCTCCTCCGAATCATCGGATACATTTAGAAACAACCCCTTCACTTCCTCATACTGATAATTTGGACAAACTTTTCTTGGATATGCTAGTAGTTTGAGCTCTATTTCATCCATTCTCTCTTGGATACAAGGTTTCTCATATGCAACATCATAGCCATATGGGGAACGTGAAATCTAGTCTTGAGATTGACATGGTTCACAAGGGGGATAAGGTTCATACTCTTGACAATAAGAATCATAAGAAACCCGATAAGGTTTAACATAGCTTGGATAAAACTCTTGGTAAGGCTAATTAGGCTCACAATGAAGCTCATATGGATTATGATAGATTTGGAATGATTCATTATAGGTTTGATAAGGAAGTATAGCATAGTTTTCCTCACACACAACCATAAAGCAACATTAGGATAGTGCAATGAAAATAGACTTACTTGAAAACTAAGTATGGATTGTTAGAAGCAATTATTTGAGCTTAAAGTCACCAAATACTTTATGAAGAACACTACTGTAATTGAAATTTCACTAAGACCACCTCTAATGCATCCCACTGGGCATGTTAGAACTATTGGTGGTCTAAATTGTACCCTAACTAAGAAGGGGATTTTTTAGGTCCTCCTTCTCAAACCTAGTCCAACATGGGATTGACCATAGGTTGTGGGTCACCTAAACTTGGGTTAGACCTCTAGGGTTTTTAATGAGGCTAGCTCCTTAAATGCATCACTTAGCTCATTTACACTAAAACCTACTGATTGTTGGGGTGAAAAGGGAGAGAGAGATAACTAAAATGTAAATCTAAGCTGAAATTGGTGATGCACCTAAATGATTGTTCATCCACTCTTACTTGAATCTATGAATCCAAAGTCTATTATGCATAAAGATTTCATGCAGAGGTTCACTAAGTGATCAAAACCTAAGGGAAGTGATGGAGAGGCCTGATTCAAGGCACTAACTAGTCAATATATCCACATGCTAGCTTCAATCAAATGACATCAAACACTAAACATGACCTGCATAACAAGATAAACTAGTAGCTAGGTGAGATCAAGACTTGACAAGGGAGAAAAATCTACCACATATGAAAATCAACTAACATAAATACACTGGATAAGTATAATGAAATCTGAAAATAGTCTTCTATTCATCTTAAGAGGTTATAAAGCTCAATCTTGGTAGAGTCTAGTCATGTCTAAGAGAGGGATCGATTTCAAGGCTTAGAATCATGTATATATAGTAGAAGGGATGAAAGAGATGGGGACTGTAGAGTAAAAAATACTCTACATTTTAGTAGCATGATCCAAATTTTTGTCCTCACACACTTTGGTTCAAGATGGTGAAGTTTTGAATTAGAGCGCGGGCTCTAATTTCCTTTTGATTCATTTTTCTCTAAGTGTTGAAGTCAGGTGGAAGCTGCCAAGTGTCATTTTTTGAGGCACTTTTCATAATTTCAATAAGGCTATGAAATGTGCCACATATCTCATAGTAACTCAATGGAATGTGACAAGTGTTGGCATTCACATCTCATATGTGTTTCAAAGCTTTCTTTAAATAAGCTAAGTATCAGGATCAGGTGGAGGGTGCCAAGTGGCAATAGTAAAAAGTTTCAATTTGCTTTTCTAAAAGCAACAAATGATGCCATGTATCTCAGCTGAAGAGAGCGAAAGCCACCATGTGTCAACCTCCAAATTTTATTCATTTGGTTTCACCAATATAATAAAGACTCTGGTGGTCTCAGGTTTTGTTTTTGAAGCAAGCGAAAGCCACCAAGTGTCACTGTCTGTGTAAATATGAAATGAGGCCCAATTGTTTCTATAATATAAATAGAGTGACGTGGATACCACCATGCATCACCTTCCACAAGTTTCTCAAAAGGTATCTAAAAGTAGCAGAGATTGCCACATATCCCTAGTTAAGTAAAGCGGAGATTGCCACGTGTCCTTTGTTGAGGCAAGTAGAAACTGCCACCTATTCCTATGCTTCTTTTCAAGTTGCTCAGGCAAGAAATGTTGTGGGTCTTATTTTCTGTTAGATTTTTAAAGTTTCAAAGAAGCGGATTGTGACAGGTGTCAAAGGCAGAACACTCATAAGCAAAGACACAAAAGGAGTATAAGTTACGCGGAAAGTGCCGTGTGTCTTCGGTAAGTGTTGTAGAACATGCCAAGTGTCATTCTCTGGTGTCTCCTAAGTAATAAGAAGGTTTTCAAGGAATTGGCCAAGTGTCCTCTTTCGTTTAATAGAAGGGAACGTCCTATGATCTATTTTAGCTAATGAATTGTTATAAGACAGAGCGTTTCAAAATCTAAGAAATATCTTCTGTTAGACACTTTTAGTTTGGTTAGATTTTAGTTGGGCCATTAGATTGGGAACATACAGACAATTTGGAGTGAATCCAAGGCTATAAATAGAGGTGCAGAGATCACTAGATCATGATCAAAATCTAGAGAGAATTTTTTGAGAGAATTATTGTCAAGAGTTTAGACTTTCTAGAGCTGTGATTAGGAATATCATTTGTCTTTGTTCCATTTTTTTAAGTTGGAAAGTTTATGTAACTTTGCATGTTTCTGTGCCTCTTATGTGACTAGAGAATTAATGAGAAGATTGAATTATGTGCCTTTGTTGATATTTCTTGTGTCATTGCAAAAGTAGTCTAAGCTATGTTGTCAAGAGTTTTAGACTTTCTAGAGCTGTGATTAGTAATATCATTTGCCTTTATTCTATTTTCTTGAGTTGGAAAGTTTATGTAACTGTGCATGTTTCTATGCCTCTTATGTGACTAGAGAATTCAAATAAGAAGATTTAATCCTATGCCTTTGTTGATATTTTTTGTATCACTGCAAAAGCAGTCTAAGCTGTGAGCCTCTGTTTCTATTATTTTCATCTTCTACATTGATCATGCCTTGTTTGCTCTTAAATGTAATTGAATCTTACATATAGTTTCACTGTGATCAGATTAAGGGTCGAATTACATTCAGGTGCATCGCCATAGTTAGATTTTTCTTTCTTCACATTTGTGTTTCTATCAAAATTCCTATCCCTTTTCCCAGTATACACTCAATATAAAGAAGAGACCAGCTTCTTAAAAATTTGGAGGTTGTTTCAAGTCACAAGTCCCACATCTTGAAACTTCCCATTGTTGGTGTTAGAAACAAGTGAAATTTTAACCATCAATAGTTTTTGGCACACCCGATGGGATGATTTTTTGAAGTTGCTTTCAAGACCGTATGAACCAGAGAGCTACAAGGAGTCAGAGCTGCAGACCAGTAACCAGATCTCAGTCTGCTATAAATCCAAGTATTATTTTTTTGCCTTTGGTAACTAGTCCAAGAAGAAGAGTCAACCAGTTTATACCAATACCAAGAGCAAATATGGGAGCCCCTATACCCCCAATAAATTATGCAAGTTGGAACACTGGTAGTCCTTTGATTCTCCCAATACCACCAGCCACTTGGGACCCTATCCCAGTGAATGCCCTGAAAGCTCTGCCTAAATTTAGTGGGCAAGACTTCAAAACACCTGAAGAACATCTGCAAGATGTATCAGATGTCTATGTTATACATGTTATCACACAGCAAAATGTGGCCATAAGATTATTAGCAGCTTCTTTTAAAGGGAAAGCTCTAGAATGGTACCGGTCCTTGACCCCAAATACCATATCTATATGGGATCAGCTCAGAGATCTTTTCTTTGAAATATTTGAAGAGAAGGGTGATAAGTCTTCTTTATTACAACAATTAATTACCATCCAAAGGGCACCACAAGAAGTAATGACTGACTTCAATTCTAGATTTCAAAAGACTTGGGAAAGAATTCCTCCTACAACTAGACCATTACCAGGTATGGCTATAGTGTTTTATCTTAAGTCTTTAAATTCAGACATATCTATTATGATTCAGTCACTTGGAGGTCAGACTCTGCCGGAGGCTTATGACTATGCAGTCAGAGCTAAAAATAATTTGATAAATGCTGGAAAGTTGCCTCCAAGGCCTCCCATGCCCATGTTCCTAGAGATTTCTTTTCCATTACCTCAAGAAGCTCCTAAATCCATAACTTCACCTATGTCCATGTACACATATCCTCAACCACCTGCTAAAGAAATTTTCCTTACTCAGTCATCTGAGCTGGATGATATCAAGAACATCTTAAAGACATTTTTCAATGAGCTGATTAATATGAAAAGACAACAGGATACTTATACCAAACCCCAATACCAGGGCTATCAAGAAAATATATTTTCATCACAGCGAAACCAATACCAAAGTCCTCCAAGACAAAATAACCCTTAGCCAGCAAACCAATTAGTTGCAGTCCCTACACCCTCATAGACTATTCCTCCCGTCAAATAGGGAGATTGTTCCAGGCCAAAATAATTATGTAGATGTTACCAATGCCTATTGTTTCCCTTGCAATAATGTTCATATGCCTAAAGATTATCCCATGGGTAATCTACAACAAAAGGTAGCAAAGCAAAGAAGGATGGATGGATAATATGCAAGTACTAGTGATAATCAAGCCTACCAATCTTTTGGTATGAAAAATTCAGTCCTAATGGCTCAGATGCAAGGGATGTCTTTGCAACAAGAAGAAGAAATAGCCCAAAAATGTGCTTTGTTCTCATGGGTTGAAGAGGAAGAATCCGTATTCTTGAATGAAGTTTCTACTTCCAAGGAACCAGTGGTGCAAACAAACTATTATACTAGATCAAAGAGAAGAATGATGGAACAGCCTAAAGTTATAAAAAATGAAGTTACGAAGAATCCTTCATTTCAATGTCATCAAAACATAGCTGTTAGACAAGAAGTGCTTCAGCCAATGCAGAATCAAGAAGTTCCTGGACAAGTTCAAGAAAAGACAAGGTATCCTAATTTTCCAAGAATTCAAACTTTGGGATCAATGAATGTCGTTGATCAACTGAAGATGAATCCAACACAAATATAAATTTGGGACATATTAGCTATTCCTAAACAAAAGACACTATTACAAGAAGCTCTTCAAGGCCAAGCAATTCCCAAATGTACTGGTATCAAAGAAGGGCCTGCTGATAAAAGAAAGCTCAAAGACATAGTGCATCTATAGACAATAGCCTTAGTGAACAATGCACTAGAGGTAAGCAAATCCAAACCGGATCCCTTCTATTTAACTTTTATAGTTGGAAAGAAATTGTTGCATAATGCAATGATAGATTCAAAGGCTAGTACTATAGTAATGACAAAGCAAATAGCAGATGCTTTAAAGATAAAATATGAGCCACTCACTAAAGGAGTTATGCATCTAGATGGCAAATCAGTGTAAATAATAGGGATAATTAAATAACTCCCATTACAATTATATACTTGTCCAAATATGATTGTAAATCAAGATATAGTAGTTATAGATATACCTCCTATATTTAACCTATGTTTATCAAGAGATTTTACAGCCAAGATAGGAGGAAATATGTCTCTTGACTGGTCTCACTTAATTCTAAGAACTAAATATGGTTCAAAGATGAAAACTCTATCTGAACCACTATTAAAGGATCACATCACCAATGAACGAATATCAAAATTAGAGGCAGATCATGCTATGATAAATAAGGAAGAAAGGGTTTTTGTTGAAAAGTTAGGCAACTGGACTAAACATGATCAAGAAAAAAAAATAACCAGTTGTTAGCTATAATGCAAAGTGACCCATATAGAAATTATGACTCTATTGGTCTGGGCACTTATGTTATTTTTTATGAAGACCATGAAATTCCAAATGTTTTAAGGGAAGAAATGCCAACTGATCAAGAATCTAAAAAAGATTTAGAAATTTGGACCTTAAATTTTGATGGGGCTAGAAGTAAAAATGGTGCTAGAGTAGGAATTTGTCTTACTGCTCCAAATGGTGAAAAAAATTTAAGGGCTATCTGTTTTCAATTTGCTTGTACTAATAATGATGTTGAGTATGAATCTTTAGTACATGGGCACCTGTTAGCCAAGAAAAAGGGGATAAAGAATATAATAGTAAAAGGAGATTCAGAACTAGTAGTAAAGCATATTGGAGAAAAGGCAATAGCAAAGAATGTAAGGATGAAATCCTATAAGCACATAATTTGGGACTTAATAGAAGATTTTGAAACTTTCAATATTGAAGTAGTTCCTAGGAGTCAAAATTCTAAAGCTGATAAGATGGCACAGATTGGTTCACAGTTTGATCCAACAACTGGCCTATTAGTCAACAATGAGTCAGTAAAGGTTATAGTAAGGCCAACTATTCCAGATAATGATGAGAATTGGAAATTATTTGAGAATGATTTTCAAGTACTCTCATTCTTGCAACAATTAGGGGAATTTGCTGATCAATTGTAACCAAAGATTGAAGAGGTATATGGGGATCAAATTATACAATTAAAGAATAATAAGCTTCCCAAAGGTTTAATAACTTTAGAGAACCTTTTTGATCCAGAAGATGTAAGCCTGGAGAAGAAAAGGTTCCAAGCAAACAAAGCATATTATTCTGAAATAGAGGTGAGTGAAGGAAAAAAATTAAAAGTTGGAAATTTTGCAACTCAAGTAGAAAAGAAAAGGCTAATTGAATTATGCAAAAAATATGACAGAGTCATAGCCTAGAGCTATGAAGACCTTCATGGATATAATAGAGGCATCATTCAGCACACAATAGAACTGACTAAAGGATCTAAGCCTGTTAGACAAAAATAGAGGCTAGTGAATCCAAGGATTGAGCCTCTAATGGTGGATGAGTTGTAGAAACTTTTAGATTTTAAAATATTTTTTCCAATCAAACACTCAACCTGGGTATCAAATATAGTACTAGTTAGAAAAAAGTATGGTGATATAAGACTTTGTGTAGATTTCAGAGATCTAAACAAAGCATCTTTGAAGGATCACTATCCCTTGCCCTCCATGGAACAAATTATATAAACTGTGGCTGGATCAGAGAGATTTTCTTTGCTATATGGTTTCTCTGGATACAATCAGATTTGGTTGGCTAATGAAGACCAATACAAAACTGCTTTTACTACCAAATGGGGAACATTTGCATATGCTAAGATGCCATTTGGCCTATCAAATGCTGGAACCACTTTTTAGAGAGCTATGGATGTTGCATTTGGGGAATTGATAAATAAAATCATCTTGATTTATCTTAATGATCTTACTATTTTTTCAAAAAATACTATTGATCATTTATAAGCTGTGTTTAAAAAATGTCAAGAATTTAGAATATCCTTGAATCCTAAGAAATGTATCTTTGTTGTCCCTCAAAGCAAATTATTGGGACATATAGTATCTAAAGGAGTCTCCATAGACCCAGAAAGAGTGGTAGCTATAATGAACTTACCTCTTCCAATAAATAAGAAAGCAATTCAATCTTTTTTGGGAAAGATTAATTTTGTCAGTTAGTTCATATCTGACTTTGCAGGCTTAGTAAGACCAATGACACTCTTGCTAAAAAAAGACCTAATTTTCAAGTGGACTACAGCAGAAAGGCAAGCTTTTGAAGAGGTCAAGAAAGCTATCTCAACAGCTCCAGTACTTAGAAGGCTAGACTTTTCTAAGCCTTTTATAATGTATGTATATGGAGGAGAGCTTAGTATTGCTGCTATCTTAACACAAAAAGATGATAGACAAGAGGGAGAGCATCCAATAGCCTTTTTCTTGAGGACTCTTAGGGAATATGAAACCAGATATAACTTTGTGGAAAAACAAGCATATGCTATGGTAAAATCCCTCAAAAATTTTAGGTGTATAGTATTAAGTAAAATTCTGATATTTGTAGCTCATCCAAGTGTCAGAGAATATATCATGGAGGGTGAAATTATTAAAAAAGAGCAAACTGGATAACTAAGATTCTTGAATATGATGTAGAAGTCAAACCCACTATATTAGTTAGAGGTAGGGGTTTGTGCCAATATATGACTCAAGAGCTTGAAAAGATGATACCTGAAGAGACAAATTCAGGAACAGAAGAAGAAATTATATTGAGAATACAAGAAGTTGATCAGGAATCTTGGGTCACAAGCAGGATTCATTTTATGAAAAATGGGATTTACCCAAGAGAACTCCCTCAAAATAAGATAAGATACTAGAGGATGCAAGGAGTTCATTTTGTTTTAATTGAACAGGTTCTTTTCAAAAGAATTTCTGATGGCAAATTGTTAAGATGTGTAGAAAAGGATGAGGCTAAGAAAATATTACATGAAATGCATCATGGAGTATCAGGTGGACATTTTTCTACAAAGAGCACAACTATAAAGATAAGTGAGGCAAGTTATTTTTAGCCTACTTTATTTACAGATTGTTATCAGCTGGTTAAAAAATGTCAATCTTGTCAATATTATGTGGGGATGAGAAGGAATGCAACAATGCCTCTTAGTCCTATAATTATGGATGAACCTTTTGCTCAATGGGGTCTTGACTTCATTGGAATGATAAATCCAGTGTCTAGCATGGGTCACAAATGGATCTTAATGGCCACAGATTATCTCACTAGATGGACCGAGGTAGTGCCACTCAAAGAAGCAACAGAAAATGTGATCCTAGATTTTCTTGGGAGTATCACTACTCATTTTGGGGCTCCTCACACCACAATTTTAGATAATGCTAAAGCATTTTTAGGGTCTAAAGTATCCAATTTTGCATTAAGCCATGGAATATATCTGAAAAATTCCTCTAATTATTACCCTCAAGGTAATGGTTTGGTAGAATCAACTAATAAGAACCTGATTAGACTCATCAAAAGAATAGGGGATGATCATCACAAAGAGTGGCATAAAGTGCTTAATTTAGCACTATGGGCTGATAGAATCACACCTAAACAGGTGATTAAAATGTCCCCATATGAATTGGTATATGGAATATCTGTTGTAATTCCCCTAAGCTTGGAGACTCCTACTCTCCAGCTGATCAAATAGATTGAAATTGAAGAAAATGGCCCCATGCAGGTCAGACTCGCAGAACTTCTAGAAGTTGAAGAAAAGAGGAATGCAGCACATGATTCATTGATGAAGCATCAAAAAATAATTAAAGACTATTTTGATAAAAGGACTTCAAATCCCCATTTTGAAATAGGCTCAATTGTTTTGAAATGGGATGCAAGAGCTACCAAACTGGGTCAACACACTAAGTTTGAAGCATTATGGACTGGCCCTTATAAAATTCATGCATGTAAACAACAAAATTAATTTGAGCTAGAAATGATGGAAGGTGAACCTAAAGAGATTCCTGTGAATGGAATCTATTTGAAACATTTTAGTTAAACTATGTTTTTTAGAGATTTTTGATCATGTAGGAGTTGTAGATTCTTTTTGAGCAGGCTCAAAAGTCCTTGAGGTCGCCAATAACTATAGAGTAAAAAATACTCTACATTTTAGTAGCATGATCCAAATCACTGTCCTCACACACTTTGGTTTGAGATGGTGAAGTTTTGAATTAGAGCGCGAGCTCTAATTTCCTTTTGATTCATTTTTCTCTAAGTGTTGAAGTCAGGTGGAAGCTGCCAAGTGTCATTTTTTGAGGCACTTTTCATAATTTCAATAAGGCTACAAAATGTGCCACATATCTCATAGAAACTCAATGGAATGCGACAAGTGTTAGCATTCACGTCTCGTATGTGTTTTAAAGGTTTCTTTAAATAAGCTAAGTATCAAGATCAGGAAAAGGGTGCCAAGTGGTAATAGCATAAAGTTTCAATTTGCTTTTCTAAAAGCAATGGACAATGCCACGTATCTCAGCTAAAGAGAGTGGAAGCCACCATGTGTCAACCTCCAAATTTTCTTCATTTGGTTTCACCAATATAGTAAAGACTGTGGTGGTCTCAGGTTTTGTTTCTAAAGCAAGCAAAAGCTGCCAAGTGTTGTTGTCTGTGTAAATATGAAATGAGGCCCGATTGTTTCTATAATATAAATAGAGTGACATGGAGACCACCATGTGTCACCTTCTACAAGTTTCTCAAAAGGTAGCTAAAAGTAGTAGAGATTGCCACATATCCCCAGTTAAGTAAAGCGGAGATTGCCATGTGTCCTTTGTTGATGCAAGTAGAAACCACCACCTGTCCCTATGCTTCTTTTCAATTTGCTCAGGTAAGAAATGTTGTGGGTCTTATTTTTTGTTAAATTGTTAAAGTTTTGAAGAAGTGGATTGTGATAGGTGTCAAAGGTGGAACACTCATAAGCAAAGACACAAAAGGAGTATAAGTTATGTAGAAAGTGCCGCGTGTCTTCAGTAAGTGCTACGAAACATGCCAAGTGTCATTCTTCGATGTCTCCTAAGTAATAAGAAGGTTTTAAAGGAATTGGCCAAGTGTCCTCTTTTGTTTAATAGAAGGGAGTGTCCTGTGATCTGTTTCAGATAATGAATTGCCAAAAGATAGAGCATTTCAAAATCTAAGAAATATCTTCTGTTAGACACTTTCAGTTCAGTTAGATTTTAGTTGGGCCGTTATATTGGGAACATAC
Source organism: Torreya grandis (assembly GCA_037957365.1). NCBI lineage: Eukaryota > Viridiplantae > Streptophyta > Pinopsida > Cupressales > Taxaceae > Torreya > Torreya grandis. Next base: position 1,353,443 of record JARHVA010000207.1, read on the forward strand.
AAACAATCTGGAGTGAATCCAAGGCTATAAATAGAGGTGCAGAAATCACCAAATCATGATTAGAATCCAAAGAGAATTTTTTGAGAGAATTATTGTCAAGAGTTTAGACTTTCTAGAGCTATGATTAGGAATATCATTTACCTTTGTTCCATTTTCTTAAGTTGGAAAGTTTATGTAACTGTGCATGTTTATGTGCCTCTTATGTGACTGGATAATTAATGAGAAGATTGAATCCTGTGCCTTTGCTGATATTTCCTGTGTCATTGCAAAAGTAGTCTAAGCTGTGTTGTCAAGATTTTTAGACTTTTTAGAGCTGTGATTAGTAATATCATTTGCCTTTGTTCTATTTTCTTGAGTTGGAAAGTTAATGTAACTGTGCATGTTTATGTGCCTCTTATGTGACTGGAGAATTCAAATAAGAAGATTGAATAATGTGTCTTTGTTGATATTTTTTGTATCACTGCAAAGGCAATTTAAGCTATGAGCCTCGATTTCTATTGTTTTCATCTTTTACATTGATCATGCCTTGTTTGCTCTTAAATGTAATTGAATCTTACATATAGTTTCACTGTGCTCAAATTAAGGGTTGAATTACATTCAGGCGCATCACCATAGTTAGATTTTTCTTTCTTCACATTTGTGTTTCTATCAAAATTCCTATCCCTTTTCCCAGTATACGCTCAATATAAAGAAGAGACCAGCTTCTTAAAAATTTGGAGGTTGTTTCAAGTCACAACTCCCACATCTTGAAACTTCCCATTGTAAGTGTTAGAAACAAAAGCAATTTTAACCATCAATAGGGACCAATGCATAGAATGATGGAGAAGGGGTCATTATGATCAAATTTTTTGATCATTTGGTGTTGATTCAATTAAAATGGATCATCATGCTTAGATTACTTTTGGAAAATGGCCATAATAATCATATTAGTCCCTTTCAATCTATTTCTAGTCTGCATGATGCTCCTTACAGTTAAAATGATGGCATCAAGTCACTTTTAGGTATAATTATAGTGTCTAATCCATTATAATAACTCAAATGATCCATTTTAATCTTGATAGTGTCAATTGATCCCTACTGGTTCATCTTTCACATGCAAAAATAGAGGAAAAGGGTCACAATCATTCTATTGGATTTGGCAACAAACTTGTCAAAACTAACATGTTTGCCTCTATTGCATCCCTTTATAATATTGGCTCTAGCTTGACCTCAATCGAGTTGGATTTGCATTTTAATAGTGACCTTTGATCTTGGTCTGAGTCCTTAAGATTATGACATTTATCAGTTTTACATTGATCCTCAAGATTTTGCTATCAGCTTGTCTGCTTCATGTGCTCCTTTGATCTTTCTTGGTATGAATGAACGTGATACATATATCTTTTTGATAGTTACCATCATTATGACACTTGGTAGGATCTCTTTTATCCTTGAGATCCTTTTACTCCTTGACTCTTTCTCACCATCAATCTACTCGATACAATTAAATACATATTGTTAGATCTACTTGGGCCCACTAGCTTGTCAGTTACCACATACCATTGATCCAACTAATAGGTACCCAAGATCTTGAAACTTGGTAGGAGCTCATTCATGTTGACCTTTTGACTCAATGCTCATCGTTGATCTTTGATACATGATCAAACACTCACCATTGATCTTTGGGACCCATTAACAATGTCCTTTCTCTCACTCCTTTAGATATTGAAGTACAATGGAATGTTGACCATTGATATTTGGATTATTTTAATCCAAATAGATATCCACTATGGCTTAAATTTTATGTCTACATGCCTATCATTTGATGTCTACATGATTTTCATTGACATTTATACGACTATCAATCTTTGAACACCAAATAGTTAATTGTTGAGCTTTACTTTGACATCTGCATGACCATTAATGACATCTATGTAATCATCAATGACATCCACATGCCCATCACAATTTTTACCCAAATGGTTAATTTTTAAGGCTTAAACTTGATGCTTGCATGATTGTGTTCATCTACTTGTTCTACTTTCAAGGCTTATATATCAAGATAAAGAACTCATCAAGACATGAAATTTGTAGAGGATGATCTTGGCATTAAGGGCATCATTTCTATGTGAATATTTTGGCCTAATATTTTTTCTAAGGAAACTTATTAAATTCATGATCAAGTTGGCCCATCCACTTCTACATGACGTCTTGATGATGGTATGGCTCTTCTATGCTTGCTCAAGTCATTTTTTGATCATATTTGAGGGCTTACATCTATAGATAGCAATTTAACCAAGGCACCAAACTGGTAGGGAATCATTAGGACAAAAAATACATGATCTTAAGGAACTCTTAATACCATATATTCTAAGTTTCAAATGATAGGGTGAAAATTTGATATGTGGGAGAAAATTTGATCTGTGGGGGAAAATTTGATAACATTCTCAAAAACTATTATGGCATTAATCTACACCTTTGGAAGGAGTTATTCAAGACCCCTCTGACTAAGCCATAATATTGGGATAACCCCAAGCTATGGGTCACCTATGGTGGGGTTAAACCTCTAAATAAGGTTGGCTTCCTCTTGATGGATCACCTAGACTAATGCTTATCACAGGGAAAAGGGTTAGAAAGGGTAAAAGGGTTCCCAAGAAGGCTAAAAAGTGATGAACCAAATAAAAAATTGGAAACACCCATAAGCTTAAACCCACACTAGATCTGTAAAAGACAATGCTAGCTCACACAACCTTAAGATCAAGCTTAATACATAAGTATTTCATATACTAGGTTGGAAGCAATGAATGCAAATAAAAAGGAGTTCTAAGACTCACTAAGAGCTTACATTAATGGAAAGAAGAACACTAATCCAGACCTAAAAATAGATTGAAATCACCTAAAGGAGGTTATAAAGGAGGATAATAGATGAGGAAAACTCTCCTTCACACAATGTCATCATGCATAACTCATCAAACACAGCTCCAAGGCAAGAGATAGGTAAATAAATTCTTATTGCTTCAAGATGTAGTTTATACAAAGGCTTGACAAGGTTTAGCCTAATCAAGAGGAGAACATCTTGTAATATCTCAAAGAGTCCCCTACTCTTCCAAATCAAAGAGTCCTTATTAGAATCTGAGAGAGAGAGAGCTTACAAAATGAAAATAATACGGAGATATAGAGAAAGGGAGAAGAGAGAAAGGGGAGCATGCCATCTGAGAACAATCAATGAGTTATCACCTTTCAAGGGATACTCCACCATCCTTTTGGTCTAATTAGGTCTAGTCCATCATCAACAAGTTAACTTATGTTAGCTCTAGTTGGTCCTTGAGTTCTTCTCATTAGCTGAGAGATCCACTAAAAGACAAGGGTTTATTCTGTAGATGATGCGTCATGATCCTACCAAGACAAAAAGATCCTTAACATTTGATCATCATTGAATGCTCTAATTTCTTCTCCAATCCCCCAATCTGTACTATGAACTTTGCCACACCTTCCACTCAGATTTATTATGAGGACCAAGTCCTCATATCCTTGGACCTAATAGAAACATGACTAAGTTTGTTTATGTGACTAATTTTAATATCACATTTATGCTTTAGCATGCTCTTTTATTTCAAAATCTTGGACATAGATTAACTATGGATTTAAAACCAATCTCTTTTATTGGTTTTCTTATAGCTATTATATCAATGTAGACCTATGGGCTACATAGCCTTATTCCTAAACTGTATTAGGTTTAAATAAACCTAACCACCTCTAAACCTTATAGGAATCAATAAGTCATTACATGTATGGGTCCCTTTTATAGAACAAATAATACAGTCATGAGATCATATTATCACCTTAAGAATCAGGTTGACAAGTTCCAAACCTTTAAACTAGAAGTTGAGACTAAACTCTAATGGTGAAAGTTCCCTTTGAAATATCTACTCTAGTTTGACCTTATTCATATTCAATCTTGGCTCCATGTATCTGCTTATCTTTGTTGAAAACTACTTCTTTAGCCTTCATCAAAAATCCCCTAGGTTCACCCTTGCTCATTAGTTATCAATTATCAACTCAGCTTATTGGCCTTTTCACCCATCTCACACTATCGATCCCCTTTGGTATGATCAAATTCATGTTATTGGATCTAATTTAGGGACCCTCTTTGACTCATTGACCTATTTGTGTGTCATAGATCTTTGATGCACAATTGAATGTGAGCCCTCGATCTTGTTGGGACCCACTATTTGAAATCAAACAACTAATTCATGAGGCCCAAATTTGACATTTTCATGTATGTATTTGACATCCACATGAATTTATTTGATGTCTACATTAATGTCTTACAATTTTTAAACCCTAATAGTTATTTTTTGTGGCTTAATTTTGATATTCGCACACCCATCATTGACATTCATGCGAATGTCTCCATCTGCTTGTTCAACTTTAAAGATTTATATCTTGAGATAGAGAGCTCATCGAGATACCAAATTTGAAGGTGGTATTTTGACATGAAATGCATCATTTCCATGTGATCTTTTGGTTATGTGAAGCATCCCACACATTCTTATAAAATGTACAAGCAAACCAATCTATTCATTCTTGTGTGACATGCAAGATGGCCTAGTTCACTTAGACTTGTACTATGATATTTTGCTTGATCCTTGGAAGATCCAATGAATCCCCTGAGGCCTATGTAAACTTGTTCCATGATCTTGACTACTTAAACACCATGAAACCTACTTGGATCCTTCTCTTTGTAATTCAAGACCCATTTCTAACCCTACTTCCCAAAGATAAAAAATTACACTTTAATCTTGCTTAAAGTGTTTTAAAATATTTTCAAACAATATCATATCTTTACACCACTCATTCCATCCATAACTTGGTTCACTATGCAAACCATACAAAAGCTTTATATGTGGGCCAAATTTGGCCAACATCTTTGGTGACTCATAGGGGTTGCATGCCTGCTATGTAATAAAACCTATACCATTTGTCTTGACTAGTCCATTGGTCATGGAATCTCATCTATGGTTCAACATATTAATCTGAAGCTAAAAGTAAGGATGACCCTTTCCAAAACCTCCTCTTGAATCAAAATGGGTAACAAGAAAAATAATAAACAAAGGTAAGTGCACAAAGGTAATTGGAGAAAAATAAAACCAGCTAACCACTAAATAAATGTGCACAAATGCACTTAGAGAAAATCATGAACCTACTTTAATATATACAATATTTTACATTAATTTACAAGCACCTCCTTCCTAGGTCAACTGGAAAACTATGAGTATCATTCACTTGTAACAAACCAAGCTAAAAAATACCTTGCTTTAGAGGTACCAGAATTAGTGAACCAAGTAGCTTGATGGCAAATACTTCTAATGTGCCCTCCAATGGATGAAAAGGAATAAACATGTCTCCAATTAAGACATACTAATCCAACTCCTCTAATCTTGGTTCATGTTGGATTGTAGGAGTACCTTCTTGATGTTGCTCATCACCTTGGAGAAGGCCTTGCATGAAGACTTCATTTGGGCTCTGGTAAGCAACTAGATTTGGTTCACTTGGTGGTTTAAAAAGACCATATCCTTCCCCCTTATCCTTATGAAAATTAGGACTAATCATGCCTAGACCATCAAGCTCATAGGTTCTTAGAATAAGGGAATGTCTCTTAGCCTCTTCAAATTTTTTGGTTATGTATTGAACCACTACCATAACTCTTCAAGCTCTTTATTGGTATGCTTCTCAAATTACATCACTTGAGTATCTGATATGTCTCCTTCATCAACCTCATTCAATATTTCATCTTGTTTTTAAACTATAAATGAGGGTTGATTTGACCATCCAAGGTCCAAAACATCACATTTATCTTGCTCAAGGTCTGATATGCTTTCCTCTAGCTCCAACATATTAGGGTTATCCTCAATTGACACTGTATCTTAAAGTGGACCAACCTCTGGTTCCTAGTTTTGATCCTCTTTTTTATCTATGTATAATGGACTTTCAATGGTCCATTCAAGGTTTTTCCCAAGTTAAACTTGAGGATTATCTTCTTCAGGCAAGTTTGCAACACTAAGTTGCTCCATTTCACTTAATAAATCTAAGCTCATATGTTGTCATTGATCTTCTAAATCATTTGAGTTGACCTTGACCTCCATAATAGGTTCATGAAGGCTATCCTCTTAATTCTCATCAAGATCCTAAAACTTGAAAGCTAAAACATGCTCCTCCCTATGAAGTGGGTTACTTGTCATGATTTTTTCATCATAAACATTTGTATTGTCCTCTTCAAGCTCAGTCATGACTACAAGCTCCTCTTATATCTTTTGTAAAATAGGTTCTTTTTCCAAGAGGGAAATGGTGGGATGGTGGAAAAGTTCACCTGGTTTTTAGCTTAGGGGAGTGTCCTTCCAACTAGGGACTTTGAACGGCTTCTTTGGTGGCTCTTGAACTGGTGTTTGGACCTCCACAACCAACACGTCCTTCTTATTTATTCCCTTATGAACTAATTTCCATAATGGAAATGAGTATGGAATAGACACTTTTTCTTCCTTTTTAATGAGTATAGGAGAGGGTGGTCTCACAAGTGAGGGCATGACATATCCAAGGTTGAATGTGTTAGAGAAGATCCATAATGGAATGGCTCCATGTTCTTGAGTGGGAATGGGCATAGGGGTAGGAGAAGGAAAACTAATTGGCTTAAGTTTTACATAGTCTTTCTCCCATTGCTCAAAAAAAATTCAATGGTTAATACCCACCCTTTGAATTCTTGCTTCTCAACCTATGGATAGTCATCTTCTTCAATGAATGCCCACATGTTCCAAAACTCTTGAAAAAATATCCTTATCCCCTTCATGGAAAGAATGGGAAATTTTTTCCCAAGCTTAACCCCCTCATTGATTTTCATGAGTGTTCTCCCTTGGTCCAATGTTGCCTCTCTAAGTTTTGATAAGGATGGAATTTGACAAAGTTGACTAGGTGGTTGATTTGGAACTCTTGAAGGCCGAGTTTGAGGCTCTTAGAGGGAGAGGACACATAAGAATGATCCAAATGAGCTTGTTGATCTTCATAAGATATAAACATATTATTTGCATTCTAGATCATGCCTCTCATCATTATTATGTCCTCATTCTGATAAGATGACCATTTTTCACCCTCATAAACTAACCATCTATTCTTGACCAACTAAAGAGCACTCCTTACCTCTTGTAAAATATAGATAATGATGACTGGAGAAAACTCCAACCCATACCAATCTCCCTTATCAAATCAATATAAAATGACAATGCTTGCTTGACTCTTGACAAGGATATGATCTTGGTCTTGACAAGGGGAATTAGAATACTTATTTAAATGCAAAGGAGGTTGAACTTGGTCATATATAAGGGTGGGAGAAGACAAAGGCCATGATAGGGTTGATAGGTTGTTTGAGGGCCACTTGGTGGGAAAACAAACATTATTTTCCTAGTAAGTGTGATGATGAGGGAAAGAATAAGCATACTAATCAAAATATGGTTGATTGTACATACTAGATTAAGATGATTAAGCACTTAGGCTACTTAAAATAGTTGATAGATGTTTGGAGTCACCATTGACATTTGAACACTTGCCTTCAAAGGTTGATTGGATGAAGAGAACACCAAAACTCTTTACCAGTGAATGATGTAATAAATCCCACCAGGTGTGCTAGAAACTATTATGGAATTAATTTGTACCCTTAGAATGAGTTTTCTAGGCTCCCTCAAACTAAGACATAATACTAGGATAACCCCAAGTTATGGGTCACCTATGGTGGGATTAAACCTTTGGATAAGATCAAATTCCTCTTGATGTCCTAATTTTTGTCACAAGTAAAAGGGTTAGAAAGGGGGAAAGGGATCCTAAGAAGGCTAAAAGGTGATGTACCAAATAAAAAATGGGAAACTCCCATAAGCTTGAACCCACTCTAAATCTACAGAAGATACTGCTAGCTCACACAACCTCAAGATCAAGCTTAGTACATAAGTATTTCATAGACTAGGTTTAAGAAGCAATGAATGCAAACAAAGAGGAGGTCTAAGAATCACTAAGAGATAACATTAATGGCTGAAAGAACACTAATCCAGACCTATAAACAACTTGAAATCACCTTAAAGGAGGTCAAAAAAGAGGACAATGGATGAGGAAGACTCTCCTTGACATAATGCCATCATGCACAACTCATCAAACACAACTTCAAGGCAAGAGATAGGTAAAGAAAGTCTTATTACTTCAAGATGTAGTTCTTGCAAAGGCTTGACAAGGTTTAGCCTAATCAAAAGGAGAATATCTTGCAATATCTCAAAGAGTCCCCTGCTCTTCCAAATCAAAGAGTATTTGTTGGAATCTGAGAGAGAGAGATTACAAAATGAAAATAATGGGGTGATATAGAGAAATTCAAAAGAGAGAAAGTGGAACATCCCATTTGAGAATAATTAATGACATGTCACCTTTCAAGGGATACTCCACCATCCTTTTATCCAAATAGGGCTAGTCCATCATCAATAATTTAACCTACATTTAGCTCTAGTTAGTCCTCTAGTTATTCTCATTGGCTAAGAGATCCACCAAAAGAGAAGGGTTTGTTCTGTAGATGATGGGTCATGATCCTACCAAAATAGAAAGATCTTTAAGATCTGATCATCATTGAATGCTCTAATTACTTCTCCAATCCCCCAATTTACTCTGTGAACTTCACCACACCTTCCACTTAGATTCATTATGAGGACTAGGTCCTTATACTCTTGGACCTAATAGAGCCATGACTAAGTCTATTTAGGTGGCTAATCTAACTATCATATTTATGCATTAGCGTGCTCTTTACTACAAAATCTTGGACATAGATTAACTATAGATTGAAAACCAATCTCCTTTATTAATTTATATATAGTTATTATATTGATGCATACATATGGGGCACATATCATCACTCTTGAATTATATTAGGTTTAAATAAACTATTCTACCTCTAAACCCTACAAGAACTGAGAACTCATTACATGCATAGGTCCCCTTTATAGAATAAAGAATACAATCACAAGACCATATTGTCACCTTAAGAACTAGGTTGAAAAGTTCTAAACCTTCAAACCAGAGGTCAAGACTAAACTCTAATGGCAAAAGTACCCTTTAAAATATCTACTCTAATTTGACCTTATTCATATTCAAACTTGGCTCCATATATCTGCTTGTCTTGGTTGAAAACTGCTTATTCGACCTTCACTGAAAATCCCTTGGGCTTGCCCTTGCTCATTGGTTGTTGATTATCAACTCAGTTTATTGAACTTTTGACTCATCTCCCACTATCAATCCCCTTTTATATGATTAAATGCATGTCATTGGATCTACATTAGGGACCCTCTTTAAATTATTGACCTATTTGTGCATCATAAATCTTAATTTTGGATACGAACCTTCGATCTTGTTAGGACCCACCATTTAAACTTAAATAGCTAATTCATGAGGCCCAAATTTGAGATCTTTGCACCTATATTTGACATTTACATGAATATATTTGACATTTCCATGAACGTCTTAGTATTTTTGAACCTCAATGGTTTTTTTCCACGGCTTAATTTTGACATTCGCATGCCCATCATCGACATCCGTGTGAACATCTCTATCTTCTTGTTCAACTTTAAAGATTTATATCTCGAGATAGAGAACTCATGAAGATACTAAATTTGTAGATGGTATTTTGGCATGAAATGCATCATGTCCATGTGATCTTTTGTCTATGTGAATCATCCCATGCATTCTTATAAAATATACAAGTAAACTAGCCTATTCATTCCTACGTGATGTGTAAGACAACCTAGTTCACTTAATCTTGAGCTATGAGTTTTTGCTTGATCCTTGGAAGCTTTGATGAATCCCCCAAGGCTTATGTGAACTCATTCCATGATCATGACTACTCAGACACCATGAAACCTGCTTGGTTAATTCTCTTTGCAATTTTGGACCCATTTCCAACCTGCTTCCCAAAGATCAACAAATTTCACTTTAAGCTTGTTTAAAGTGTTTCAAAATCTTTGTGAGGAATATGAGATCTTTGGACCACTTATTCCATCTAGAACTTGGTTTACTATGAAAACCATAAAAAAAAAATTATTTAAGGGCCAAATTTGGCCAATAGTGACCACTCATGTGTTTTACATTTCATGTACATTGTGTGAATACCTTACATGTCCATTATATGTGTTACAATGACAGACTATCGATGACTATTCCATGTCTGATTATTTTATGTGCAATCATTACGTGTTTTATATGAAATCATTGTGTGATCTATGTATTATCATGGATGTCTATTATATTGTATGACCACTAACTATGTGTGAGTGACCACTAATTATTGATTACATTGGATGATCATTGACTATGTGACATTGAGTGGCATTGACTGTGTGACATTGGGTTACTATTGGGTGCATCGAGTGTGTGTTACATCAAGTGTTGACTTATGCATGTGCTATTGTGTGTATGTCATGTTCATGACATTATTTACATATGTGTGTCATATTTACATGACTATTGATATTTTGGTGTCATGATTTCTATCACAGATTACTTTATTATGTGTAATACCATTATGGATATCACACATCATCTTTTATGTGGCCTATGAATGAATGCTTATTACTAAAATTACTATTATTGAGTGTCTCATTGATATATCTAATAAACGTGAAATTTGTATGCCTTTGGATAAATTTTTCATATATGCATAAATGATTAAATCTTTCTATGATGACATATCTAATCATGTTAGCACACATGCTTTACATACTTACATTTTTATATTTATCATGATGCATATAACTCTTTTATTTTGAGATGAGTGATTCACAAGCTACGTCCCTCACCTCAAAGTGGGGCATATTATTAGGCATGTCATGGATATTTAGGCCTTGACAAAAATTTAGTATAAATTTCAGGACAAGTCATGTGTTTTAGATTGGGATATTTTATGATTTAGATTAGGATAGATTGAAATATTGACACATATTTTTGAATATATGGGGCATCCTTATAGGATTTAGAGTGACAGTTGATAGATTGAGATTTAGATTAAGGTAAATTATAAGGAATAAATTGAGCAAAACTATCAGATTAAATAGATTGGCATATCACATTAAAGTACATAGGGGTCATATTAGGGGCATGAACATTTTTCATGCATACACACTTTTATATTTTTTTATGGGGAGAGTTGATACCATGTAAGCACTTTAAGTGAAAAAAATATGTCTGTAATGATTCACTTAGAGATTTAATTTTACATACAAGCTTAATTTAGGGCTCTGCCTTTTGCATACAAGCCTAATTTTGGGTTCTACCTTTTACATATGAGTCTTGTATAGTATTCCACCAAGAAATTTATGGTGATATTAGAGAGGTGTAGTTGAGGTTTACATCACTCAATTAGCACTTTCCTATTTTCAATAAGGGTTGATGCATATACTTCTTAACCCATGGTGTTAATAATGGCATCTCCATGGGGCATAATCACCCCATAGCATTCTCCAATGAGCTGAAGTGTGAAAATGGGTACACATACTCATAGGTGTATTTATTCCTTATTCAAATTGAAAATATTTCAATAATATAGCATAATTAAATTTTATATCTTGAGGTAAACATTGATTTTTATATGTTTCCTTGAATATTTTTCCTAGATCAAGATGGATATTTGGGGCACATATAAAAATTCTAAATGTAGTTACTCAGATGTACCAAATTTATTACTTTATCATTTTAACCTAGCATTTACAATACTAGACTAAAAGGGTGGCATTTGTAAACACATAAATTCATCATTATAGACTTGGAAAAATAAATTTTGACTTGTATTTAAAAGCCTAGTCATATAAAATGTCCAAATTATTAGTTTGAGTGTGGCTTGCAACACCCCATCCATAGGTCTTTTTTGCATGCTCTTGCGACCCTTCTAGACACCTTTTTGCTTATTACTAGTCCTTCTGAATGGTCATTCCACCTCAGCCAGATAGTATACCCCATGTCAATCCTATTCCACTAGGTCTTGATCGTATAAGATAAGAGCACCCCATTTGGACTATAATGCCCCATAGAGAAGTGTCCCATTTTTGGTGGTCTTACCTATTTTCAATTTGAGCCCCAAAGGTCATTTCATATGGTATTTATCCATAATTAGGTTATCCTAGTGTGAATACATCTCACTTAGGACCAATTATTCCCTATAAAATCCCACTTAAACCTCATTTACAAAGGATGTGACCAAAACTTACAAATAAAGCAAGAATACAAACAAAGCACTAAGGCAAACTTCCCTATTCTTTGCACATAGTAACCCAACATAGTTGCAAACCTACTCAAATTCTCATAGTAGTACCTAGCCACCTCAAACAATATAAATTTGAAATTTTCATCTAAATCACACTATTGCACAAAGTACACTAGTTAGGAGAATTACATATGGCTTGATCCCTCTTTAAAGTATTGGTATGTAGGTAGCGTGCCCATACAAGGGGTGTGGATTGTATGTTCAATACATTTTTCACACTAACCCCCCCCCCCTTTCTCAAGTGAATCAAAGTTTTTTTATAAAGCATGATGGAGGGTTAGGGTTTGAAGACAAAATCAACTCCACAATGATTTTTATCAATGACCAGTGCTCAATTTTTCATAGGCACAACACAACTACCTAAAAAGTTTTAGCTCTTTGTGATCAGTTTAGATAACAGCGACAAGAATAGACTATAATGCCAAACACTAAAGCATCTACTTTTTAGTGATCTTATCCTTTAACCAATGAAATACATATTCATGTTTATGATACCTTCCCAGTCTTTCATAGCCATTTTCAACCTCTGTATCAGCCATCTCAATATATTTTTTAGTTAAGTTATATTTATTCTTATTTATTGCTATTTTTAGAAAGGTGAAAAAGGAAAATAGTTACACATATTAGGACTATATTTATTGTTATATTCTATACTAATTTATTAATCTAGACCCTTAAATAAAATAGGAATAAAAATCCATTATTCCCAAAATATGTTAAATCATTTGGTGAACCCGACTAACTTTGTTTATGCACAAAAACCCTAGAGACCCTAGGGAAAATTCTTTATTGATTTTAGTAATATTATTCTAATTTTTCCTAAATATATAAATCAAAATTTCACATTAAATTTTTAAAATTCACCATAGTAATTTTAAAAATCATTTCTTTCAAAACCTAGTTGAATATACTAGGTCCCTATGCTTTTGAGTTATCACCTTACATGTTAGTGAACCCCACATTTACATCCACTTCTTAGAGTTATAGAAAGACCCCACAATCAGTTTCCACTATAGAGATTTTAGAGCACTTACAACATACATAGCTTTCAGAGTCACAGTCTTAGACCTTCCATCATGTTTCATGATCAGACATGATCCCTCTCCTTGATACAAGACACCATGATAGGGAGTCTCTTATGAGACTCATCGGTTAGTATTGTTTCTTCTCAATATTTCTTGTATATAATTTCTTAGCTTACTTGTACATAGTTTCTTTTTGCTTTCTTGTACATAGTTTTCTTATGATTACTTGTACATAGCTTATTTCAAAATACCAAAAATAATACATTATTTTAAAATACCAAAAACAATATAATATTTCAAAATACAAAAACATTCAAATAACTCAAAACATCAAAAACTTTTCAACTGTATGCATTATCCATGCTTTACATTTATATTACCATGCTAAGCTTACATTTTGTTGTTCTATGTTATTGTTTATCTATTTATTTACATTACCATACTTCACTTGATCTTCTTTGATTGTGTGCAGTGACACCCAAATCCTTGATTCCTTCACTCTACCCATTGATGGGGCATCCTACTTTCACATTCAAGATATACATCGATATATATACACATCGGGGGAATCTTCTACACTAATACACCATAAAATTTATGTCATTATTACACCACACCTTCTAATTATCATGTTAATGTACATTACTTACTAGCTTATATAGATTATTCTATTAACAATCACAAGTATATAACACTTGTGTATTTCTTAGCATCTACCTAGTCTTGTACTATATGTTTTGCATACTTTCACTTCTTTCTTTGATCAATGAGATGCGATAGTATTTCTAGCATTTACATGCATTTCTTTATTTTAGTAGCTATATGTGATTACATTTCTTAGCCTTTATTTTGATACTTGTGTATGCCTTAGGACATTTGCCAATGTCCTTTTCTTGTAATCTTATATGTGCTTTTGGCCCTTGCACCAATCTTGTTTGTTTTCAATTGTATGTGTATGTGGGAATTTTAACATGCCTTGTATCCTTATTTTTCCCAATTTGAGTGACATGTTCCCATGTCCTTTGTTTTCTTGGCCCCTTGACCTCTTTTGTATGCTTCTTTCTTCTTACCTTATTTGCTTATTTGTTTCTCAATTGTTTACAATGCCATGATCCACATCATGCATTATCTTGCCTTCTTAAATGCCATAATGGACATCATGCTCCATCCCTCCTTAAAAACTAACCAAATTTCTAGTTTTAGTTCAATATACTGCACATATTATTACATTATTACATCTAACTAGGCATACCCCTATTGATCTAACAATCTCTAACACAAACTATGCTAAATCTTGAGACATATTTTTTATCATCATTGCTATATCATGTATTTAATATCATAACACACTTGCATGGATATTTCTTTTGAGGGCAGTCATTGTAGGGTCTTCATTCCTACCTGTAGAAGAGGGGGCAAAAAATAAGGGTTTTGTCACAGAGATTAGAGCCCTCTACCATTCAAAATCAGTTTTCAAAACACTCAAAACAATAATCAAAATTTAAAACATGCAAAATAGACTAGGAAAATAGGAATGAACATAGGACAGTCATCAAAAATAGTAAAAGAAAAGAGTGCCCCATTTGGACTACAATACCCTACAGTAAAGTGTCCACTTTTTGGTGTTCCTATCCAAATAGTTGAAAACATAAAAATTTTAGAAATAGATATAAAGGTATGGTCAATTATAGTTTTTTTAGCTATAGTCTAGTTTACATTAGGTAGTTTCAATATAGTTTTACTCAAATTATCCAAATATAGGGGGCATCATCCACAGCATGATGGTTCTCACTTCTAGTTTTAGATTAGGTAGTTGATACAAATTTTAGATCAAAATCCATGTTACAAACACCAATAATTGGGTGGAATATGTGTGGCACATTTACCTTATTTTCTTTCTAGTTCATTATATTACTTAGGTATTGTTAGTATTTACATGCCTTATTCCATCTGCAGTTGGTTGGCATCATTTTAGAGTGGCTTTCATATAAGCCTAGTTATTAGTTTTTAAATGGCTTTCATACACGCCTAATCTCCACTTTTTAGAGTGGCCAAGATTGGCCTAGGTCTCAGTACACATTCAACTATCCACACCACATTTTCAAATTATAGAGCATTCATGGGATTCATGAGCCATCTTATATGACACACATTCATACCAGTATCAGTTTATAGTTCACACTTAGTGGGAAATGATGGAGCCAAAGGACTAGCTAGCCTCTGTATTCTTGAGCCACCTACTCAGAGGAATTGGACACACAATCCAAACATTGATTAACACATGCATGATCACATAGCTTCACTACATAGTGGGTAATAATGGATTTAAAGGCCCGACCTTTATATTCTTAAGCACCTTCAAGGAATTGAGCACTTAGCTCTATTCATGATATTACTCTTGGTACAACACATACTTAGCATCACTGAACATCACAATAAGTTTTGTATTAGTTTGTGTACTTAGTGAGGTGTATTTTTTCCTTTTTCTTCCTCTCTATTTTACCTAGCCTTTGTACATTCTTATTTTGCACATAACATGTCTAGTAAGAATTGGTCTACTCCTTATTTTATGTTACAGATTTATGATTTGTTTTGTGATCCTCTATGCATACTCAACATCACACATCTTCATGGGTTTTTACCCTTGTAGGTAAGTTCAAGTATGCTTTT
Source organism: Torreya grandis (assembly GCA_037957365.1). Taxonomy (NCBI): domain Eukaryota; kingdom Viridiplantae; phylum Streptophyta; class Pinopsida; order Cupressales; family Taxaceae; genus Torreya; species Torreya grandis. The sequence goes on from JARHVA010000207.1 coordinate 1,369,445, forward strand.
TATTTTTCCTTTATCCTGGTATTTCACTTTGTTGCATCACCAGAATAAAGGGGGGGAAATGTAGTCATATAAAATGTCCAAATTAGTAGTTTGAGTGTGGCTTACAACACCCCATCTATAAGTTATTTTTACATGCTATTGCAACCCTTCTAGATACCTTTTTGCTCATTATCATCATTTAAAACCTTTTAAATGATTATTCCACCTCAACCAAACAATATTCCCCATGTCAGTCACATTCCCCAAGGTCCTAAGTCTATAGGATAGGAACACCCCACTTGGACTATAGCACCCTATAGACAAGTGTCCCATTTTTGGTGGTCCTAACCATTTATACTTTAAGCCCTAATGATTATTTTCATCTAGTCCTTATCCTTAATTAGGTTATCCCAACACAAATACATCTGACTCATGACCAATTGTTCCCTATAAAAGCCCACTCAAAGCTTATTTACAAAGGAGGTGACCAAAAATTATAAAGCAAGAAAGAATACAAATAAAGCACTAAGGAAAAATTCTCTATTCTTTGCACATAGTCACCCAACATAGTTTCAAACCTACTCAAATCCTCATACCAATCCCTAACCACCTCAAACATTATTAATTTGGCATTTGCATCTGCATCACACTATTACGCAAAGCACACTAGGTGGAAGAACTACATTTGGCTTGATCCCTCTTCAAAGTATTGGTATGTATGTAGCATGCCCACACAAGGGGTGTATATTGCACATTCAGTATATCTTTCACATTAACCCCCATTTCTCAAGTGACCAAATGTTATTATATCAAGCATAATGGAGGGTTAGGGTTTGAAGATAAAATCAACTCCATGTGAGTTTCATCAATGACCAACACTCAATTTTTCATAGGCATGCTCATACAGGCACAATATAACTACCCAAAAAAATTTAGGTCTCTATGATCATTTTAGACACTAGTGGCAAGAATGGACTATAGTGTTGAACACCAAAGTGTCCACTTTTCAGTGTTCCTATCCTTTCACCCAATGAAATCTAGATTCAGGTTTATGACACTTTCCTAATCCTATGCAACCATTTTTAACCTTTGTATCAGCCATCTCAATCTATTTTCTAGCTAAGTTATATATATTTTATTTATTGTTGTTTTTAGAAAGGTGAAAAAGATAAATAGTTGCACAAATTAGAACTATATTTATTGTTATATTCTATATTGATTTAATAATCTAGACTCTTCACTAAAATAGGAATAAAACTCATTATTCCCAAAATAAGTTAAATCAGACATGCATGATTTGTGTGCACATATTTGTCTCTTACTCATATTTTCTCATAGATAGTCTTCTATATATTGGTTCGGCATTCCTAATTTTTTTGTTAGCCATATTTAGGATCTCCATATTTTATGCCTAAATTCTATGTTATCTTATACAAACAGTTGACATTATCTATATCATTGATTTATCTTTCTTGGATAATGTTGAAAACATTCAAATGTTGTCAGTTACTAGTGGCATCCATCTTTTCTAGTAGTGTCCCAGGATTCTCAAACAACTAATTTTCAAATTTAGATATCACCCTTTCATCAGCCCACATGTTTTTAATTTTGGTTATCCATATACAACTAGCACTTATCTAGCTCTCACTTGATCAATATTGGAAAACTACTTACACGAGGAAATATTTACTTGCACACCCTTGAAGCACTATCCCAAAGCATCTAAATTTGAATAACCCTTAAAGGAATAGTTCCTAAGTCATTTTTGAACACCAAGAATAAGGCCAGAGTTACATATTATCAAATGTTAAAAGTAAAGAGGCTACATTGCATCTAGTGGATCACTATTGAGCACACATACACATAGGTTGGATAACTACATGCATTTTGATCCCTCCTTAGAGTATTGTAATGTATGAAATCCTTATCCACTCAAAAAATAGTTGTTGATATTGTCTAACCAACCTTTTACCCCTCCTCTTTTCAAGTGAATCAGGTGTCAAAGGTGAAGCTAGGGTTGAAAGGCCAAATAAAACAAAATTAAAATTTGTGCATAAGACCAAAGATATAAAATTACATAAAAATCATCCATATAAGTACGGATAGTTATCTATGGTGAAATAGATTGGATATTTCTAGTGAATAATGGACAAGACTAGTTTTTATAGCTATCTGGCCTTTTTGAACAACATCTAGAAATATTTTGACACTCTAATTGTCAAACCAAGTGACCACATATCCATTTCAAATTATATCAGATGATTGTGCATAGACAATGAGAAAAACACAACTATAAACTAATTAATAACCCTATCCTATTGTTATTTATATAAATAATAATTACAATATTTATAGTTATTACATTCATATTTGTATGTGGAATGATTTTTCTTGTAATCTTAATCTCTCTAGTTTTCGATTGTTTAGATTATCCTAAATCCAAAATAAGTTAAACACTTATGTCACCTAAGGTGATTAGATATAAGCCCCTTATTTAGTTGAGAGATAGATTGAATTATAAACTAATTTATTTTATTGAGCTTCCTTTGACTAGTGTTCATGTTCATTTGAAAAATAAAATGACAATCATTAATGAGTTCAATACTTCTAAATAGGAAATGCAAACCACTAAATAGGAAATGCAAACTATGTATCATGTATGTTTGGAATCAAAACTTTACATAGTTTTTTGAGTTTGTGGATGGAATAACTTGAGTGATTTTTAAACCTCCTCTTGCCTAAAAGTGATAATACAATTATATTCAAACTAATAATCTCATTTTGCATAATGAGAATGATGAAATACTAATAATAATAACTCCATCATAAGTATGTAAGATATGACTCATTGAAGCTCAACTTGAATTAGGAAGAATGATCTTTGATGATTGGCTATAGTCTTGACCTTTGATATTTAAATTTTATCATCTCCTTTGTGTTATGATTTTCTCCCCTTATAAATTGATTGACATTAATTTTTATATCTAGGTTGATCTAAGACAAAATATGTGCATTATTCAAAAAATTTAGTAACAAGGAGTGAGGTTAAAGGCACATAATCAATGAAAATGTGTAGAAGGGCTCACAAGGATAAAAGATATAGATGCACATAGGGCGTGTGCCTAGACATTGTGTGGGTTTGAATTGGACATGACACATGATTAGTTTCTAAGATATACCATGATAATATGGGATGTATAGTCAAAGGATTCTAATGAATAATTCTTAATAAGTGTTAGATTGTGATTTTTAGGCTTAAGGTCTAAATAGGGAAATATGTGGGGTCAAAATGCTCCAAGAAAAATGCCAATATATAGAGGTTTTCCAAATGTGATAAATTAGGAATTATTTATTGGTAATAAGGGTGTTTTACCAAATTTTGGTGTTTATAAAATGTTTCTAATGATGCTCAAGATTCAATGGGTTCCCCTCCTATGTCAAAAAAATGGTTATCTCAAGATGCTTCTAATGTTGTTCCTCATATTTCTTCTACTCATATTGTTATGTCTTTTCCCTTAAAAACTAGTTTTAGTACTAATTTAGTTTCTCCTCAATTTCTTCAACCATATCAATAGGTTCCTCAACCTTGATCTTTTATCCATAATGTTTCTCAAGTTCCTAATGTGTCCATTCTTACTTATACCACCACTACTTTAGTTTCAACATTGAAGTTACAATCATTTAAAAAAACATGAAATATATGCAATAACAAATCTAATTATTTTCCAAATGGTCTTTAAGACCAAGTTATAAGGTCAATTCACATGATATATTACTTAATACTTTCACATATGAGATCCCTGCCTTCCCTTTGCCTACTAGTTTTTTAGCTTCTAAGTTTAAATTTATCAACATTAAAGGTGATCCTTCTCACCATATCAAGGCTTCCTATGCTTCAAGTCTTGATGTCATACATGATAAATTTCTAAAAAAAATATTTCCTAGGATTCTTAAAGATTGTACTCTTGATTGGTTTTATAGTTTTCCATTTGGATCTGTAGATTCTTTTCATTATTTTCTCAAAATTTTCTTAGATCACTTTTCAATCAACATTATCACAAAGTTTGTGTTTTTATAGATTTCATAGATTAATCAAGGACCTAATGAGAATGCTAGTGAGTATGTGTTTTGATTCAAAACCATGCTTATAAAGATGACTCACTAATTATCTAATAGTAAATTTTGAATTATAGTCTCTTAGAGTTTTATCAAACATATTAAAGACAAAGTGCTCTTCAATATTTTGATGAACTTTTTCATGTAATTAAAAAATATGACATCAATATTTTATAATCAAACATGCTTAAATATAGGTCTAATTCCCTACTTCAAGTGGAGCTAAATACCAAGGCATATCGACATAAAAATATAAGGCTAATGATAATAATTTTAAACTTAAAAATGAGGTCAAAAAAATAGTCAATGTGGTATATCAACCACCAATGTTGAGATTCCTTTCCCAATAAAAAAAGTGAAAATGATTTACATGGTTAACTAAGAATACTTAAAATGTGCTTAAATAATTTCTTAAATGTAAACTAATATTTTTACCCCCCAAAGGAGAGTTTGACTTAACAAGGCCCTTCATAAGAACCATGATGTTAATGCATATTGTGATTGTTATATATCATGGTCATTATATAAATAAATTCATAACTTTAAATCATAAGTTCCAAGGTTTGATAGAAAATAAAAAAATACAAATAGTCACAATAATAATTTAAATGAACTAGTCGCTCAACAAAATCAACATCTAAAAAAATTTACCAACTCTCTTCCAAATCATGATACTCAATCTAGAAACTAAGATGATGTTTATATGATAGCTCAAAAACAACCTCCATGGGTTTATAATGTCAATCCAGTTGATGGGTTCATCAGTTTACTCAATGAAACATGTAAGGACCCTCCTTTGATTATATTTTATGACCACAAAAAAATTCAAAGGATGATTTTAATGATAGTATATTATTTATTCAAGATTTCATACATACACATTCAATAATAATAAATGGAATTATTGTTGATAATGATTCTATTATATATGTGTGCATAATGAATTTAATTACCAATATTAGATTTATACATAAGGATCTAGTAGATAAAATTGTATTTATTAGAGGATACATTGGTATAACTAGCATAACACTCAAGGGCATCACCTTACCTATCGGTATCAATCCTAAGACCTTATTTTATGTAATCAAAAATGCATCATGTCTATGAATTAATCCTAGATTGGATAAGATAGATCATACCTACACTTTCAATTGGGATATACTTGTTAAGCGAGAGCATGATCAATATGGGGATATGCTAGACTCGATTAGGGGATCACTGATCACAACATAACATGATAAGAAGGGTTCCAAAGCCTAAAGTCTAACACAATCACACAAAAAACCTAATGGAGTCCTAAGGTTTAAAATGTTCACTCTATTATAATAGAAAGAAAGTAAAATCTAATCTAGTGTACACCAAAGCTTGTAGAAGTGGGGGTTAGAAGAAACAAAACAAACAAATAAACTAAACATGTACTAGAAGACATATACTCACATCAATGTATATGGAATCCTAATACATGGAGAGAAGAATACAAATGCATTATCTATCTACTCTTACAAAGGAGAAAAAAAGTTAGGAATACTTACCTTTGAAGATGAACCTGTCGAGCCTCAATATTTACCTTGGCTAAGGTGCTTTGCAAGAAATTGTTGTGGTATGTAAGGGTAAGATAAATCAACTCTAGGCTACACAACCTATCTAAACATCCAAAAGACTAATCCACAATACAAGATCTATATCTTCAAATAAAGTATGGAACCCTAAGATTTATTCTTCAAGTAGAAAGTTCAATAAGTAGATGTTCACTCACACTTCTTCGCTCTTAATTATTCTCTTATGAAATGGTGGGAAATTAACTTGTATATATAGGTAGATATTTCCCTATATCCTCCTAAGAATGTTGATTGTATAGGGTTGAGCCAATTGACCTATTGTGTTTTTGGGGATAATTCACTACATCTGTGTTAGGTCAATCGAAAGGCTAACAAACCAAGTGAAAAATACCCTTGAACTATATTGGGTTGACCCAATACATTCGATAGTCAAAAAGGATGTTAAGGTAAGAAAATAAGGATGGAAAGAGAAAAAAGACTATAGGAGGTAGGACTAAGAAGAATAAGCTTAGGGTAAATGGTTTTAAGAGACAAGTGTGTACATAACAAGTGGTAAAAGGGAAAAAAATCTTACGAAGCACTGATGGTCTACCCACCCCTTTCTTGGTGCACCCCTTAAGGCATGCACTTAGAGAGATTGAGACTCTATAGGTTCTTTCAAGATACAAAGTGTCAGTATTCAATAAAAGTTTGAAAATATTATGTGTATATGTATGCCCCACTTGAATCTCATCACATGTCATGTAGGTGTAACATGAGATGGTGCTTCGAGATAAAACATGATAACACACAATGTTGATTCTAAGTAAAGTGTATTAAGTATAAAATAAGATAAATAAAAGTACTGAATTGAAAAACACATACCTTTAACTTACCTTAGTACCATAGATAAAGAAGTAGATTGTAAGAGATTTGAAGGCATCCAAGGTAGAAAACACTAGATAAAATTATAGAAGTTAGGACAAAAATAGCCAAAAATTAAAAAAAATTGGAAAATAGGCATATAATAGTGGAAAATAATCTCTACGTCATCACAAATCTACTGCATTTTATGGTTTACAAAATGAATGAGTAGAAACAAATATAGAAGCAAAACAAGAAATTTGCAGGGCAATAATTGAAAGATTTGAATTTTGAAAAAGTGTTTTTTAAAATAGGGGAAAAGACAAGTCATTTATTATTTTGACTTGTGAAGGAGAGAAAAGAGAGCTCTAGAGAGAAAACAAGCTAGGATGGTGAGGAGATGACATGTTAGATAGGGAGAGGCTCTAGAGGTAGTAGCAGGTGCACTATAGTTATGCAACTAAGAATCTCAAACTAGATTTTAAAATTTATATCTAATTAAGTGAATTTTTAGTATTTTTGAATTTTAAGCATTTTTAGGTGTCAAAATGAAGCAAAATTAGGTTCTAGGGGTAGCAAATATAATGACAGGAAATGAGTTTGGAGGGTTTAGGTAGAAAGCAAGAAATTTGCAATTTTTTCAAAAAATGCAAGGGATAGACAAGAAAAAAGCATTGGGTCAACCCAGTAGGCTAGAGAATAAGTAGAATCCACAGTGCTAACCTAGTAGGTATGGGTTGACCCTATATATTATTCAAGCTAAAGGCCTAGTTTGGAGTTGCCAAGTGGTCTGAAAGGTCTAGAATGGAAATTGGGCACTAGGGAGGGGAAGATAAGGGGGTTGACTCAGATTTTTGAGTCAACCAAATAAAGAGATAGGAAAAAAATGGTCAAACTTGTTTGACCAAAGGGATAGAAAATATGAAAAATCATGCAAATGGTCGAAAGAGGGATAGAATGGCCCGAAATAACCAAGAAAGATCAAGAAGGATTAAGAAGGCTAAAAGTAAGCTAAAATGAATAAAATAAAGTAATTTTAGGCTCGTTTTTGCTTTAAAATGTAAAAAGAATGTATAAATAATGTATTATGACTATACATGACATAGAGGAACTAATACATCCTTTGGTGTTTCTTGGGAATAGGGATGATGGAGATTTTGGTGACTTGTGGATGCGGCATGGTTACTAAACTTGTTAGATAGGTTTTTAGATAGAGATAGGGCTAGACTAAGATCTATAGGTCTAGGTGGGATAAAAAATATGTGTCATATCCCCCTTAGTATTGACCTATTAGTCATGTTCTTTAGTTGTTGTAAATGATTTACTAACACCTTCAGATGAGAGATGGATGGGGAAATAGTAGAGGTGGCTATCATGATAGAAGATGTCCATGCCATCATAGGGCTAATTATAGTCAGAGCTTAGGTGACCATAGGGATACCATATATTCTAGAGGAGAGGAGAGCCTTGGCCATGTGGGATATAAGATCAGAGATGATATTACCAAGAATGAGAGTGAGTATGTTTGATGTCTATACATCACATATTTTAGAAATTTGGATGGCTATGATAGGCCTTATGACACAATGGGTGCTATGTCACAAGTCAGATGGTAAGGTACCACTATTCATGGTAACCTTAAGAAAGATGATCTTAGAGGAATGAGTGATATATAACCTGGGTTTGGTCATATGGGTCCAGCTAGTATATGGTATGTACAAGATGCTAGTTAAGGGGTAGAGGAGATATGAGAGGTTTCTTATATATCAATCGGTTAGGTTACCCCATGCATAATGATAAGTTACCTCAGGTGAGGAGATTGAGGGAAGTTCAAGTAGCATGGTCTATACCCCATGTATTAATGTTATATTCAGTCAGATGTGTAGACATCATGTGGTAGCCATATGATCACATAGCAACTACATGGGCATGTTGCACACTATTACACCAGTGATAAAGAGGATAGAGGTATTTGGACACTACTTCTAGTAGAGAGAACCACATTTAGTGGTATGAGTGCCAAGATAGATGATCCTACCTCATTTGGTGACACTGATACTAATTCTTGAGTAGTGGGCTCAACATGTGAGGGACATATAGGGGAAGAGAGTATTGGGGCCACTAGTAATGAGGTTGACATTAAAGCCACATCAAGAGTGACCATAGATTAGTTGGGCATGATGAGGAGCGAAGTAAGAAGATAGGGATGTAGAGGTAGAGATACCAGATGTACCACTACTAGATCTACATCAATATGAGTATTAGACACTAAGGACATAATGTCAATGGAGTTAGGAGGTAGAGGAGAGAGTGGAGACTATTACCATCCTAGATGACCCCATAGGTGAGCCAGAGGAGATGATAGAGAGACCACTCAAATGATGGTTGAGACTAACACAAGTCATGAAAATTGGGTTTGAGTTGAGGAGGTAGCTTATAGAGGAGGTACTAAGAGTACAAAAAGATAGGGAAACTATGCTAGGCAGTTGCATAGATGGTGAGACCATGGTACCTGAAACACAAATAAATAAAAAGAAATTTGTTGCTTAAGTTTTGTTTAGATAGATAAATAGATATTATGAGATGTGACAGTGATCTAATATCCATCTTGTGTGCTTTTGTAGGTGTAGGTGATGATGAGAATTAGAGATGGGGGTCCTGGTGAGGGGAGCACTCTATGACATCATGGATGAGACTCTATAGCCATACAACCCCATGACACTAGAGGATCCAAGTATACCATCTACCCCAGCTTAGGTGGGCTAGTTCAGATTAGTTGGAGAGATAATGAGGTAGATATAGGTGTAGAGGGAGAAGATGCAGCCACCAACAATGATGGGTGCCAAGGATCTATAGGCATGGTGGGCCCTAGCAGATAAAAGAGTTACACATATAGCTATAGTTCCATAGATGATAAAGACTTGGACCTAGCTAGTGGAGTCATAGATATGGGCAACACACCTATAGGGATAGGTAGAGGGATTGAGATCTTAGACAACCTCCTTACAACATACTATTTAGAGGAATTAGACCAAGTCCTTAGTAGGCAGCATGGCTAGGCCACGAGATAGATAGGATGAGACCCATCCACAGATGTGGGGTATTGTATATGGTCTCATGATATATATATATATATATATATATATATATATATATATATATATATATATATATATATATATATATATATATATATATATATATATATATCATTTTGAAGTTTTTTTGTTGGATGTGTATGTTATCATCATGGTTGATTCTAGTTTTTTTATTATGGTTGAGGTTGTGGATGCTTTAGGATATATTTCTTTCTATCACATGTGTTTAGCTTTATTGTATATGCTATATAGGAAATATATGATATGTGGTTTCTTTTATAGCATTATGAAAGACATATGCATGGTTAAAAAGAAACAGGCAAAAGGACTTCAAAAAATATAATCAATCAAGAAAATGTACTACACATGATTTCAAGTTGGGAAATATGTAATAACAAAAAATGATTAAGTATAAATAACCAAGAAAATGGCAAAACAAGATGGTTAAAAGGAATTTGTTTATAAACTAATGTGAAAGATTTTTGCACCAAATTAAAATAAGTAAAATCATACTAATATCTTGTTGGAAAGTATGACAAACAAATTAATAAAATGGAAGGTATGTAAAAGGGCACAAATGGTAACAAAAACATATTAATTAAGTCAATCAATCATACTAATTCATGCTAGGTTATATGAAAGAAAAACAAAATTGAAAAGATTGGTCTTAAATTGGTCATACTAATTCAAGCTAGGAAGTATGAAGAATTCAATAAATGGTTGAAATCTTACACGTACTTAGAAAATAACAAGATAAAAAAGTAAAATAAAAATGAATTAAGCATAAAACATACTAAATCAAGATGGGAAGCATGTAAAATGATGTGTAACTTCATAATTGATCGAATCTTATCTCAAATTTGACACATGTAATTTGGATGGTAACTTGGGTATTTTAAGATTTTGTGAGGGTCGGGTCCTATCCATGATCTTACAGTGCAACTTGACAAAGAGAACACCACTGGGGTGGAATAAATAGGAAAATCAGGTAATCAAGTATGTGGGTAATGGGAAGGAAAATATGGTAATTAATGAGGATGGTCAGGTCCTATCCATAATCTTATAAAACAACTCATAAATGATATCCTAAGGGGAGTGATCAGTAGACAAAACAATATTTCTCAAGAGGAAATATAATGGAAATAAGGAATGAAAAAGGGAAAGTAAAAAAGCAAGACTTAGGCATCTTATGAGAAGACCTTAGGAGGTAAGAGGCATACTAAGGACATGAGAAGACACTAAGTGACTAGTGGTCATCTATGTATAAAGGAAATTTATTTGTTATAGACACAAAGCTATATAGGAAAATAAGCATGCTACTAAGATCAAATCATGAAGGTAGATTGGTATAAGAAAAATAAAGTGGACCTACCTTCCCACGATGTGTTCCCCACTCTTTAGGACCCCTTAAAGATCCATCAGTCTACTATGAATATTTGGTACTTGCATGAGAAAGTAGGTAACACTAAAAGATTTTTTTATTCTCCTCTTCTAATCTACCTACCGCACCCTAAAGGACCTCAGCTCTATCGTGAGGCCAAATGTGGAGTTTAACCTTTGACTAGAAGAAGGAGATGTGCTTTGAATCACATTTTTTAGTGTTATTAGACTTTTAAGAGTAATTTTTCCTTTTAATATCATTACTTTTCATTTACATGATTTAGCTTTTAACTTTCTTTTGAAGGATTTTTAAGATTCCTCCTCCATATGGACTTGGAATGACCAATCATGAGAGAGCTAGTGATACAAATGAATTAGTTGTAATCTAAGACTAAAAGAAGATAAGTAACCAAAGACAAAGACTAACTAGGACACTTAGGCTTGACAATGAACTAGCATGTGATCTCAAGTCTCAACCGTGTATATGCTTAGTTTGTAGAAAAAGGAAGAAGGAAAAAGGAGATCCAAAGGTGGACTAGTAAAAGGAGATAATAATGAGAGAGATTATTTTCTAATTTATCACATGGTAAAGGGAGATAATAACCAAAGGGTACAAGGTAAGTATAACCACATCACCATTACAAATTATCTGTGAAAAATAAGGATAAGAAAACAAAACAATCATAAAGAGATAAGAAGAGAGTTTTGAGTAAAATTCTAAGAAAAAGGGAAGGGAAAGCAATGATAAAACAAAAGACAATCATATGCGAAAATAAATGAAAACATAAGGAAAATATAGTACAAGTAGGAAATCATGATATAGGATAAGTAAAAATTTGACATAGTGTCAAATGATAAGACAAATATCAATAAGATTGGAGCACACATCCAATCCAAATATAAATTTGAAATCACCATGCATGTACTCATAAATATTGGTAAATATATCCACACACATTATCCAATACATCAGATAGGTCTCTATGAAGTTGTAATTGAACTACTGCTAAGGTTTCATCAATCTTCAATGAATATTGGGCAAATAATTCTTTTCTGATCTCCTCAATTGAAAAAGTAGGAATGCTCAAAGGATCATGTTGAGGAGCTAAATTAGGTAAAGGATAGTAAGAAGAATGCATGGAAATAGGATGAATGGGAGGAGAAGGAATCACCAAGGGAGAAGGATCCATAGTTGAAGGACTCACAGGAGGAGAATCATCCATAGGTGAAGGACTCACATGTGGTGAAGAATCCACAGGTGAGGGAAGGTCCACAGGTAAAGGAATCTTAGGTGGAGGCATAGAAGGTGGTGAAGGGACCATAGGAGGTAATAGAACCACTAGAGGTAGAACCCTAAGAGAAGAAGGAGAAACCTTCTTGTGGGAACAACCTATGGGAGGAGTAGTAGAAGGTCTAGGAATGGCTATAAGGTGATATTTGAGATGTTTTTGTAGGATGTGATAATGATTAGTGTGATAGGTGCCACAAATATGCCATAGACAATATATCTCACCATACTTGGGAAAATATTTAGGAATTACCTTCAGGGGAGGTATAGCTTTGTCTAATGACAGGGAAGAAGGATGCAAGGTATCAAGATATTACCACAAGTTGTGACAATGGGTGGAAGAATGGTTATCTATCCCATGGAAGCAAAAAATATGCTTGTGAGTGGTTTTAGTAGAATCACTCACAGAAGGACATAAAACAAGATTGGAAGAAGTTGAAGAACACTCATCAACCCATTTGGTGGGTAGAGGAGCCATCTTAGGCAAAGGAAGTAAACCATCACCAAGTGAAGGTTATGATGAGGAAGGAATGGGACTAAGCTCAATGGAAGGAGTAATAGCATCAGAAGCAGGGGTAGGCTTAGTAACAATAGGAGTGGAAACAAGATCAACTATAGCAGGTGTGAGAAGAGGCTCAACTATAGTAGGTTCTATTAAGGGAGGGGCAGGATCTATAGAGGGTCTAATGAGAGTCTCACTAACCTCAGGGGTAAACTAGCTATGAGGATCAGGGTAACTAGAAAAATGGTAAGGCTTGATCATAGTATGATCCATGAGCATAGTCCTACATGGCTCCTTAGACACTGGAGGTATTAGTTCCATCTCTACCCTATGATAAAGGGGAAGAATTCAAAAATCAAGAAGTATAATTGAAGGAAATGATGAGATGCATGAAAAGACTCAAGTAAAGAAGAATGATAATATACTATCTCAAATCACAGGCTTGTACAATACTACCTAACAATGGATCATCTCAGGAATAACCATCATCATAATTTAGGGTGTGAAGATTAATGGCATAGGTAGGAATAACCTTGTCATCTAATGAATCATGGTGAATAGAATGACTATTCTTGGTCAAGACTATATGAATGTCATCACAAGGAGGTTTGTGATAATGAGGCTACAAAGAAGTAAGAAGTTGTAAGATGAGATGAGGTGAGAGATTAGAAGTTTTGATCTATAAATTAATCTCATCAGGCTCATCATTATCAAAATATAAAATATTAGGAGGAATGTTACTAATGAGCTCAAGATGCCCATTGTAACCATAGCTTGATTTAACATGAAAGTTTAAGACACTAAGACTCATATAATGAAACACTTGGCAAAGGCTCAAGGAATCTTGAAGACACCACGATCTTGGAATTATTTGAAATTTAAGGGTAAGTAACACCTTGAATTTTGTAAATGGCTCTATTATGAGGGAAATTAATGCATTGGTAGGTGGAAGAAGAAATAGATCTCATGCAATGAGTTTAAGTCCTACCAAGCAAGATGTTATAATAAAGGGGAAAGTTAAATATGATCACCTTTACATAGATGGTGACAAATGGGATGGTAATGGGAAGCCACAAGTAACCTAGAGGAGTCTTTTGCCTTCAATCATATCCTTGGCATGTGTTGTGTATACACTTAAGATTACATTTTAAATATCTAAGAGTATTAATGAAATCATGTGAAGTGACACAAGTGCCAAAACCCTCATCAATCAATGCATGCTTAACTTGGATATCACCTATTTAGATGTTAATGAATAAAGAAGGATCATCTACATGAAGTAGAATCTCATCGAGAATCATAGATGTGATAGGAAATCATAGAGAAAGAGAAGTGTCTATAGTTTTGTCAACACTAATATACATCTCTTCACATTGTTTTAAAATACTATCTTTAGAATCAGATAAAACTACCTCTCATCTTGCTAGGGGAGGATGAGGGACATTCATATCAAATAGGAGTTGCATGAGGCAGTTTTTTTGATGTGTGGAAGTCCTCATAATCTCAATAAATGGAATTTGGGATGAGAGATTAATGAGCTCTACAATGGGATCCCACTCATCATAGCCCATAAGAAGGTTGTTAGATATAGGTGTGTAATGGTTAAAGAGGTCCTCGAAAGGAGGAGCTGAAGTACACTGGAATTTTTGTTGATAAAAATGAGAAGAAGATTTAGAGCAAGGTTGTAAATCATGTTGAGATGATGAACTAATTGATTTATGTTGATTTTGAGAAGGAGAAGTGTTAGTAGAATATTGATTATCATTAGTATTAAAATATGATAGAAGAGTGGTATAAATATAATGGGATGTGTTATCTAAGGGAGAATCAAAAATTGGATCATCAAAAGTGATAATATCTTCTTGATCCAACTCATTTAAATGAGTTGGAGAAGAATCTAGATAACATTATATGTATTAGGTAAGGAGGAGTGTAGATAGGTTGGGAATCAATGAAAGCCACCACCCTTCGTATATTAGTCATGCTAACCGCATTATCTTTGAAATTTAGTTCAACAAGACTTTCTACTTTATCAGTGGAATGGGTGGGCTTGTCTTAATTGTCTTGGGTAGGTTGATGATTAGGAAAAATATCTTTATAGATAGCCAAATGAGCATTTGATTAATTCAAGGCTTGAGTTTTGTCATGATTTATAGTATTTGAAAGTAATCTCATAGGCTTGTTGATGCTTACGAATAATGGAATCATGATCAAAATTAGGTACAAGAAAAAAATCCATAGCTAAATTATTAAATTGTCTGTAGGTCTCATGAGAATGACCCCAACTAGCATGAAACCAAAAAAAAATTATTAGGATCATACCAGGATTTCATAGGACAAGTAGGGTCAAGTTCTCATGGAAAAAGCCTAGGTATATGTTTAAGCAATTCAATAAAGGATAAAGGTTTATGAACATTAATGTTATTGGGTGAAGAGAAATGAGGATTAGTATAGTGTTGAGAAGAAGGAGTTGGTTTTGAAGAAGGGTTGGGAACAATAACTTGAACATTGTGAATGGTGTCATAAGAATCAGTAACACCATCATTGGTGATATTGTGGTTTTTGTTCTTAAGAAATAGATGAGGACCCACAGAAGGTTGGGGTGGCTCGAATTGATGCATTAGGAAATCTTGTATTTTAGCTTGGTAAATATCCTCCTCTAAGGTACATGGAGAGAGAGTTCAAATTTATGGGCTATGAAAATGGTTGTCATCCACCATGTTATGTTCAAATTTATTTGGCAAAGTCTTCCATCTCTTAACAAAGGCATGGGAAATTTCATTCTCATGTTGTTTACAATTAATGAAATGGGCCAAAGTGTTTTTAAGAAGATCATTAAATTAGAATTATTAAACTAAAACATTTACTAAGTCCTCCAAACTAGAAATAGAATGAGCTCTAAGTTGATTATACCAATCCAAGGCATCACCCATGAGAGTTTTGGCTAGGAGCTTGGTAGCAGCAAAGGTGTTTAATTTAACCCAATCCTTGTAAATATTTCCAAATGTTTTGAGGTGAAGGGTGGGATTGGTTAACCCACTATAACAAATTGTAGGTGTTATACCTCCTATATCAATGCTGGAAATTTGAGTAATGGGAGGTTCATTTTGGAGAAACTTAATAGTTTTATTGACTAAATGAGGTTGAGGAATGAGATTGCCTTGAGAATATTGAAGAGGAGGAGGGGGAACATTTTGGTTATGTGTGCCCCAAGCCATTGGTTGTAGATGAGATTGAATATTAAGGAGGTGGTTTTGCATTCTCATCATTTGATTTGTGTTATGTGCTTGAAAGGTATTCATTTGGTTTAGAGTTTATAACAAAAGTTTATGTGTTTGATTAACATTAGAAGCATTAGAATTGGTATTTGTGTTGGTATTAGTGGCTTGGGTACCACTATTTGTGTTGGTATGAGTCTGAAAAGAATTGTGAGAATGTGAGGCACTAGTGGCAAAATTTGCTTATGAAGTAAAAGATGGAATAGTGAATGGTTGAGAGGAAGAAGCATTAGAATCATGAATTCCTTGGGTATCAATCAATGAACTAGTGTAATTATTAAGGGTTGTAGACCTTACTAGAGGCCTGCTAGATGTACTCTATTAATTTTGGAAGTAGCTTTCATCCCTCCAAAAAGTCAAAATCCCCAACTACAAGCATGATGCAAAGAAGCCAAATCCCATTACAACCATGGTATCTCAATATAGATGATATTTTAAATCCTTTGAATGAAATAACTACTTGGTGTAATTCAATGAGAATCATTTGTGTTGCTACAAATTTTGACCCTCCTACAACTGCTCTATTTGCATCTAAATATCTCTAAGGAATTACCCAAAATGGTGGAATTCCATGACTGAACAAGAATAGACACTCCATGTACATAGACAACCTGATCCTCTTGCCACTTTGTACCATATGCTAATTAATGAGTTTGCTCTACCAAAAGGCAACAAAGAACGTGAAAGCCATAAATGGCTTATGAAGATGCAGGTATAGCAGGGGCAAAATTTGTAGCAACATAAATGACTCTCATTTAATTACACCAGACAGTTATTTCATTTAAAGGATTTAAAATATCATCTATATTGAGATACCATGGTTGTAATGGGATTTGGCTTCTTTGCATCATGATTATAGCTGGGAATTTTGGCTTTTTGAAGGGATGAAAGCTACTACCAAAATTGATAGAGGAAGTTCCATAGTTGGTAGAGCAGGTACATCTACTTCTTGTACTTCTTCAATTTTAACCTTTGTCTTTCTTTTCTTCAGCAACCAACTAATCTAGGCTAGATTCTAAAGAAGAAAATTTAGAATCAATATCATTCAATTGATTATTGAAGACTGTGAGAGGTTGATGGATTATATTGACCTTGTTAGAAGTAGGGAATACATAATTCAAGGTTTGATCTGTCATAGGATCCTAGTTAGGCAAGCGAAGAGCATACACCTTACAAGACTTAATAGACTTACTAAGACTACTGATAAGTTTGATGTCTAACACAACACACAAACCCTTTATTTATAGTAAGAGAGAGGTCCTGCCTAGAATTTTTGCCTGGGTAGTGTCTGTCTCATCATTGTTTTTACTTTACAAAAAGTAGATCCTTTATTATCATCACAAGATAAATGATGCATTTGAATCAATAAAAGATTCCTCCATAGATGGTTTTGGGTCCAATGTTGCTTTTGATTTAGTCACTAAGTCATCAATTGAGATTGGATGGAAATAGCATTTGTATTGAAAAGTTTCACAGATAGTCTATTGGGGACCATTATTTGGTACTAATTGGATAGCCTATATAGAAAAGTAGAATTTCCATGCTAGGTGTCTTATGATGACTGTCTTAACAATCATTTCTTCATCCAAAGCATCTTTTAGATTAATATTATTGGGTCTTAAGTCTCAAACAAAAGCATATGCCCAATTATTATCTTGAAATATTTGATGACCCATCTTAATAGCCTAATTATGATTAGGTGTTTTGACTAGGTCACATTGATGGATTAATTAGAGATTATTATTTAATCAATGGATAAGAATTTGTCCATGATTTTGGTCTATAGAAATGTCTGCAACTCATGTACTCTGAAGTATCATGGAGGTAGCTCTAGATATTTTGAGGTAGGCCTCATTCAAGCCATGCTATAGAATTTCTCCCTATAGCATCACATTGAATTCATAAAATCTCTTATTAAGTATCCATGCTAGATTAAATCTTGGGTCAGGTTGTTGCATCATGGATACAAGATGTTGTCTACTTAACCAATCTGTAACTACATTTTTTCCCCTGGATATGTTCTATAGTATAATTAAATTGATCAAAATAATCTTGCCATTTGATATATTTACCTCTACCATCTTTTTGGCTATGATCCTTTTCTTTAAAAGTTAGAAATCTTGTGAAATCTATTATGATGATAAAGTGAGGTAGATGCATAATCTTCAAAGTAAACTTCTCTAGACATTTTTTAACAACATAGATTTCTTTACCTGAAGAAATCCACTTTGAAACATCTTCACTAAACACACCACTGACAAACTTACAAACATACTCCTGGTCCTTATCAACATAAACTAATATACCACTCCAAGCATGATTAGAAGTATTTGTATATAAAATAAATTTCTTATAATTAGGAATATACAAATCAAGTAGATTTTATACCTTAGACTTGATTTTTTGAATAGCTTAAGAATGTTTAGAACTCCATCTGAAAGTATTATTTTTCTTCAACAACTCTTGTAGAATAAATCTATCTTCTCTTGCATCTTGGTAAAAACTGTTGAGATAGTTAAGCATTCCTAAAAATGCTTAAAGCTTAGGCTTATCCATGATGTCAATAAATTTAGCAATCTTCTCTTTGATATTTGGTTGAACCTGTAATTTTAAATTTTGAACTATCATTCCCAAAAAGTTACATTATATTTTATAGAGCTGGATTTTTGTTTCTGAAAGAATAAAACCAAATTTACAGGCTATAATAGAAAATGTTTGAAGATGTTGTAAATAATCTTAAGAGTCATGCTAAAAATAATAATGTCATCTCTGTATACATAAATAAAATCTAATGTTCCTTTGAATATGTCATCTATATGTGCTTGGTAATATGCAGAAGCATTCATTAATCCAAAGGGCATGGTTGTCCATTGAAAGTGGACAAAAGGACAACTGAAATTAGTTTTCTCACAATCAAATTCCCTTATTCCTATTTGGTAAAATCTTGATTTATAGTTGAACTGAGAGAAACATTTACACTTTGCAACTTTCTCAAACAAATAGGATTTATCTGGTATGGGATATGGATATGGTTTTGTCATAACATTTAATGGCCTATAATTTATAACCATTCTTTTCTTTCCCCTTTTCTACTTAGAGTGTTTGTTTACCATAAATGCATAACAACAATAAGGAAAATTAGATTTTATAATAAAGCCATTTTCTTGAAGTTCTGCAATCTATTTTTCCATATCCTAGTAGTCATGGGCTGGAATAGGGATCTTCTTCCCTATTTTCATTCTTTTCCCCTCTTGGATCTTGATTTCCATAATTAGCATAGATTTTTCCCAAAATTTTTGGGATTATCAAAACAATTTTCTCTAATTCGAAGTCATATGGCTTCTATATTATGGACTTCAGTATTAGGAGTCTGGCTCATTGAGCTGGGAAACTGTTCTATAACATAAACCAATCTGAGAATTCTTATTCTCTCATTATTTATGGTAAAGAGAACACTTTTAGGATTAGATCCATAGGATGAATATCTATCAATAAAGGCACCTCCTAATAGGATATCTACAGGCATTTTTTCATGGGCAAAGAAATCACAAGTAAATATTTTATCCTAGATTCTAAATGGTTGTTGATGTTTGTAGAGATTAGAAGTAAAACTATTGCCTTGGACACCTAGACTCTTATAGGATTGTGACTCTATCAATCTTTGCCAATATTTTATCAAAGGAGGCTTATCAAAAGAAAGATATGCACCTGTATCAACTTGAGCATCAACAAATAATCCATTCAACTCTATAGTGATGGACTAAACAAATATTCCATTGAGTAATTGAGTCAAATAAATTGGTTATGGATCTTGTAGTTTATGTACAATAGTACATACAAGTCTATGCTTATAGGGATCTATAATGTGAATAAGATCAAATTCATCTTCATCTTCTTCTAGTTCTTCTTCTTGGACAAATGTCCTACTACATTCTCCTTCATTCGGACAGGTGTAGAATTCATCAAGAATTTCTTCTTCTTCATTCTGTTGATCAAAATTTGAGAATGGATCAAACTTATTAAAATATATATAGAATGATTATTCAAACCTTAGAGATTGTATTTATAGAGGTTGCTCTCTAGAAGTAAACTTATTTTTTATCCAAGATTCACTTGGTCTGAAAGAACTAGGAAAATGCATAGGAATATTTATAGGGTTATTTATAGATGATGGCCTGAGAGGCATATTGGGATGTCTACCTCAGTTATTTCTTCTATTATCCTTCTAAGGATATTCTTAATTTTCATGATGGCCTTGATCATACAAATCTTCTTTTGCGTCAATAAGATCCTACCATGTTATTGCATTGGAGGAATAAATGGCTTTAGTAGTAAGATTTTTGAAAGAGAATTGAGGAGAATATGGCCAGGCTTTTTACAAATTAATAGATAGTTTTATTAGAAAGTGGGTGTAGAGTGTGGTGTTTGCAAAGAAAATGGTGTGGTGGAGCATAGGAATGGGGATGAGAAAAAGAATGGCATTTAAAGGTAAGACATTTTTGACATTGCTTCTAATGTTTCTTGGGAACAACAAACTATTGACATACAAATGGTGCAGTTTCAAGAAAATTTGGAGTAATGCGAGACACGTGCTTGCTAAGCTTATATACGGTTTTGGTGTCAGAAACAAGTTGCATAGCTTGTTGGTGTGCAAAATCAATGACATCAGATAGATACATGGCCAATATGGTGAGACCCTTGAGATCAATATACTGATAACTTTATTAATTAAATGATAATGTAGGGACTCAAGAAATTTGATTTTAACATAATCATCATTGAAGCATTTAGCTTCATAGGTCAAAGATCTATATTGCTTAGCATATTGATCAAACTATTTTAAATCACATAACTATATCTTCATAAGCCATTTACAGCTTTCAAGTTTTTTGTTTCCTTCTAGTGGAGCAAACCCATTAATTATCATATGGTACAAAGTGGCAAGAGGATCAGGTTGTCTATGTACATGGAATGTTTGTTCTTATTCAATCATGGAATTCCACCATTTTTGGGTAATTCCATAGAGATATTTAGAAGGAAATAGATCATTTGTAGGAGGGTCAAAATTTGCACCAACATAAATGACTCTCATTGAATTATACCAGGTAGTTATTTCATTCAAAGGATTTAAAATATTATCTATATTGAGATACCATGGTTGTAATGGGATTTGGATTCTTTGCATCATGCTTGTAGCTGGGGATTTTGGATTTTTGGAAGGATGAAAGCTACTACCAGAATTAATAGAGGAAGTTCTATAGGCTGGTAGAGAAGGTACATCTACTTTTTGTACTTCTTCAATTTTAACCTTGTCTTTCTTTTCTTCAATAACCAACCAATCTAGGTTGGATTCTAAAGAAGATAATTTAGAATCAATATCATTAAACTAATTATTGAATACTTTGAGAGATTGATGGATGTATTGACCTTGTCAGAAGTAGGGCATACATAATTCAAGATTTGATCTACATAGGTCTGAATCTCATTACAGGTTTTCTTGATATGCTGGGCATGGTCTTCAATAATAGGGAGTCTAGCCAAAGAATATATTATATATAGAACATCTTTACACAAATCATCAAAATTTTCTAAAAAATGGGATTTGAATCTAGAAACATAATTTCTATGCTTGAATTCATTAGATGGCTCAAGATCAGTTCCCGTTGGTTGGAAAGAAGCTAAAAAATAATTAATAGTTCCTTCTGATTGCTTATATACTCCTTGATGAGGAGGCCATCTTCCTCCTTTATAAAGAGTAAGTTTATTCTCTGTGTATAATTTAAGAGTCTTTTATTTAGGAAGATTCATAGAATTATGGGGTAGATCATTGGGATCTAGACCCTTATTTATAGGTTCATCTTCAAATAAGATTTCTCCTTTTTAAATAGTTCTTCGAGAGGATGAAGATGCTTCACTCTTCATAGGAAAGGAGGATATAGAGTAAAATTAGTTAAATGAGTTAAATGAAAGGGACTTATGGGATATTAGAACCCACCATGTTAGTATAGATATTAGTAATAGAGGTAAAAGAGGTTAGAGAAGAAGAAGTCATGGCATAAGAAGGAATTAAAATTGAAGGAAGAGGTTGAGAACCAAAGAAAGTGGTACCTCCAAATCCCATATTTAATGTAGGAGTAGGTGAATGAGGCTCTTTGGTTTGACCACTAATCATGAGGTTGTAAATGGTAGAAGGATCTTTTCCTCTATGTTGAGGAAATTCAAAGATAAAGAAAAGCAAATCAGGAGTATACTCTAACTCAAGTTAGTCTTCTAATGAGAAAAGAGAATTATGTTATGAAGAGGTATGAAGATGGGTCCCATAGTTCATTGTGTGAGTGATAATATGAACATTATTATCATCCAAACAAGGATCCCTACTCTATCTATGGGATACCCTATTAGGATTCATAAAGTTCATCATGTTTTTTGACTGTAACTTAGTGTCATTATCTAATATAAATTCAATGATGAAAGGAAAAGAAGAGAAATTAGAAAGCAAAGGTCAAAAGAGGTGACTAAAACTATACAAGGTTGACTGGGTCGATCTAGTACAAAAATGGGGATTATAAAATTGTATAGGGTCAATTGGGTCGATCTAGTACAGTGTAAAGAAGGTAAAAAATCACTGGGTTGACTGGGTCAATCTAATACAGAAGACAAGGAGCCTAAAAATCCTAAAAATAAATTATAAAATGAAACAAGCTAACTTTGCAAGTAATGAAAAGTAATAAGTCCTGAAAGGAAATAGACAGCGAATTGGATTAACATTGGCCAATCTAATTGAAATACACAAAGCAAAATCTTGAACTAACACTAGAAAATATAATATTTTACACACATAGTTGAATAAAGAGCAAGCAAACAACTTGTAAAGTAAAGCTAACTAATTGATCAACCTGATTGTTAATTAGATTATTAAGAATGATTTTAAATGTGATTAGAAATTGGCTATAAGTAAGGTACTAGATAGCAATCTAAGGATGGTTTTAGGTAGTTTGGGTTGAAAGGGACTATAGTGGCAATGATACAGGTTTGGCATTGGGGCCTACCCCCTTAATTCACACACTACAATGTAAAGGGTGTTAGGTGCTTAGCTAGAATATATCATTAACCACACTTTATACTTGATCAAAGCATCAAGTTGGCTTCCCCCTTGGTTATGAAATCCAAATAAGTTGGCTTAGCATAGATAGAATGTTAAAGTACTTATTTATGTTTTTTTGATTTGGTCATATGTGCATAAAATATAAATAGTGAAACTAAGTGATTAATTAAAAACCATTAATTAGACTATGTGAACTATTCTAAGCATGCAAACAATAAAAAAAGAAATGTGTGAGCTAATTACTAATAGATATGAGGTTAATTCCAACTTTGATACAAGGTCTAGTGTTGACACTATATGCAAAAAATATATGCATGGTTGACAAGGTCAAATCTATACTGTGAAAGCAAAGTCTAAAAATGAACTAGGTCAACAATATCGATCTAGTTATTTCAAATAGCACATAAAACACAAAACTAGGTCGACAGTGTCGATCCAATTGATTTTACAAGGGTAGTTTTAAAGACTACAAACTATGAAAGGAAATACATAAAATAAATGAAATAGATAATTAGAAAGGAATCTTGGTGGATTAGAGATGCAATGAAGGATGATTGTTGATGAAGAACCCAGAATTATGCTTGAGAAACCTACAAATTGGGTAGATAAAATTGATCAAACTATATAGGGACCTACTAAAAAGTACTAAAACTATAAGGGATTAACTGGGTTGACCTAGTAAGCTAAACTAGGTATTTAAAAAGTTTTAAACCTATATTGGGTCAATTGGGTCCATCCAATTATCTATTCCTACAACCTGTGCATAGAGATAAAAAAATTAGGTTGACAGAATTGATCTAGTATGTCAAAATAGATGATCAAAATGATGATCAAAATAAATGAAATAAATGAAGGTAAAAGCGAACAAATCCTACAAGGGTTAATTAAATTAGGTTAACCATAATGTATGCAATCAAAAATGCATCATGTCTATAAATTAATCCTAGATTGAATAAGATAGATCATACCTACACTTCTAATTAGGATACACTTGTTAAGCAGGAGCATGACCAATATGAGGATTTGCTAGACCCGATTAAGAGATCACTTGTCACAACATATCATGTTAGTAAGGGTTCCAAAGCCTAAAGTCTAACATAATTACACAACAACCCTAATGAAGTTCTAAGGTTTAAAACATTCACTCTATTCTAATAGCAAGAAAGTAAAATCTAATCTAGTGCACACCAAAGCTTGTGGCACAAAGTGGGGGTTAGAAGCAACAAAACAAATAACTAAACTAAACATGTATTAGAATACATATACTCATGTCAATGTATATATGATCCTAATACATGGAGAGAAGAATACAAATGCATTATCTATATACTCTTACAAAGAAGAGATATAAAGTTAGGAATATTTACCTTTGAAGATGAACTCATTGAGTCTCAATCTCTCCCTTGGCCAAGGTGCTTTGCAATAAATTATTGTGGTATGTAAGGATAACCAAGATAAATCAACTTTAGGATCCAAAACCTATCTAAGCATACAAAAGACTTATCTACAAGATAAGATCCATATCTCTAAAGAAAGTATGGAACCCTAAGCTTTATTCCTCAAGTAGAATGGTCAATAAGTAGATGTTCACTTGTAATTCTTTGCTCTTAATTCTTCTCTTATAAAATGGGGTAAATGAACTTGTATATATAGGTAGATCTTGCCCTAAATCTGTCAGGATCTTGCTCCACCAAAAGAGCACAATATGATTACCAAACCAAGCAACTTAATATGCGGAAATTAACCAGATTCACCAAGTAACTAGAATTCAGAATAACACATGATATGAGAGACAATACACAACTTGTATTAACACTTTATACAGAAAAGAATACAATAAAGAAGATGCCACTTCTTCTCCACCACCTTACAGAGGTTTCCCACACCTCAAGTGAATAGTAAATCTTCTCCCCAAAGCTCTCCCTCTCAGGTCCCAACACCCAACTCAAAATACAGAGTTGGTGTTCACCTCCTGTGCTCCACGCACACCACAAGTGCTACACGCACTCCACAAGCACTCCACGTGCTCCACAAGTACTCAAGGTACTTCAAGTAGATCTCCCATGAACCTGCAATAACCTGCACTTCAACAGACCATACTTATGGAAGGAACTCCCTTGCCTTCCTCTTTGCTCTATTTGAGTACACACCTGTACTCCAAGTAGATCCTGCCTGATACTGCTCCCTGTTGTGTTGCTGTCTATATGATCCTGCACACCTACAAATCAAACACGGTTCTGCTCACCTGTGAACCTTGACCTTGCACACACATACACCTGCAGATCAACGATCTTACTTACCATGTAGATCACTCTACACCCTGAAGAACCCTTGTCCTTGCCTCACCAAGTCCTTATGATTCTCCAACCAGTACCAAGCTTGGCACTGATAGGGAACTAGGAGGAACACCCTTACTCACTTCACACACAGAAGGAGCAAACTTTGCTCAACTCAAACTAGAACAACTTTTCCAATACAACCATGAGTCTATTATATAGATCTCATCCAAACAATGATTAGACATCTAATTACAATAATTAGATCCGCAGCTCTCAATCTAAAAATAGCTCTCTTCATGCAAACACTTGGTTCGTTAGCTAACTGCCCGTAATTAGCTCGCAGTCGAACCACACAGGCGACCGATGTCGGTCCCTGTCCGCCTGGGGGTCACCGACGCTGGCCGATCTATGAACGACGTCAGTTGCATCATGTCTCCCACCTGCTGACGTCGGTTGGCCAGACCAACGCCAAAGACTTCTGACACTCAGCAACTCATCCTGCAACCTCCTCCATGTCTGCATCAGTGAAGCTTTTAGCTCCACAACCTAACAATCTCCCACTTGGAGATAAACAGTTGCACTGTACCTATACCTGTACTCTATCTAATCTGTTTCTTGGTTTGTATCCCTCTTCAAGCTCAACCCTGAAGACAACCCACCACACACCCTGTGATGTACCTCCTGTCATCCGAGTACCTGCCACATCCGAACCTACAAATCCATGTAGTGAAGTCCTGACCCTGCATGTGTACCTACTATTGGTCCCTCTCAAATACCTGAGAACTCACTTCCCTGAATTGGCTCCTAACTCTCTGACAGCTCCCACTGCATGGGAATACTCAGGTCTATACCAGACCTCATGTGATTTCGGACACTGTACCTGTCCAGCCCTTAGTGTGCTCCGGCTCTGCATCCTGAACCTTGCCAACACCTGATTCACATCAGCTCCCACTCGAGACAAAATCACCCTGTGATCTCCATGTCTCCCATGTCAAAGAATTCCGCTGCTCCAAACTCCTCATGACATGACACTGAACTAATCTTACCCTTAGCTCAGTGAAACCCTGTATGTACAAACCTGCTAGCAAAACATACCATCCACATACAGCAATAGAATGATCTCACGACTCATCATCCCCCTGGTAAGACAAAACCACAGTAGTTACCCTAACACTGACTGAAGCCATGCTTCGTCCTCCACCTGTCAAAACCTATACCACTGTCCTGCAGCTCCTCAAGACCATATACCTGGTCTTCTATCTCATGTATCCATTCTCTCTATTCTTCTACTAAGGAATCCATTCGTCTCTGTGCTTTTCTCACCTGCTGGCAACCCTACCAAAACACACCTGTTTGGTTCTCCTCCAAGGAATCACATCCTCATCCATGCCAAGCTCACACCTGTTTCCTGGATCCTTCCTGCTCTACAATCAGCAACATGTATAAAGAAGAGGAACAACAAATTTGAGGGCCTACTTACGTCTTCAGTCCTCCGTATGGGTGTTTGAGACTCCTTGACAGCTTGCTGTCCACCCAAAATCCATTACAGTGACCGACCTCGGTCACTCCACAGTCTGCATCTGACCGATGTCGGTTCCCATGCGTCTGTACCTGACTACCGACTCTGCGGTGTCCCTTCTACCGATGTCGGTCCTCTGACCGACATCGGTCTTACATACTGCCGACGTCGGTCCCATGACCGACATCGGTCTTACCCTGCCCGACATTGCCGGCTTCGGTCTGCACATGACCGACATCGGCACCTGTCTGTTCGACGCCGGTTCCTCCTGACCGACATCGGTACCTGTGTTCACCTGTGAGTGATGACTTTTTACTCGCGAGCTTCTTTGAATCAAAATCCATGTCCAAACTGCCCTGCTCAGAAGTATCCAGCACCATCCACTGGGTTCTGTCTGCCATCTCCTCCATAAACACCAAGGCTTTCCAGTTCTTAAGCCTGTCAAATATATCTGTCTTCCGCTTAAGAACATGCATCTCCTTTTTGCGCATGTGACCAAGCCTACGAAGCCACATCTCCGCAATAGAAGAAGAATCAATAATATAAACAAGTAGATAAAGGGTACCTATTTTCTTACCACCAGCTAATTCAAGTGCATCCGCTATGAGAGTTCTTGTGCATCTCTCATCACCCAATTTTTCTGAATAAATTAGCCATATCTCCAAACCTGGGACCTGCATGACCTTCATCAACCCCTGTGTGTTGGCCGCCTGCAATTTCAGCTTCACTTCCCCTTTGCCAATCCTTTGGCAAGGCTTACCAGCTCCTCTACCTGGGGCTGCATGGAAAGAGGCAACTGAATCTTTTATCTAAGATTCAACTTTATCCAAGAAACCTCCCAGAGCATCCTGTGCAACAACACCTGCTACATCTGCTTCTTCAGTTTCTTCATGTTGATCTGCTACCAACCAACAATAATCTTTTACCTGCTCTTTCTTTCCATAGGACCGTGAGTGACCATCTATGCTTTTCAACTCCTCCATTCTTAGCTTACTTTGATCTGCCATTGCTCTACTCCCACTCAATCAAAAACCCTTGAGAGTGACCTGTAATCAAAACATACTACCCAAATCTAAACCAATCTGTTAGTATCCCAACCAAAAGCTCTGATACCACTTGTCAGTGGTATCAAGCTATGAGCCAACAACCTTGCTCTGATACCACTTGTCAGGATCTTGCTCCACCAAAAGAGCACAATATGATTACCAAACCAAGCAACTTAATATGCAAAAATTAACCAGATTCACCAAGTAACTAGAATTCAGAATAACACATGATATGAGAGACAATACACAACTTGTATTAACACTTTATACAGAAAAGAATACAATAAAGAAGATGCCACTTCTTCTCCACCACCTTACAGAGGTTTCTCACACCTCAAGTGAACAGTAAATCTTCTCCCCAAAGCTCTCCCTCTCAGGTCCCAACACCCAACTCAAAATACAGAGTTGGTGTTCACCTCCTGTGCTCCACGCACACCACAAGTGCTACACGCACTCCACAAGCACTCCACGTGCTCCACAAGTACTCAAGGTACTTCAAGTAGATCTCCCATGAACCTGCAATAACCTGCACTTCAACAGACCATACTTATGGAAGGAACTCCCTTGCCTTCCTCTTTGCTCTATCTGAGTACACACCTGTACTCCAAGTAGATCCTGCCTGATACTGCTCCCTATTGTGTTGTTGTCTATATGATCCTGCACACCTGCAAATCAAACATGGTTCTGCTCACCTGTGAACCTTGACCTTGCACACACATACACCTGCAGATCAACGATCTTACTTACCATGTAGATCACTCTACACCCTGAAGAACCCTTGTCCTTGCCTCACCAAGTCCTTATGATTCTCCAACCAGTACCAAGCTTGGCACTGATAGGGAACTAGGAGGAACACCCTTACTCACTTCACACACAGAAGGAGCAAACTTTGCTCAACTCAAACCAGAACAACTTTTCCAATACAACCATGAGTCTATTATATAGATCTCATCCAAACAATGATTAGACATCTAATTACAATAATTAGATCTGCAGCTCTCAGTCTAAAAATAGCTCTCTTCATGCAAACACTTGGTTCGTTAGCTAACTGCCCGTAATTAGCTCGCAGTCGAACCACACAGGCGACCGACGTCGGTCCCTGTCCACCTGGGGGTCACCACGCCGGCCGATCTATGACCGACGTCGATTGCATCCTGTCTCCCACCTGCCGACGTCGGTTGGCTAGACCAACGCCAAAGACTTCTGACACTCAGCAACTCATCCTGTAACCTCCTCCATGTCTGCATCAGTGAAGCTTTTAGCTCCACAACCTAACAAAATCCTACCAAAAATGTTGGTTGTACAAGGTTGACCCAATCAACCCAGTGTGTTTTCAGGGATAATTCACTATATCTATGCTAGGTCGGCCAAAAGGCTAACAAACCAAGAAAGTTAAAAATACCGCTAAACTATATTGGGTCGACCCAGTACAGTCAACAGTCCAAAAATATGTTAAGGCAAGAAAAGGAGGATGGAAAGAGGAAAAATACTAGAGGAGGTAGGACTGAGAAGAATAATCTTAGGATAAATGGTTTTAGGAGACAAGTGTGTAGATGGCAAGTGGTAAAAGGGACAATAATCTTATGAAGCACCGATGGTCTACCCACCCCTTTCCTAGTGCACCCCTTAAGGTATACACTCAGAGAGATTGAGACTTGATAGGTTCCTACAAGATACAAAGTGTCAGTAATCAATAAAAGTTTGAAAATATTATGTGTATGTTCTTACCTTACCTATCAGTATTAGTCCTAAGACCTTATTATTTTTCTTTCGTATATTCTTGAATAATAAGACATGTGACATATTACTCATAAAACACCAGCTTTATCAAATTAAATAAATCTCATCATCACTACATTAGTGATTAAAATTTATCCATACTAATAAAGTGATTTCCATTCAAAGAATTATGTAAAATCCTCCTACATAGGTTTAACCCAAGATTTTACCTAAAGAGATACCAAAGAATCAAAGCATACAACCTCAAATAAATGCAATAAAATTTTAAGCACCTAGTCATCCACATACCAAAGTTATATTATCACAACCTTTTACACCCATTCTAAATAAAGTGATTAATAAATATCTAACCACTTGATATGTCATTTGGATAAATAAAAGTATAACTTCACAAAACTATAATACAACCATCTTCAATAACAATTATTACAAAGAAATGATTATAACAATAATAACTCTTATAGTGTTAATAATTATACTGATGTTGATGATTATAATGACAATGCATTAGACTTCTTTGACTTGTGGGTCTAAATACATAAATATTTATACCATGAATATAGGATCACATCTACTTGTTGTCTCCAAATCTTGCACCCTATAAGAGGGTTGTTCAGGCCTCCTCTAAATTTAGGCAATGTTGGGACATTTACAGGCTTGTGGGTGTGCCTATAAGTGGAATTAAACCTCTATATTGAAAGGGCTAGCTCCCTGTATTAGATTTTGTGTAATAAAACTGTTGAACCAATTTGTATGAGTGAAAAGAGTCAAAAGTTTGCATAAATGAAAAGCCTAGTCTAAGATGATGATACACCAAGAATTAGTATCCACATGTATGCCCTATACTTATGCACAATATAATAGAATATAGTTCAAAACTCAAGATCTAGAAGATTCTAACATAAGTATTTCAATGTAGAGACAAAATAAATGAGATCACACAAGGTAAAAAATTGTAAAAAATAACCTGTATAGTCCAAAAAAAGGTTGCACATGTGCCAAATCTCATACAGCTAGAATGCACTTTCCATGACTTGTTGAATCAAATATTTGCTCAAAAACATGAAGGATAGAGAACAGAGGGATAAAACATCACTTTCTATCACTCTGTGTCTCTTGCATGCCCAGGCAAATGTCTAGAACTTAGAAAGAAAATAGATTATGCTTCTTTGCGCAAAGGCAAGAAAATGGTATAACATTCTAGCAAGGCTTCACCATACTATCTGTGGATGATAAAACAAAAGCCCAAGGGTCATATTTATATCAAAAGAGGGAGATAAGAGAGAGCTCTTGGGCACCAAAATAGAAGCCTCCAAAATAGTTTGTAGTCATCATCTTGGTGAAACTAATTCCAGTTGTTCTCTCATTCAGTTGGAGTCTATCCTTCTATTTGATTCACCCTCTTGAAATGACCAAAATCACTGCAAAATCAATCATGATATGACCCTCCATAAGAAATGGCTTGGATCATTACTATGAACCTTAGATTCTTCTTAAGAGCTCCCACATTTTGCACTACAGACCTATTTAGGTTTTCTAAGTGACTTTACTTCTACTTGATTCTTCAGGTTCTTTGATTGCTTCTACTTGTAAAAGTCATAAGAAAATCTCTTTTGAACACTTGCAAAGCATTTTCTCTTCCTTTCAATATTTTTGATTACGTTTACTTGTAAAATTCATAAGCAAAGCTCTTTGAGAAACCCGATTTGCACTATCCTTGTTTAAGACACTGTCAGGTTCTTTGAATGGCTTTACTTCTTGCTTAAAGACTTTAGGCATGAATTTGACATCCTATGGCATGTCATATTTGAATACCAATGGATAATTGGCCACCCTAAATTTGACATCCTATGACATGTCGTCTTTGCACCCCAATGGCTAGTTGGATATACTAAACTTGATATCCTGCAACATGTCATGGAGATCCATCAGGTCAGGTTTATTAGTTTGAGCAATTTTTATGAAGTAATTCCTTTGAATAATTTTTTAAAAGGAATTATTTCAAGGGGTTTTCTCAAAAGGCAATGGCTAGTTCCTTCAAAAACTTTTAAAGGACACTTGGGGAAGGCACAGGGTCCCTTTGGAAAATTCTAAAGGGCATTTTCAAAGGAAATGGCCCTTCAAAACTTTTTCAAAGGGCATTTCCAAAGACAAATTTCCCTTTAGAAAAGTATAAAGGGTCACTTGGGAAGAAAAGTGCCCTTTAAAAAAATAACAAAGGGTGACTTATACAACAAAGTGCCCTTCAAAAAAGTCTAAAGGGACACTTGGGCAAAAAAGTGCCCTTTAGAACTTTTCTAAAGGGTCACTTAGACAACAAAGTGCCCTTCAAAAAAGTCCAAAGGGACACATGGGTAGAAAAGTGCCCTTTAAAATGTTTCCAAAGGGTCACTTGGACAACAAAGTGCCCTTCGAAAAAGTCTAAAGGGTCACTTAGAAGAAAAGTGCCCTTCAAAAAAGTCTAAAGGGACACTCAGGAAGAAAAGTGCCCTTCAAAAAAGTCTAAAGGGACACTTGGGAAAACAAAGTGCCCTTCAAAAAATTCTAAATGGACACTTAGGGGGGAACATTATCAAGACCATTTTGGGTTTTTTGATTTCCTTTGCTTATAAAATTCATAAGCAAAGCTCCTTGGAAAACCTGAAGTCATGCATGGTTGAAAACCCACAAAGCATTGGAAGGAGTAATTTGGGTTCATAAACCTAAATTACTTCTACTCTAGAAACTTTTATAAGTTGAGTCATTTAGATAACCTAACTTGGTCATGAGGAGTAACTCAGGTTTATTAGAGGACAAGACTTGACTTGTGGAGAACCTGACATATACTACAATGGAGCCAAAACACTTTAGCCTCCTTAACATGCAATTTTGGACCTCTGAAATGACCTATTCTTGAAACTATTATTCAAATCTCCATGAAAATGGTTGAACAAATTGTACTGAGGTGAAATTTGGTCAACATTCTTGATGATTCTGAGGGGAGCCATGCCTGCTATGTCAAAGACTAGTCACCTAAATCCTTCCATTGGGCATGGAGTCATGCATATAGGTACTTCGAAGAGAACTAAACATGCTTTGGTTCAAAAACTCAATAGTTGGGTTGATTACACACACAAGGCAGAGACACACACCAAACAAAGGGAAGGAAAACACACTTGTGTTACAAAGCACTTAGGGAAAGCAAACACAACAAAGAAAACACACCAAACTAAAATATATACAAGACATGGCTCATAAGGGTCAAAAGCAAGGCTTCAAATGGATTTCATTCACTGGAATATGTAGCTTTTATCCATCCATTTTAGACATTTGAAAGGAGTTTCTTTACGTGTACTTGTTGATGATATAAGGACCACTCCACAAGGTATCAAACTTTGTATGTTTGTCTAGTTTTGCTCTATCTTCATCTCATTTCAAGACCAAGTCACCTTCTTTGAACACTCTTACCCTTACCCTTTTGTCAAAGGATTTATTTATGAGGACTTGATGGTGTTCCAAAGCTTTGTGTGCATCATCTTTTACCTATTAGAGCTTCATTAATTATGTCAATCTAACCTCCATGGGAGTGTTTTCAAGTAATTCTAGCTATTGTGCAAGTTCCAAGGAAAAAACTCTTATGATATGGATAGCCTAACTTCTCTCCCATAGACAAGTACAAAGGGATAATTATTGATTGACTTATTGGGAGTGATTTTGTCTACCCATAAGGTTGTCTTCAACTTGCTATGTCAAGCTCTTTGATTAGTTTCTAATGTCATCTTGATGATCTTGATGAGGTTCTTATTGTTAGACTCAGTCAAACCATTACCTTGAGGGTAGTAGTTGGATGAGGTACTCAAATGAACTCCACTCTTTTCTACCCAATCAAAAAATTTATCACTTATGAAAGAAAGTGCATTATCTGAGATGATGACATGAGGAGCTCTAAACCTTGTTATAATGCTATCATAGAACTCTAAGATGGAAGTTTCATTTTCTTCCTTCAAAGTAACAACCTATACCCATCTTGTGAAGTAGTCTATAGTAGTGAATATCTATTTGTGTCTAGTACTTGATGGAGGGTTGATCATGCCAATAAAGTCAAGGCCCCATTGCATGAAAGGTTGGTCCACTTAGATAGGATTCAATGGAAGGGTAGCAAGCTTTTGTTTGCCAACAAAGAAATCACATTGAGGACAAAACTTATCCCAATGATAACAATCTTTAAAAATACTAGGCTAATAGTAACCAACTCTCATTATTTTTATAGTTGTTATTCTAGGTGAGAAGTGACCACCATCTGCATCATTATGGAAATTTTCTAGCAGCATACCAAATTAGTCATTATTAATTCATCTTAGCAACACATTACTCACATCTTTCTTAAATAGAATGCCATATAAAAGACAATAAAGAATAGATTGCATCCTAAAATACCTTCTTTGATATGTGTTTAAGCCATTGAGACACTCACCATTTTGAAGAAAACCAATGATGTCTTGTGTCCAACTTTGATTTTGCATTTGATCAACTAGTTGGTCTTAAACTTGATTTACCAAGGCTTGCTCTTTTGGCTCTTGAAATTTGGATGCTAAGTGTTCACATAAACCTCTTCTTCGTACAAGGTTGGTTACCTTGATGTCAATGTCATATTCTATCACCTTCGTGATCCATCCAGCTCTCTTATCATTGAGATCCCTACTTAAGAGAAACTCCTTGGTGCTGGGATGGGAGACCATGACATGGATCTTATTATTGGAAACCATATGCTTAAAATTTTTCAAGCCTCTAATGATGGTTAAAGATTATTTATAAAAAAAATAATATCTCACTTCATAGTCTTCTAAGCCTTGGTTGATGAAAGCAATTGGTTGTTTAACATCCTCATCATTCTTTTGCATAAGCATGGCTGAGATTTTGTCTAGGTTAGAAAAACTATAAATAATGAAATACTTAGCAAAATTTGGATTTAAGAGAGTGGGATATGTTTTAATTTCTTTATTGATTTCCTCAAATCTGCCTTTACCTTCCTTTATCTAAGTAAAAACTTGGTTCTTTTTTAGCATGGATTTGATAGGCTTTACCACAGTTTCAAAGTTTGGGATAAACCTCTTTAAAAAGTTTATTTTTTCCCAAGAAAATTTGTAACCCTTTCTTGTGTTGAGGAAAATACAAGACTAGAATAGCTTCAATCCTTTTAGGGTCAATAGATAAGCCTTGTTTTGAAACAACATGGCGTAAAAGCTTACCTTCATGGATAGCGAAGATGCACTTCTTTAGATTAAGGGATATGTCATACTCTTTACACTTGTCAAACACTTGCCTTAGATATCCCATATGATCATAAACATCTTTTGAAAAAATGGTTATATCATCAAGGTAAATAAACAAAAACTTATTGATCAAACCTTTGAAAGCCATGTCCATTTCCCTTTGAAATGTAGCTCCAACATTGGATAAACCAAATGGTATATTCATTTAGGTAAAGGTCCCCACTTGGTGGTGAACGCTGTCTTGAATTGATCCCCTTCATTTACCAATATTTTATTATAACCTGAATAACCATCAAGAAATGAGAAATGTTGAATACCTAAAATAGCTTGTAGAATTTATTCCATGGAAGGGAGTGGGTAATGATCCTTAAGAGACACTTTGTTTAGATCATTAAAATCCACACAAAGTTTTATTTCTCCATTCTTATTTCAAACCGACACAAGGTTGGCTACCCCAGCTAAGTGCTTGATAGGAAAGATAATCCTAGACTTAATCAATTTGGTCAGCTCTTTCTTCATGAGTTCTACCTTGGGGTTGATAGGCCTTTGCTTTTGTCTTACCGATTTAGCTCCATGATCCAAATCGATGGTGTGATAAGCTAGACTTGGGTCAAAGCCTTTCAGTTCCTTTTATTCTCAGGTAAAGATGTCATGAAACTCTTTGCATAATGCAATAAAAGCTTGCCTTTCCAACTGAGAACAAGCCTTGCCAATCTTCAAAAGTTTGTCCTTGAAAATTAGAACTCTCTCATAGTAATCTTCTTTTGTTGACATGCTCATTCTTTGGTTTTTATTTTGATCATCCTTATTGAAGACACACTTGAAGATAATCAGCCCCTTAGGTATTTTTTTTGTCTTTAGCTATATAATCTGCTCTTCATAATGATCATGCAACTTCTTTTGATTTTTTGAAGAGAAGCCTACCTCATTTTGAAAAAAATGTGTAATGTGTTCATCACTTTCAAACACTTGCTATGACACTTCATTATCTCAAATGGAAGTTCTCACAATGATCTTGATATGAGATTGATCTCTCTTTTTTGACATTAGTAATTGAGTCAAAATGTGCTCCTATTATAGCCAGTTTATCAGTGTGCTTGTTCAAGTCTCTTGGTATGGGATGGATGTTGAAGGCATCAAAATCCTCAAGTAGATCCCATACCCTATGCTTGTAGGAATTGAGCAAGGGGTTCTTGGCCATATCTTGACTTCTCACTTGATGAATGACCAGCTCACTATCCCCATAGACTTTCAAAAGCTTGATTCCTCTTTTCTTTGCCCATTAGAGACCATGAACTAAGCTTTCATATTCTACCACATTACATGTGTAGCTAAAGTGAAACCTATAAGAAGAGTAGTAATGATTTTTTTAATGGGGAGACCAACATGACACCAAATCATGTACCTACTTTACTCCTTGAACTAACAAATAAAATTTCCCACATGCCATCAAGCTCATGATCTTCATTAGTGAGTGAAGGAATTGGGATGTTTTTCTCATGCATGCAGTAAACTCCCAAATTATTTCTTCAATGAAAGTGTAAGGATCAAGGCCATGTGTTTTAGTGTTTTAATTTTCAAGATAGAGGTCAAAAACACCTTCAAGAGGAGCAGATGTTTCACTATTTAGGACTACTTCTTCCTGCTTATTGATTAGATAGTTTTGATTTATCATTATCTCCAAGTATGGCTCAATGTGGAACCTTGATAAGGGCTAAGTCCTTATGGTTACCTTGGTTCCATACCTTGTCTTGAAATTTAAAAATTACTAATCAATAGAATGGTATCCTTCTATCTTGACTATAAAGTCCCTAGACAAGCATATAGCAAGGTGTATTGAAAGGTCCACCACCACAATATCTTGCATGATAGGGAAGCTTAGGTAGCCATGTAAAAACACTTTTAGACTTTTGACCAATCTTATCATCTTGGTTAGAGTTCCATCCAACTACAACACACCTTTACTATGTGGCTCATAGTTCAAACCTAGCTTATCAACCACTACTTTAGGCATAACAGTAGTGTTTGTTCCACTATCCACAATACAATTATGGACCAACTTATCTCCTACAATGAGTGTGAGGTAGAAGGGTAGAGGATTTTTAGCTTTAGTTTAAGGCTCTAAAAGATGATTTGGATAATTTGTGAGAGCCACACTATGATGCCTTGAAGATTGAGGAACCACCTGCATGCTTGCTAACTACTCTTGCAAAAGCTCCTTTTGACTAGGTATATGTAGAACCTCCCAAAGGTATATGCTTATCGTAGTGCTCTTTAATGAGTCCATAATATTTAGAGATGGAGTATTCAATTTCTCCTACATTTTTTATAGTAATAAAGGAGTTTTAGTTGACTATGTTCCAATCTTGGTAGCTACATTTACATTCTAATTCTATTGAGGAACATGGCTTGTAGAAGGTGCAGCACTTTGATTGGCATTTTATGGCCTTAGAGAGGCATCACTTGGAACTATTCATGGATCCTAGCCTTCTGCCAAGGCTCTCTTCTTGGACCTTGTATTAGCTATAATTGGCATGCCTTGATTCAATGCAAAATCATCCTTCTCTTGAAAGTTCATCATCCCCACACTTCGGTTGATATCTTCTCCTTGATTATCCCTTTTGCTGGGACATGATTCTTCTACTGTCGTGTAAAGAATAGCTTCTTCTTGTGTAGTCAAAGTGTAACCGGTTCCTCCATCATCATGTATAAATTAACCTTGAGGTTGCCTCCATTACTCCACATGATCTTCTCCTTGCATTAGATTTTCATGAACTAGAACAACAACCTTTATAGGAGGAGTAGCATTTGGATTATATGCATTGGGTTGCCTATTATAACCTTGTTGATTTTGTCCTCTTCCTTGATAATTATATTGGGATGTAGCTCTATATCCTTGTTAAGGATAATATTATGCATTAAGAGGAGCACTTAGCTGATATTGAGCTTACTTGAGCTAAGATCTCAATGATTTGATTTCTTCATCCTTGTCCACAATATTATCCACCTTCTTGAGAAAGGCTCTTGGCTTCACATTGGCATTGGGAACTTGAGACATGATTGGAGCTTCAACCAAATTGTGGGATAACAAAGGCATGGAAACTCTTAGAGGGAGTCTTCCAGCCTCAATCAAGTTATTCTCAGCCTCAATTGCTAGCTCATATGTACTTAGAAGACTAAATCTTCTTATTGATAGCAACATTAGTACCAATCCCTTTGAGGTATGTTAGGAACACAAAGCTAGGAGGAGGTCTCATGATTGGTGGTAGCCTATAATCTCTCATTGAAATCTCTTATGGATTCATTTGAACTTCTTCTTATTACATTCAGTTGACGTATTAGGGAAGCATGATCACTCTTATTTTTTAATCTTGTCACTAATAAGTCTAAAAAACCATCCCAACTTGTAATGCAACCCCCTTCCAACATTCTATACCAGTAAAGTGCTTTGCCTTTTAAAGACATAAAAAGCAACCTAATGGCTATGTTGGCCCTAGTAATATTATGTAAATTGCAAAAATTAGAGATGTCTCTAATATGTTCAAATGGGGTAATAGGACCCTCTCCATTGAAACTAGGAATATTTTTGGTAGTATTTGGAGGGATGGGGTCATATGAAGGAAGCTCTATTGGGTTTTGGGTATTAAAAGTAGGGAAAGGTAGATGTCTATCTATCTCTCCCCTTTCTTCCATTTCTCTTCTTCCCTTATGATCCTCTATTTCTTCTTCTTCTTCAACTTCCTCCCCTCCTTGAACTTCTTCAACCTCTTCTACTTCTTCCCCAAAACCTCCTTGCCAAGGTTTAATAGGGATAGGATTGGTTCAAGGCCTTGTTATTGAGGAAAAGTTTCAGTTGAAGGGGATTAGTTAGAAAATATTAGGGACCTTATGAGGACCATGTAGGATAATGTATAAAAATTGGTCTAAAACCAGGGATTCACACTCTTTTGGAGTCACCAAATGTTGGGTTAAGGGTATTTCTACTACTTAGGCTTGTTAAGACCAGAATTTACCTTGAATTAGAAATAATTTAGGTCCCACTGGGCATGCCAAAACTCTTATCTCTAAATCTTACACCCTAGAAGAGGGTTATTCAAGCCTCCTCTATATTTGGGCAATGTTGGAACATTTCTAGGTCTATGGGTGTGCCTATAAACGGAAATTAACCTCTATG
Source organism: Torreya grandis (assembly GCA_037957365.1). Lineage (NCBI taxonomy): Eukaryota > Viridiplantae > Streptophyta > Pinopsida > Cupressales > Taxaceae > Torreya > Torreya grandis. The sequence continues at coordinate 1,408,606 of JARHVA010000207.1, forward strand.
TTGAAAGGGCTAGCTCCCTGTATTAGCTTTTGTGAAATAAAATTGTTGAACTAGTTTGTATGAGTGAAAAGAGTCAAAAGTTTGCATAAATGAAAATCCTAGTCTAAGATGGTGATACACCAAGAATTAGTATCCACATGTATGCCCTATACTTATGCATAATACAATATAATATAGTCTATAACCCAAGCTCTAGAAGATTCCAACATAAGTATTTCAATGTAGAGATAAAATGAATGAGATCACACAAGGTAAATAACTAAAAAAGATAACATGTATAGTCTAGAAAAAAGGTTAGACATGTGTAAAATCTCATACAGCTAGAATGCACTCTACATGACTTATTGAATCAACTCTTTTCTCAAAAACATGAAGGACAAAGAACATAAGGATAAAACATCACTTGTTATCACTCTATGTCTCTTGCATGCCCAGGAAAATGTCTAGAACTTAGAAAGAAAATAAACTTATGCTTCTTTTCTCAAACACAAGAAAATGGCAAAACATTCCAGCAAGGCTTCATCATACTATCTACAAATAATAAAACAAGAGCCCAAGGGTCCTATTTATAGCAAAAGAGGGATAGAAGAGAGAGATATTTGGCACTAAAATAGAGGCCTCCAAAATGGTTTGTAGTCTCCATCCTGGTGAAACTGATTCTAGTTGTTCTCTCATTCGATTAGAGTTTGTCCTTCTCTTTGATTTACCCTCTTAAAATGACCATGATCACTAGAAAACCAATGTTGAGATGACCCTCCATAATAAATGGCTTGGATCACTACTGCAAACCTTATATTCTTCTTGAGAGCTCCCATGTTTTGCACTGTAGACCCATTCGGGTTTTCCAAGTGACTTTACATCTACTTGATTTTTCATGTTCTTTGATTGCTTCTACTTGTAAAAGTCATAATCAAATCTCTTTTTAAAACCTGCAAAGCATTATCTCTTCCTTTTGGGGATTTTTGATTGATTTTACTTGTAAAAGCCATAAACAAAGATCTTTGAGAAACCCGATTTATACTATCCTTGATTAAGACCCTGTCGAGTTCTCTGAATGGCTTTACTTCTTGCTTAAATACTTTAGGACACGTCATCTTTGAATCCCAATGGCTAGTTGGCCACCTTGAATTTGACATCTTATGGCACATCATCTTTACACCCCAATGGCTAGTTGATTGTATTAAACTTGACATCCTGTGGCACATCATGGGGATCCATCGGGTTAGATTTATTATTTTGAGCAATTTTCTTAAAGGAATTCTTTTGAGGATTTTGCCCAAAAGGCAATGGCTAGTTCCTTTAGGAACTTTTCCTGAAGGACACTTGGGAAAGTGTCATTTGGAAAAGTTTTTAAGGACACTTGGGGAAGGCACAAGGTCCCTTCAAAAAAATTTGAAGGGCATTTCCAAAGACAAAGTGCCCTTCAAAAAAGTCTGAAGGGTCACTTAAGAAGAAGAGTGCCCTTTGAAACTTTTTCTAAGGGTCACTTGTACAAAAAAGTGCCCTTTGAAAAAGTTCAAAGGGACACTTGGGCAGAAATTTTCCCCTTGGAACTTTTCTAAAGGTTCACTTAAACAACAAAGTGCCCTTTGGAAATTTTTTGAAGGTTCCCTTGGACAACAAAGTACCCTTCAAAAAATTCCAAAGGGTCACTTGGAAGAAAAGTGCCCTTTGAAAAAGTCTGAAGGGACACTTGGGAAGAAAAGTGCCCTTTGGAAAAGTTCAAAGGGACAATTGGGAAAACAAAGTGTCCTTTGTAAAATTCTAAAGGGACACTTGGGGGGAACATTATCAAGACCATTTAAAGTTTTTTGATTGCCTTTGCTTATAAAATTTATAATCAAATCTCCATGGATAACCCAAAGTTATGCATCATTAAAAACCCATAAAGCATTGGAAGGAGTAATTCAGGTTTGTAAACCCAAATTAATTCTACTCACGAAACTTTTATAAGTTGAGTCACTCAAAGAACCTAACTTGGTCTTGAGGAGTAACTCATGTTTATGAGATTCCAAGACTTGATTTGTGGAGAACCTAACATACACTACAATGGAGCCAAAACACTATAGCCTCTTTGACTTGTAATTTTGGACCTCTGAAATGACCTGTTCTTGTAATTGTTGTTTGGCTCTCCATGAAAATGGTTGAACAAATTATATTGAGGTGAAAATTTGGTCAACACTACTTATATGAAATATGATCATGTGTATGGATTCATTAGACTCACCTACTAACCCCATGCTCCTGGACTTGAATAATCTATTTATACATAGTTTGTTTCCCTTTGCTTGTCTACTTCTATTTACTTGATTGTCTTTGGTTTTACTCTTATCATTATTTTAAATACGTATTTTTAAATTATTGTGCCTCCTTTTTTACCCTTCTTCCATTTTATTCTCCCTTTATTATTTTGATACCTCTTAGACTTCTTCTAATTTCAACATCTATTTTATTTTAATTCTTAAGTTATCTTCCTCTTTTATATCTCTAATTATTTGTTGATTTCCTTCTCCAATTATTCTCATGATTCATCTATCCTTTTCATTTATGTTGATTACATTTTTTATTTATTTTCAACCCTTTCCTTTTATTGTTGGTTCTCATCCTAGATTCTTACATCAGTGTCCTTGTGATGATAGTAAAATATATATCAAGGCCTTCCACCTGAATGTGTGCACAATTTTAAAGGAATTTTTAGGTTAGTATGTATCTCTCCCTTCTTGATTCTTATCTCTTTCCCCTTGGATTTTTTTATATCTTGATTGATCTCTTTGATTGCTTTAGGTCTTCTAAAAATTACTTCACCTTTATCATTATATGGTACATCATTACACAACTTAGGATATTATGATTATCTACCTATTAGTAGAGGTTACACAATTTGTATGTACATGTTACTAATGGAATTATTGAGTTACATGCAAGATATACAGGTTTATACTTATTATTATAGACTCATAGTTACCTACGAGAATCTCCATGCTCATTGAAGGTTAAACCTTATGCCTACTCTAGTGGCATCCTTATATTTTCCAAAAATATTTTGAGATTATATTTATAGATGCCTAATATTAGTATAAAACTAGTTATTTGTGATGGTATTAGTGTGTTTTTGTGTATATATATCATTATTTCAAATTAGGATCTTTAGTGGAGACATTTTCTCTTGTTTTGGGCCATGTATAACCTTCCTTTGTTTTGTGTTTTCCTTAAAATTTTACTTTCACTCCCCTTTATGTCTATGATAATATCACTATTCAAACTAAAATCATTAAAAACATACATATCTACTATTTATTTCCTTGTCATGAGTCTTAGTGTTCCTATAAGTTTAAAATCATTATTTTAAGGTTTTTAGGTATTTTTTCCAAGATCAACCCTTAGATCTTAGTTGTTGCTGAAATCGAACCATTCAATTTTAGTCATGGCCTAGACTAAGCCATTTGATCTTGGTCACATGTGCCTTGTGGATCCCATGACCTATATCCCTATATTTTTTGGTATTTTGTGCCTTATTTTTCATCTTTCCCTCCTTTTTTATTGTCATTTTACATGATAATATGTCTTAATCTAAAATCAAGAAATCTATATATACACAGGATTGATAATGCATTTAGGACATAGATAAATACAAAGAAGTGATAGCTAATACAATCTATTACACTCTATTTTGATTACTATTTTCCATCTATAGAAGTGTATGCACCCATTGTTCCAAAATTTGAAGAATTAGTAAAAGAACATATCAAATCTACTAGTTTATTGCATCTCATACATGGGGATAAGGGTTAGGATATTCATATTATATTAGACTACTTGTTGGAATGCAAGAGTGATGATTTGTAGAATGTCTAAGAATAATTATCTGAATGAGATAGGAACCTCATAATTACATTCATTTTTTATGTTATTTCAAGGTCTCTTTGAGTGGACTAGGAATTGGAGAAAGAAGAAGCATTTCTGAAAGATCTGTAGCTCTATTCAAAAATCTAAGAGAAGTTTTAATTATCAAATATAGACATAATTACTCTTAAAATTTAGGTAGTATTTGACATCATTTGACCAAAATCTAACCCTATTTCCAAAATCAAACCTTAGCCTATTAAGATCAACCCAAAAAAATTGGTCATTATCAAAATCAAGCAGTTCTATTTCATCTATTTTCTTTCACTTATTTAATCTATATAAAATTTATATTACTTTGGGATTGCTTCTAGATATTTTTTCACTCATTTTTAACCTCTGAAAATGCACATGTAAGTCAAAATTAGGTATTTATCTAAGAATATCTTTGTTAATTTTATAACATATTTAACTATTTTGGTTTAACACATTTTTGTATGTGTTTATTGTTATATTATTATATTTAGATAAGATTTTTCTTATATAACCATCTTATGAATAATTGTGCATAATTGACACACATTTGATTCTAACCTTATGTCAATTCATGATCAGGTCCCAAATTTTATTTTATGCTAATCTCAAGGGCTTGTTTCCAATTCCATAATCTAGTTACAATCATCAAGTGTATTAAATATTCTCTCTCTTTCCATTTTTGTCCATTATTATCATTTATTCAATCATTTCTTGGTAATTTTAGTTTATATTTTAGGCATAGTTTAGTTATGATCATTATTTATTATTATATTATCTTAGATCTTCCTTATGCCTTTATTTAGTTTATTGTATGTTATGTAACTAAACCTAAACCATAGTTAGTTGAAATACCTATGTGATTTTTACATACATTTCTATGGTATCTACCTGTAGATATAAAATATGATATTATACACTTTACAATGTCACTTTTGACCTACAGTCACCATACATGTCTTATGCACACATGTATGCCTCTTATTCTTTATTCTCTCACATCCATATGATTGCTATGAGTCTAACCCTCCCATTTTTTATCAATCACCTACACGAACCTCTCAATTTATGTCAAACCAACTAAATATCTTACTTAGACATATCCAAGTCATTAGATCCACATTCTTATCTATTAAACACTACTATCAGGCTCATATAATTTCATCTATAAAACTGACCTGAGGGTGATGTTAGTGACCTCATCCAACAATGGTTAATTTTAAAAATTAAATCATTCCAATGGTTGGCCCTTTTACCTAGCATGATGATGGCATGATAAATTACAAAATAGACTGATATAAATGAAAATAAAACCCACACTTAGTACTCACTTAACAATTATATATCAAGCATCTATACACTACTACACACTGGGTAAGTGCACAAATTTGGGGACCAAAAGGGCCTACCCGTGGACATTTTTTAATGAAAAAGGAAAAAAATCAATGTTTGTAGATTTCTTGAGATGGATACATGCAAATTTTGAAGATGATATAAGAACATGAAGTGTATAATTTTGAGTCTAGTTTCTAAAACACTATTTTTTCAAAAATAGATAAGTATAAGTAGGTCAAACATCTAAAATTCAAAGAACTCCTTTTTTTTTTTCAAAAAACAATAGGATAGATAGTCGGTCATGTGGCCACTAAATTTTTAACATAGTTTAGTATATTTTGAAACCATTTGATGTAAATTTAGATATGAGCATCTAGTTTTTGACCTATATATTTAAAAAATAATAATGAATATATTTATTTATTAAATTTATAAGTTAATAGATCCTGAAAACTGACAAAAAAATGGATAGTTGGTTGTGTATCCCCTCCCCCCCACCTCCAAACTACCTAAAAAAATAAAAATTGGTTTTTTTAATGTGTATATAATTAGTCATAGTTTGTGACCATATATTTTTTTTGCTTTTGGATCAATGAAAAAAATACATAAACATATATAGACATGTATAGTTGTGGCATATAGTGGCCTAAAAAAGACAGTTAAAAAACAAAATAGATGGAAACCTTAAAATAGTCCAAAATTTTAAAAAAATCATATATTTGGAAAAAGGAGAGTGTGCTCGACATCATAGTAATAATTTTATGAAATATCTCATTGAAATTCATAGTGTTAAATTTGGATTTTCTTATTTTTAGTTAAAAACTTTGATTTGGTTGTGTTTACAGGTCCAGGCCTTAGGCTTAGGAATTCAAGCCAATTTTGAGACAAGAAGGCATGTTTTTAAAATTACACATGAAAAAGAGCATGCATATTATAACATATATGCATTTATTTAACATATCACACACCAAAAAAGTATCTATTTATATGTGTTTATGTTTATGTATCTATTCACGTTTTTAATTTTTTATTATAAAGTGAAATGTGTCAATATATACACTACCATACAAATGACATCATGGATATAGTGATGTAATTTTGGTGATTTTAAGCTCGAGAAATTAATTTTGACTATAGAGAATGTGATTTAGGGTTCAACCAACCCTAATTTCATCATAGGCAAAAAAAAAGAGTCAATTATTTCAATAGTGGAGGAAATTAGGGCCAATTTGGACCCTTTGAAACTACAAGATATGATTTGATGCTAAATTAGCTTCGATTTACTAACATATTGAGTGAATGAGTGAAATGGTGTAATTAGTGATGTAATTTAAGTGAAATTGAGCCTCGTGAACCTAATTTTGACTATATTTGATCTAATTTGGGGCTCAATTGACACTAATATCATTAAAAAAAAAAAAAAATAGTCCATTAGTTTAATTTGAAGGTAATTAGGGCCAATTTGAGCCCCTTAATCCTAATTGTGAATATAAAATGTGATTTGAGGCTCAATCAAACCCAATTCCTCAAAAAATGAAGCAAAGAATCATTTAGTTTGATGACAAATGCAATTTGATTGTATAGGATGTGATTCAGACCTTAATTAACTCCATTTTCATCATATAATGGACGAAATAGTTAATTAGTTCAATCTTTGAGGCAATTAGGGTCAATATGAGCCCCTTGAACCTAACTGTATCTATATAATGTGATTTAAGGCTAAATTGGCTTTAATTTCATCATAAATTAAGCTAATCAGTCCATTTATGCAATCAGTGACATGATTTTGGAAAAAATGAGCCACATGAACCTAGTTTTGATTGTATATAATGTGATTTGGAGTTTGATTGACCCTATGACATCACATAATGAGCCAAATAGTTAATTCATTCAATCAGGGAAGCAATTGAGGCTAATTTGAGCCCCTTCAACCTAAGTGCAATAGTAGGATATGATTTGAGGATAAATTAACTCTGACTCCATCATCAATTAAAATAATTATTATATTAGTGTAATTAAAGATGTGATTTGGGCCAAATTAAACCCTGTGAACCTAATTTATAGATCAATAAATTATATAGGATGCAATATACGGTACAATATACCCTAATTTTAACATAAATGAAATCACAAAGGTAATTAGGGCCAATTTGAACCCATTAAACCTAATTTTGACTATAGGATGTGATTTAGGGATAAATTAGCTTAGATTTCCTGATATATTATGCAAATGAGTGAATTAGTGTAATCAGTGATGTAATTTGAGTGAAATTCAACTAGGTTCATTAACCTAATTTTAACTAGAAAGGATATAATTTGGGGCTCAATTGACCCCAATCTCATAAAAAAATAAATTAAATAGTCCATTGGTTCAATATAAAGGTAATTAAGGAAATTTGAGCCCTTCAACCTAGTTATGACTATAAAATGTGATTCATGGCTCAATTGACCCTAATTTCATCAAAGAATGAGGCAAAGATCATTTAGCTCAATGACAGATGTAATTTTGACTATATAGGATGTTGGCATCAATCAACTATAATGTCATCATATAATGAACAAAATAATTGATTAGTTCAATCATGGAGGCAATTCTGGTCAATTTGAGCCCCTTGAACCCAACTAAAACTATACAATGTGATTGGAGGTTAAATTGGCTTTGATTTCATCATAGATTAAGCCAATTAGTTGATTGGTGCAATTAGTTACCCAAATTTGGAAAAATTAAGCTACATGAACCTAGTTTCAATTGTATACAATGTGATTTTGAGTTTAAATTATCCTAATATCATCACATAATGAACCAAATAGTTGATTCATTCAATCAAGGAGGTAACTGAGGCCAATTTTATCCCCTTCAACCTAACTACAAGAGTATAATGTGATTTGGGGATAAATTAACTTTGATTCCATCATGAATTGATCTAACTAGTCAATTGGTGTAATTAGAGATGTGATTTGAGCCAAATTGAGCCCCATGACCATAATTTATGGCTTAATTTATTGTATAAGATGTAATATGACTTTATCTTATCATAAATACAAACACAAAGGTAATTAGGGCCAATTTGAACCCATTGAACCTAATTGTAAGTATAGGATGTAAATTAGGGCAAAATTAGCTTATATTTTTTGATTTATTGAGCTAATTAATCAATTATTGCAATCAGTGATGCAAGTTGGATGAAATTAAACCATGTGAACCTAATTTTGACTATATAGTATGTAATTTGAGGGTTAATCGACCCCAGTGTCATAACAAAATAAACCAAATAGTTCATTAGTTTAATCACGAAGTAAATTGGGGCTAGTTTGAACCATTTCAACCTAACTGTGACTATAAAATGTGATCTGAGGCTCAATCAACTCCAATTTTATCGCAAATGCAAGCATGAAGGTAATTGGGGCTAATTTGAACCCCTTAACCCCAATTATGAGTATAGGATGTTATTTAGGGATAATTTAACCATGTGTGATCCTAATTTCAATTGTATAAGATGTGATTTGGGCATCAATCTACCCCAATTAGATTACATAATGAACAAAATAGTTAACTACCTCAATCATAGAGGCAATTGGGGAATTTGAATCCCTTTAACCTAATTAAAACTATAAGGTTTGATTAGGGACTCAGTTATCCCTATTTTATTGTAGATAGAGTGAATTAGGAAATTGGTTCAATTAATGATGTGATTTGGGCCAAATTGAGCCCAAATTGATTGTATAGGATGCAATCTATGGTTAATCAACCTTGATTAAACTATGAAAAATTGAAGAAATAATAAAGAAAAAAGGCATAATATTATATTACATTTTATAATATTTTATAGGGTAAGTGCATAAAGTTGGGGGATAAAAATGGCCTACCGATGGACATGTTTTTCTTGAAAGTTGAGAAATTTAAAATTTTCTAGATAATTTGAGATGGCTAGACTCAAAATTAGAGGATGGTGTAAGAACATGAATTATAAAATTTTGAGTCTTGTGTCCAAAACAATATTTTTTTCTAAATGTTTATGTATAACTAGGTCAAACATCTAAATTTTGAATATAAACTCTTATTTATTAGGAAAACATAGTAGATAGTCAGTCGTGTGACCCCTCCTTTTTTAACATTGTTTAATATTATTTAAAACAATTTGGTAAAAATTTAGATAAGATCATCTTGTTTGTAACCTATATTTCTTATAATATTTAAATGAATATTTTTTAATTAATTTTACAAGTAAATAGATTTTAAAAATTGAAAAAAAATAGATAGCTATCCATACAACCCTCCCTAGCTACCTCAAAAAAATGAAAAATTGGTTTTTTTTAATGCATGTAGAATTGAGCCTAGTTTATAACCCTATTTTTTTTGCATTTGAATCAATGAAAAAAATGATACATAGGCATGTATATTTGTGGCATTTAATTTCCTAAAAAATCTATAGTTAGAAATCAACATAGATTGAAACCTTAAAATAGTCCAAAAATTGAAAAAAAAACATATATTCAGAAAGAGAGAGTGTGCTCATCACCATGGTAATAATTTTATGAAATTTATCATTTAAATTTGTAGTGTATTTATTAGTAAGTAATTAAAAATAAAATTTATATGTACTACCTATAAAATCAATAAAATTTGGTAAAATTAAATACATCTACATTTGACAAGTCAACATACCTTGGGATTTCAATCCAATGAACCACTAGGATCTAATCTAATATTGATAGTATCAAGAATAGCTTCATGGTCTAACTCAAAAACTTTCTATATATTCTTATTTAATAGCCTCCCATGATATTTGACTAATTGAATATTTGTTACGAGGACCAAATTTAAATAGTGTAGTATCTTCCTATGTGTTTCAAAGTCTTCAAACAACCATACATCTGAATTTTTTATAAGATACCATCAAAGCTAAGTTTTAGTGACAAGCATAGACCCAATGGGATAATCAATATTTTCTCCATCCATGACTGAGGAAGTCAATTTTATATTTTCCTCTACACATCAACATAAGTAGTAATATGTTCCCTCTCCATTGTCATCATTATCAATAACTACAAAAAATGCCATGTATCAAGATCGATAATGGGAATAAATAACTTAATTTGTTCTCTTTTAATGATGTTGTCAATATAAATGATGAGAATAAATAGTACATAATGAATAATATTCTATCTAGTTGTACTAGATCAGGTATATGGTTAAAATCATGTGATGATGTCATATCTATAAGTTGTAATGTTGGTGGAACCTGATATGTGTCGAATGGAATTAGAGTTATGTTATTCCATTCATCCACCCACTCTTTTGACTCACACTCATTAAAAATAGAGTCTATGCATGCAGAACAAAAATATGACAAGTGTCTTATATAAATAGCCTAAGAACCTACATTTGAGCTATGAAATGAGCGCAACTCACATGATCCTGTTATAGTCATATAATCCTCATACTTTACCAAGTGTTCTTACTCTATCAACTATAAATATCTATGAACAATAAAATTTTATTGAGCACCATAGCCCATTTTCTTATTGCATTATTCAACAATGGCTCTTGCATCAATAAAAACAAAACCATCTTTGAACTTCAACTCCTCTCTTGTAATGTCTCTTTTTTTACACATGCTCCAACATCATCATGCTCTCATTTTCCATGGCCAACCTTAGTGAAACTCCAAATATGTTCTACACCAATGGTAATGTGCATCATGTTCAAAAAATATAGCATATATACATTATTGAATTTTGATGTGCAATTGTCTGACCAAATGTAATGTTGATTGAAATTAATGTTCCTCTTATTCAATTATCCATAAAACTTCTCAAAACAATCTAGTGCATACTCTATACAATGTGATCTGTCATCACTTACATAGAAATGGCGCTTCCTTAATATTTTTTGATCTTGATCTATCCTATTAGGTGCATGCATGAATGTTATATGCACAAATATGGAAACATGTATTGAGTTATAGTACTATGAATAAACTTCTATTTATGATTTGAATGTGTAATTCTCAATAAAATTGACTAATAAAATAATAAAACTAAATGGTAATATTTTCTTACTTAGCTTGAAATGTTCATCCAACCATATAGCCCTCTATATGTACCTTGCATACTCAAACAATTTTCTCCCTAAATTTGACCATAAATTATGAAATAGGTATCTATTTTGTAACAAGCTCACACCTTTTAGATTCCTTGCCATCTTTTACTTGATAATAGATTTGTATTTACTCAAACTAACTAATTCCTATCTAATTGCACTTGTACTCTCCTCATGGATATAAAATTTTAATTTTGGCAATCCACCACAAATGTTATAATTTCCAACCAAACATGTTTTGTTATAAAATAACCTTGCATTTTGTCTTTCACAAAAAATGGTTGGAATAAATTCCATAGCTGATTTTGGTAGAACTTCCATGCTACATTCCTATAAAAGATTGTAAGTATGAAAAGTACAATGTATATGGTGAAAAATATCAAAGTGCATTAAAAATTCAACATGTTGCCTACAATAACAAGTAGTGCATGTGTGATTTATTTTTATATAAAATAGTTTGGCCATCTCAAAATATATTTTGACTAATATAATTTTGTCCATATTTTTCAAAAAACTTAGATTATAATTGTGTTTAGGTCATATCCAAGAAATGTTTCGGATGTGGTTCACAATTACAAGAACCAACTCTTCTTTTAATTACATCTCTTATGTTGGGTGAAATTCTTATACTATCTTTCCAAAATTGTGCAAGTAAATATTTGAGAGCATCAGCTATAGCCTTGTCCTTTTGTGGATGCCTACTAGAGAATGCCTAGAGCTCAGTGGTATATGCATCATTAAGTCTTTGGTGTTTTCCAATTACTTTCATTAATGTTTTTCTATTTATGTCCAATGTTTGGCTAGTTTTTGAAATCAATCATTTTTTTCATGTTTGACCACTAACTGCACAAGTTGAAATTATTTATCAAGTAGAATTACAATATTTGTTACATGATTTCAATCCTACAACATGATATGCATCATGTATATTTTCAATAATTTCATTGTTTTCATCATCCATGATACATGTGATTAGTCCTAGGGTGTATATTACAAGTCTTGTCTTAATCAATTTCATCATGAAGCAAACACTTGACATTTTTGACTATCAAAATATAATTTATAAAACAAATTATTCAATTTTTTTCATCTAGTTTTCTTGAATGGAGATTAGACATTTTGTTATGTATTAGTTTCAAAATGTTTTTATCAAATTCAATTAATTACTTGATTTTTCTATGCACAATACTTGGAGGTGTTGTTAATGGTGGAATTTGTTGAGAGGGGTTTAAAAATCATTATGTTGACTACTATTTTTTGTATTGTTAGTTTCATTGTTTAGTTATGGGATGACATTTTATTCATTGTTACTTTCATCATTATGTGTTTACATGAAATTATCTTCATTGATAGGGGTAAATCATCGTGCATAAATTCATCATCAATAAAATCAAAACCTTTATACTTTAAATGTAGACTTGCAACATAATTTAGACCTCTAGGTAAATATCCATAGTCATTATTCAATTCATTATTATCAATTTCATCATTATTTATGACATTTGGATCATTAGGGATAATATTAATACCTTATATCGATCAAAATTCTTTCATTCATACCTTTTATTTTTCTCTCTACTCTTCTAATTTCTCAGATGTTTTGTGTTTTAACTTCTTCCTCTTCTTTAAACGAGCTCCATCACCCATGACTAGGCAAAGAACAACTTTATTCTTTTTTATGGTAGGAAACCTAAAAAATAATTTTATTCCTCTTGTATTCACCATGGAAAATGAATAATGATGCATAAAATGTCTATGGGGTCAGAATTCTCTGTAAATAAATGTTGGATAATGACTTGTTGTATATGGAGATAATAATGTATACACATTATATATATTATATCTATGTGACCATATATTAAATTGGTCAACCTTATGCTTTATTTTATTATGATATTAGGGTCAATTGACCCCCAAATTACCTCTATATAATAAAAATTACATTCACATTTGGGTTAAATGATTCAGATTGGCCCCAATTACCTTCATGTTTACATTTGTAATAAAATAGGGTCTGAGTATTGCATTTGGGTTTAGGGTTTAGGGTTGTAACAATTGATTAATAGGGTCTGACTATTGATTTTAGGATATATATATATATATATATATATATATATATATATATATATATATATATATATCATACCCCTTCAAAATGAAAACCAAGATTTTATCTCTTAACCAATCTCTTATATCATAACAAATATAACACTTTATTCTAAAATAAATAATTAATAGAGAATGTTTTGCATGAATATCATCCTCATGACTACTTGTGAAGTGAGATAGTCAGACCAATTCATCCCTTGTTAATATGAGAGTAGGTTTCCATTCATTCATGATTATTATCCCTTGATTACATATAAAACATTTACAGTGACAATGTTTTATTTTGCTTAAATTTAAGATGATGAAACATGGTTGCATAATCCATCTCTCATTCTCAATCCATGAACTTTTGAAAAATCAAATGCACTTCCAATCTAGCCCTTTAAATGTGGACACAATAATGTTTCATCCCATCACTCTTTTTTAATTTCAAAATCATTATATACACTTAGATTAAATAAATCAATAACCCAAAATACCAAACAAGGTTATTTTACAAAATAATTATTCATTGCACTGAGATGAAGTTACCTATAAATTTTGTGCAATATTAGATATGATGAAATTAAGAATGAACAATCATCCTTTATCCTTTTTTCCCTTACATATTTATAATATGATTTCCTATTTGTCTAATGTCGATCACACAAAATTACACATTTTAAATTCTTTTCATTTTTATCCTCATTGGCTGAGATCCCTTGAAATTGATATGTCAAAAGGAGAATAAATAATATATCCCGTGTTCCTTTAAGTTTCATGAAATTTGGCTCTAGAGGTTCAAATTGGCCTCAAATTCCTCTTTGATTGAAAGAATCAACTATTTGGTTCATTATATTCAATGACATTAAGGTCAATTTCACTCCAAATCACATCATATACAATTCAAAATATGTTTTTATGGCTCAAATCTTTAAAAATTATGTAATTGATTACACTATTTGACTAATTGGTTTAATTTATGATGAAATAAAAACCAATTTAGCCTCAAATCATGTTGTATAGCTATAATTAGGTTCAATGGCCTCATATTCACCCTAATTTTCTCCACAATTCAAGTAATCAACTATTTCATTCATTATATGTTTACATTCAAGTTTATTAAGCCCAAAACCACATCCTATACATGTCAAACTTGCATCTATCATTGAACCAAATGATTCTTTGCTTCATTCTCTGATGAAATTAGAGATAATAAAATCATAAATAATATTTTATAAACATGCACTTAGGTTAAAAAGACTCAAATTAGTTCTAATTACCTTCAGATTCAACCATTGAAATATTTGGCTCATTTATTTATGGCATTGAGGTCGACAGGGCCAAATTAAATCTTTTATATTCAAAATTAGGTTCACAAGATTTAATAAGTTTAAATGTGAACTAAATAAGTGTATATCATGATAAATAAATAATCATAAACATGTAAAAGTAATCAAATTTTGTTTTTTTGATGTTATGAGAGAATAACACATACACTTTATAATGTGTACACATTATATTCATTTTAAATTCAAAAACCAAGATTTTTGGCTCAGAAATGGGTTAGATTCCCAAGCCATAGGCTTGGACCTATCAACACACATTCAAATCCAAGAGTTTTGATAAAAAATAAAAAAAATTAGCTTCCATCACCAAATACACAATGAATTTCAATGATAAAATAAAAATATATATTACCATGATAACGAGCATGCTCTCGTCTTTCCAAATATAAGATTTTTATAATTTTTGGACTAGCTTAAGGTATCAATCCAAGTTGATTTCTAACTATAGTTTTTTTAAGCCACTACATGCCACAAATATGCATACTTATATATGTTTTCAAATCTTTTTTTTCATTTATCAAAATGCAAAAACACTTATATGGTTACAAACTAGGCCTAATTCTACACACATTCAAAAAAAACTAGTTTTCATTTTTTTAAGTAGTTAGGGGGGCCACATGGTTGGCTATCCATTTTTTTGTCAGTTTTTAGGATCTATTTACTTGTAAAATTTTAAAAAAAAACATAAATAAATTTAACATTATTTAAAAATAGGTTACAAACTAGATGATCTTATCTAAAGTTTCACCAAATTATTTTAAAAAATATTAAACAATGCTCAAAAAATGAGGGGCTACACGATCAGCTATCCACTCTTTTTCTTAAAAAAATAGGAGTTCTTATTCAAATTCTATATGTTTTACCTAGTTATACTTAACCATTTTTTTAAAAAATATTGTTTTGGAAACTAGACTCAAAATTCTACAATTCATGTTCTTACACCATCCTTGAATTTTGAGTGTAGCCATCTCAAATTATATATATAAGTTCAGATTTCTCAATTTTCAAGAAAAACATGTCTATGGGTAGGCCTTTTTTTATCCTCAAAATTTTTTCACTTACCTAAGTATGATAAAGCAATTTATCTTTGATGGGATATGGAAGGCCTCTACAAAAATGTGTTGATTCTCTAAATCCATTGGTTCATATATCAAACAGTGCATATTAGAATTAAATCAAAATATATAATCATAAATATGCTCATATTTAACTTAGAGAAGACATGGGAGATGTTAAATTGTAACATGGAGTCCTTAATTATTGATGTGTCATGATAAAAATACCTTTTCCAACTCAATGAATGTATGTAGAGAGCCACTAGGAAATTTATGAAACCAACTCACGTCACAACCCATTAAGCTTTTAGGGAATATTTCAAGCAATATTCTATTATTGATATTATATTTCCCAAAAGAATCATGATGTACTTAAGATGAAAATAAGGATCACCATGCCCATCATATAATGTAAAAGTAGACATTACAAAATCTCAAGTCAAAGATGAGTCAAGGATCTTATGCACTATAGTCTTTCCATTGACAAGATTATAGTTAGACTAAGAAAGAGATGCAATGGGTTATAGAGATAAAACTTGTACTTTTATTTTTAATTATTGCATGCATCATAGCCAAATTTTCTTAAGGCACACTAGGATTGTTAATAGGTCGAGTCTTATCAGTAAGAGTAAACATGGGCACACTATTGAAAATTGGTTTGGAAGACACACAATGATCAGAAACATTTGAAGATAAAGGAATAAAATCAAAAACCCTAAGAGGATCTATATGGAAAGCATGGTCATTAGCAATATTCATAATTTTAACATCAAAAGAAGGATTTTCCATAAGGTTTGTTTTAAAAGTTTACAAAATACATTTATTAACTTTTTCTCTATTACTAGAACCATAATTTATAGCATTAAAATTTAACATAATTTCCTAACACCAAATTCATACCACTCGAATCCATTTCATAAACCATGATGTTAATTTAACCAAGGGTACAAACTATGAGAAAACAAAGGTAAATAAACTCTAAGGATGAAATAATGGAATGAAAATAAAAAATGAAAACTAAAAATGAATAAAAAATAATAAAACTTGAGAGGTATGAGTGTAAGAAACCCTAGATTAGATGTAGGAGTGTCAGGATTACCAATTTATTTTTAACTATTTTGCACACAATGACAAATTAACTATGCACAAGATGCTAAAAATAATACACAAGGGAGATCACTAAATATACAATTCAAAACAACATTTAAATATACTTTATGGCAATAGGCAGTAAAAAGGAGAAACAACATAATGACTAAATAAGCTATAACAATTAAAGGAGGGGTAAAAGATTGTAAATTGACATACTTGGTTGTTGGATAAAATTTATGAAAATACAACAGTAATATGGAAGTGGTTGTCTTTATTTCATGCAAGTCCGGTTGTCACCTAACACAAAAATGGATTTGGTGCTTCATAGGCTATTGTTTAATATGTTTATGATGGATTCAATGACCTGCTAAATATGCACCTATGCAACTTGTAAATCTATCTTCTAGAGCTTAATCTATATTTCAATTGGTTTTATTTTTTTTAACTTTCTAGATAAGTACGCAAAGTGATGACACAAGTGTTATGCAGTCCCTTTCTAAAATTAGCATGCATAATGTCATATTTTATCATATATTTGTATTCTTGGATTAATTTTCCATAAATACTTGTAAGAGGAAATAAAAACAATAAAAAGGTTAGATAGCTTGGATAACCTTTAAGGAGTTTTAATTGTATATCTTACATGCTAAAATCAAATCCAATATAGTTATAGTGTAGTGAGAATGAAATTTTGAGAGTAAGAACTTTGTCTTCTCTCTCTAAATGCAATGCAACTACATGTCATTCACCTAATATTTATTTTGCTATAATATAGAGCTAGACCTTGATGTAAGTCCTTAAAAATAGATTTAAATATTTTTAAAGTGTGCATACATTATAAATGTTTGATGATTACTTTTGATACTTGTTATTAAAATGACTTATATTTTTAATATTCATGTGGTTTTGAATTAGAGACCTATTGGTATGCAATCTGACATAAGGAAAGATAAATAAGTCAAAAAAACATGCCCAGACAAGCAAAAGATAGGGAAAGGGAAAAAGGGCCCACAACAAGGACATAATCAGTGGCTTGCCAAATCTATATGAGATAGATTTGATGAACTAATAAATACGTCCCTAGAAATAAACTAGTAGAAAAGAGAAGAAGAAGAAGAGAGATGAGACAAGTGGGGATCCCCAAGACAACAAAACATAAAAAATAGAATAAATTTTAGATAAATAAGGCCACATAGAGAGAGAAAAAATACACCAAAAAAACTAATAATTGCCTAACCTGAATGAATGGACCATATGCACAAAATGATACTAGAAGCACTGCAAAAATAAGCCTTATACCAAAATTAGATGTCTATATTAGTATGCATCTATCACATTTACAGTTTTATTTTACTTTGATATGTACGAATGCATTTATGTACATGCATCAAAGTGAAGCATTATATAGACACCAATCAGGTAAAATCCATGTTTTCATTATGTATTTTCTTTATTTTCATGTATTGTGTTCATATGCATACATTTGACTCTTTTTGGTATAATTTACCCTTGTATTGAGCCCCATATTTTCTTCCATTGTCTTATATTTTCCTCACAACTTGACTTTTCGTTAACTTTAGATCATGATAATACTTTTCATTCAATCCAACATGTATGAAAATCTATGATTTGATTATTTATTTACCCCGATACGACCCTGAATGCTCTTAGAATGTGTAAAATACTATTTTAGTATTTTTCTTTGACCATATTCATGGGTCCTTTTAGTTTGGTTATTATTTCGGTGGGTCCCTTAAGCCTTGTATTGATTTTTTAGGCCTTAATTGTTAGTTTTCACTATTTTTTATGGTTGGCATATGTATGAGTGTGTCCTTGTGAAGCCTATATATAAATTTACCCTAAGTCATTTTATCATTAATTCCTATCATTAATATCTATTATAATTAAAGTTTTCCATGTAAAATTATGAAGTCTTATCAAAAGGTTTATACGTTTTGTTAAGTAACCTACACATTGATCAAATTTTCCCTCATCTATCTTATGTGAACATACTTGTATTAAAAGGTGGTCATAGAAAAGGATAAAGTTACATTTAAATATTTATAGGGAGCATGTGAAGTCATTTCTCTCATTGGGTTTGAAACACTCACAAAGTACTAGAATTACATTGACCCTTGATTTTGAGTGTGTAAGATATGTAGCTGCAACCCTCAAGGGGGTTGAACCAACTAACCTTACATATATTATATATTCTTATAACATTATGAAAATTATAAATAAATCAAATAAGAGTGGATTCATATGGTAATAGATATAAATTCCGTGAAGTGAAGCTAAGAGTACATTTATCTACCTCTATCGAAGCATTTATAGAATTTTTTAAACCATAAGTGTCAAATTACCCTATTCGTAGAATAAAACCACATTCATCAGAATAATGCCACATTTGGCCATACTAATCCAATTAACCATATTTTTGGGTCATATGAATCTATTTACCTTTCATATTATATTCTTATTCCAAGGTTTCAATTCAATCAACCTAAAAACCCCAGTTCTAGTGTTAGAATTCAAATGCACAACTCTGATGTATCAATGTTAATCACTTATCTCTAGATCTTTTTATTGATAATGATCACTTCATAATTTCATAATAGTTTCATTTCTTATTTCACCACATTAATGAATCTAATCAATATAAATTATCATATTATCTTGGATACTTTTATGTATGTATTTTTTTATTATTTCATAGTGGCATTTGCTAGTGATTACTTCATAATTTCATAATAGTTTCATTTCTTATTTCACCACATTAATTAGTCTAATCACTATATATTATCATATTATCTTGGATATATATGTTTTTTTTTTTAATTTGATAAGGTAAAAAATAGGTTTTACAGGGATCCTAGAACCACCAAAGTGCAGTACAGATAGTTAAACATGCCAAAACAAGGCTAAAAAACCAAAATAGAAAAGAGCTACAGGATTAAACTGAGAACCAAAAAAATAGGAAACCAAAAAGAAAATTAGGAGGAAAAACCCTCTGGTGGGTATTTAGCATCACCAAAAATCTTTTTTGGGATGATTTTTGAACCTTAAAAACCTTTGCCCAAGTGTGGTTCTTGGGGCCTTCAACAGCTTCACCAAGGAAGAGCATATAGTGATGTTATTGTCCTTTAACCTACAAGGAAGATTACTTGGGGGGAAATCAAAGGGGGAATCTTAAGGATTTAGGCAAATAAATTATAGGGGATAGGGTGGTTTGGGTAAACTAAACAAAATCTTGAACCATAGATTTGGCTTGTCTATGCAAAGAGTTTTAGTCTTGAATGACTTTGGCAAGGACCATCCCTACTTGTTGAACCTTGGAGTTGAAGTTCTCCAGCTACGATTTATTCATTTCCATTTCATAAGTTAGAATGGATTTACCTTTTTAGGTGACTTAATTGGGGTACGCACATTGAGAGAGATAGGCTTAGGTTTGGGGATAAATAGCTTTAAGGGGGAGGTTGTCAAAAAGATACTTGGACAAGCTATCCTAAGGGGATAAAACAATGGTCTGGTGGGATCTCATGGTAGGATCCTCCACTAGGGATTCCTCCTAAGAGTCCTCCCCAAAGTAGGATCCCATAGAAGAACCTCCCTACTACGGAGGGCTTGACCATTCACTTGATATAGTAGAATAGTACTTTCAAGGGACTTTAGCAAAAAGAAAGGCAGACTAATTTTGTAGCCAATGACATGATTTAGCAGTAGAAAATGGTGGGAAAATATAAGATTGTATTTACCTTTAAGCATCATTTAATGCATGACTTGAAGACAAATGTCAAGCCAATAACATAAGAGATCAGTCTATGGAAAGCCTTTCTTATCCATCTGCATGAAGTCATTTATCTTGAAAAAATGTTTCAGTAGCTCTTGTTTTTTTATTGGTCCTTAAATGCCTTAGTGCCTTCACATGACATACTAGTTGCTTTGCTGATGAATTCCTATGTAACATTAATTATGATGCCATGAATGGTCATTTTTCACTTATTCCAAGTTGCAATGAAGTCATGGGCAACCTTTACATTGTGCCTCGTGACTCACTCCATGAACTCCATGAGACCCCCACATTTCAACTTTTTCTAGACTTTTTTATGACCATGAACATCCTTGCAAGAGGTGGGTTCCAATCTATCCCTATCACCTCCCATCAAATCGATGTATGCAAAGCTGAAGTGAGTAGGAAGAAGATTATAGATGTAGCAGATTTGAAATAAGTGTGGTTTAGGAAGCCCACCGAAGACTCATTATAACAATTATGTCCCCTTCTATAGGTATAATTGTGGATCAACCTAATTAAGATCCACCCCTTCAAACTAAGATCATACACATGTAAAACATGATATTTTTGGCATGCATCAGTACCTTCAGCCTATAAGACATTAAGAACATTTATGGGGATGTTGCTTTCATCATGATAGTTAAAATGTGGAGTTCAACTCCAATGTTGGCAAGGAGGTTAACCACCCCATTTCCTTCCCTGTAGATGTGGATAAGTTGGAAGTGAGACGTGCCCTTTAGTATTTATTTAGCATCATCAATGATGTCTTTGATGTTGTGAGAGGGGGTTGTTTTCCCCTCCAAGGTGTTTAAGATATTTAAAAAATTACCCTATATAATGATCCTATTATGGTTGATTCTTGATGTCAACTATAAACCCTAGAGAGCCACCTTGGCCTCTGATAGGTGGTTGATTTGGGTTCTCATAAGACTTGTAAAAGTAACTAACATCTCCCCTTTTAAATTCCTTATAACTCCACCTACAGGACTTAGGTTGCCTTTAGAGGCACCATTGAAGTTCAATTTCACCTAGCCTTCCGATGGAGCCTTTCATTTAGTGTTCTTGAAAATTAAATATTTTGAGGGAGAAAATAACACCTATGTAATATCCCAATTTTTGAGGATTTTTAAGTCAAAGGGAGGGGCAGTTTCTTTGTCTTTAGGGGGACAGGCTTTCTAGTTTTTTGAAATAGTCTAGCAAAGGTGAAGGAAGATGCCTTTCAACTAGTATATTTTGTTAAGGAATAGTCTATCATTATAAATTTTCTAGACACACCAAAACCAATGGGGTAAAACAAGATTCCAAAGGAAGATAAGGGAAGGGATATTCTAGGGGTAATTCCATTGCATAATGAGGTCCAGAACATTGTTCGGTTTGACCCATGTAAGGTTAAGGAAATTAATCAACCAATTGAATAGTGTCGAGATAAAGGGATAATTAAGAAAGAGATGGTGAACTGAACCTTCCATGCTCCAAAAAATTGGACACTTGTTAGGGATTAACATTCCTCTTTTGGCTAGGTTGTCCATTGTCAAAATTTTATCCTGTGTTGCAAGCTAAAAAAAGAAATTAGCTTTGGGAGTCAAATGCTTTACCCAAAAAAATTTCTAAAAATTCCATTCACTTTCTAAGTTAAGGTTAGTGGTATGTCATGAGGCCATTGAGTAGGAGCCGTTGTCTTTCATGTACCAAACAAAGTGATCTTCCTTCTAGATGGAGGGGATGTGATAATGTCTTAGTAAAAAGTTGAGGGTCTATATGGCCTGAGATTCTTCTAGTGATAGACCATCACTAGGGAGGAATTTACAACACTTTTTTCCTTCTTTTATTTCCCAATAATCTTTAATTTTGGATCACCATCTTTGCTTGAGATGTTTATACCACCTTTCCCAAATCCCTTAAGTGGAGAGGTGGGTGGGAGATAGCTAGGCACCTTCTCAAAAATCAATTTTCTCACAGTTGCCAATTTTCCATAAGATACCTTTCTTTAAGATATCCTTGCAACTGGTTATGGCTTTCCATAAAGTGAATCCATCAGAAGGGCCTTCTTCCCACATGAATTCATCCTCTTCCACTCCTAACTATTTGGCATTGATAGTTCTAGCCCACTCCCCATTTTCCTTCATCAAGCACTAGCCCATTTTTGCCAATAGGGCTCTATTCATGGATTTGGTGCTTCTCAAACTCAGACCTCCATTTAATTTTGGAAGACAAACTTTTCCCAAGCAATAATATTATATCTAAATCTTTCTTCAGTGCCCCTCCATAAGAAGTTTTTTTGAATTTGTTCAATTTTAAAAGCAACTTTGGTTGACATTCTTAAATATTTTTATATATACATTTTTTTACTATTTCATAATAGTGTTTATCCTTAGTCATTATTTCTTGAAATGGTTCTCAATAGCTTCCTTGAAATGTACATTAAACCTTCAAATTATATATTATTCTCTTTTCTAAGTCTTAATTTTAATATATCAATGCTTACAACTTGAAACTTATTATGGCCTTGAAATCAATGTGATTATCCCTTCTTAAGAGATGACATTCATGTTGTAATCTAAACCCTAAACAAACATCTTGAGACCCTAAGTAAATCATATTCCAAACATAAGTCCAAATAGATGAAGTTTGAAAATTAATAATTATATATATAATCTAGAAAATTATAAATTATAATTATGTGTAAAAATATAATAATAAATAAATGATCATTATTTAAATGAATAGAATATAATATCAAGATAAATATAAAAATAATCAAATGCACACTTTTGAGCATCATTGAAAACAAAATTTATTATATTTTGATTCTTGTTACCCAATTACAATATGCACATTCTAAAATTTCAACCCAAATTGATAGATTTTCACTTTTTATAAAATGTGATTATACAAATAAAAATGACAATGATGAAAAAAATATTTATACATTTCTATTTAAGATAACATTTTTTATGGATAGATTTATTTCCCTAACATGTAAGAGAATAGAGAGATTAAATATAAAACATAAGAGTTAAATCGTTGATATTTTTTTCATAACAATTTATAATTACTAAATATATTATTGGATTTGTTTGTGCTTCTAAAATTGAAGTTGAATAATGAAATCTAAAAATGAATCATGAAATAAATAATTATGATGATGACTTTTAAGAAAACTATCTCTATGTTGGGTTATCTCTATAATAAATAGAGCTATACATCTTTAATATTTATAATGAACAGAATTAGGACAAAAAAAATTTGTTGATGTCATGTCAATTTTTAAATAATTTTTTCAATATTATTTTATACTGAATTTGTTAAATTTGAAAGAAATAAAATGTAATAGTTATCTATTGTCACCACTATTTATTTTTTAAATGGTTATCATTACTTAGAGTACTTACAAAAAGTATAAGTTTCAAAAGATGAATACCCAAATATCAACGAAGTGGTTACAACCTTAGAAAATAAAGGTAAAGAGAACTTTATAAAATGTTTTGATTAGAAAATTAGATTTTAAAAAAAAAATAGTAAGTTTTAAGAATATTTTAGATAAATTATTTTTAAAATATTAATTATTAAAATAAATAATATAAACATAAAAAATATGAGCATTCAAATACTAAATGAAGGATAAAAAAGATATAATTTAAAAATATTTGTTTTGTTACAAAACTTGCCAACAATGGAAAAAGGATACATTGATAAATGTTGAAATAATTGTTTAGGACAAGAATTTCGTTTTTAGATTTAAAATAAAACGTTAATGTATTTTTAAAAGGAACTTACTAAGTGATAGTGCAAGGCCTATCATATCTTCAAAAATTAGAATTTATTTTATATAATTAAAGGTTAAATTGATTAAATTTATATATTAAAATAATGTTTGGTAAGGATTATTAATTTTGGTTCATGGATGTGAGATAAGAGTTGGTTCTTAGAAAATAGGAAATGTTAATATATATAAAGTTATATTAATAGTAAATAAATAAAATAACAAGTATTATGTGCAAATATGTTGTGTTATGTGTATTTTTTTAATATTGTGTTAAGACTAATAAAAAAATAGATTTTGTATTAGAGCATGTTATTTATGTGAGAACTGAATTTAATAATATATATAAAATGGTAGAATAAAAACAATTAAAGGGTATTTTCATGTTTATGTATTTTTCTTATTGATTAAATTTATTAGTTGATTTCTCTTTTTTTGGTAGATTAAAATATCATAATTTATTGTTTTTATTGTAGAGTATTTGTCTGAATGTAAAATAATATGAGTAAAAACATTAGAATTTAGAGTGGTATATATTTAACACAGTGTGCAAATACATCAACAAAGAAAAAAAAAGGTTAAAAATGTTGGGTGAATATTTTGTCACCAGCGAACTGGTGTGCAAAATAGGTCTCTTCAACCACAACATAAGGAGATTGGTCAGGCACGTGTGTAGGTTTACCACATCAAAAGGGGACAAATCTCTCCTCTCATCAAGGGGAGGTTCCTTGTAACTATGAGGAGCTATAATATATATATGTGCAGAAAATAACACTTAGGGGTAGGACAACACCATCCATCTCTCTTCTTTCAGAGATGGTGTTCACAAACAAAGGAGAAAACTAGGTGAAAACACTGAAGGAACTTCTCTTCTTTCAGAAGTGGTCTTGCAGCAAACAACAGGAGTTCTTTCTGATGGGTAACAAGTAACTGGTAATAGGGGTGTAGTAACCAGCAAAAAAAGGTGTAGCACAAAGTCTCCACCTTGACTGCCCAAGAGTCAAATACGAAGGATAATGGGGGCACAAAGTCATCCCAAGATCCTTTACATAGAAACAAACAGAAAACACACTAAAGACAATGGTGGCAGCATAAAGTCTTT
The DNA here is from genome assembly GCA_037957365.1 of Torreya grandis. NCBI lineage: Eukaryota > Viridiplantae > Streptophyta > Pinopsida > Cupressales > Taxaceae > Torreya > Torreya grandis. The sequence goes on from JARHVA010000207.1 coordinate 1,434,162, forward strand.
CCACAGTTGGCTTAAGGACACCTTCCTGATTACTTCCACTAGTTCTGCTTATTTCATCAAAATGGACAAGAACTCATTCAGGAAGCAGACATAAGAACAATCTCCTAAATGACACAAGCTATTATAGCACAAAGTCTATAAATAATATGCTTTCTCATTCATATAAAGAAATATGATCAACAATCTGAGCTCAAAGTCTCAGTAACTATCTCTCAATTTTGGTAGAGTTTTGCTTCTATAACCAAAAAGATCTCCTTTGTGAAAAGAAGAGATTTACAATATATAGCGGCCCAAAAAGACCTGGCACTTTGTTTCATGGAACGGCCCATGCTGCATTCAATGCCTTGAATGCATTTTTAATTCAGTCAAAGAGGCCATGCTGGAATAGGGCACTTGCCTTAACTGTGGCATGTCAATTCATCTCAAAATATCTTCTCCTCAACATGGGTTGTCTGGTCTTTCACCAAATATCTGTGCAGCTATCCACTTCGCCTTTACTTCATGGGAGAAAAACAAGTTGCGCTCTTTAATGTTTGCAAACTTAAATATCTACTTGGTGGACTGTTCCACCTACTAGAAATAACTCCTACATAGATATTTTTGGTCTTCCCTCTTTCCTATTGTGATTTGAGCTCTCAAGCTATCTTTTCCCTTTCTGTTGGCTCTTTCGGCTCCCTCTTCAGCTAGTCGTTGAGTTCACTCTTGACTTTTGTCCTTTCCCAGCTTTGTCTCTTCCTAGTTTTGTCTTTTCTTGGAATTTGAGCTCTCGGGGCTATCTTCCCAGCTTTGATGGCTCCTTGTGCTCTTCTCTCAGTGTTTCTTCCTTTTGGCCTTAAGGCCTTTGAATGTATTTGGGTCCACGCTCAAGCCTTTAAAGATCATTGGTTATTTTATCACCGTAAAGTTGACGTTTGCGCACCCATCACCATTTGAAAGCCAACAACTAGTTTATTTCCATGATTTTGACAACTTTGGAGATGTCACCGGATGTCTAGATTCCAACGGCTAGTTCATGGTGCCCAACTTTGACGTCCACAGGCCCATCACCCCTTGGTCAATTCTTTCAGCTTTATTTCCTTCAGATTTCCTTTAACTGAGCTTAGTCTTTGAACCCTTTCGAAGGGAAGGTGTCCTTTCAAGACTTGGGGGAGGTCCTTTTCCTATTCGTCGAGAGCCCCCCGCAAGGGTACTTGCCCTTTGGGGTCCTTCAGGTGGCCTTCTTCCTCAAATCCTTTAGACAAAATGTCTGAAGGAATTCTTTCAAATGATTTATCCAAATGATTCCTTTCTTTTGCCTTAGTCGCTTCCCGCTTATTCCGTTGGGCTTTTTGCTTTTGGGTGAATTCCTTCAGACAAAAGTCCGAAGGAATTCGCCTTGTCTTTTGCCACAAAAAATCTTCTCGAAGGAATTCCAACTTTTCTGCCTTGTTCACTTTTCTGAAGAAAACCTTACCCTTTTGCCCTTTTATAATGGTCCATTTTGCTCATCACCTGCCCTCTACAAGGGTTGTTTAGTCTCCAAAATTGCCTTTTGAAAAAGTCACAAAGGTCCTTTTGGCACCTAAGTGCCCTCTACAAGGGCACTTGTCTTTCAGGCTTTGGAAGACTCCTTTGAACCTCCTGTTTGAACCATTTATTGAACCAAATGTTGACTCAAACATTGAAATTACCTAAGTGTTGGGAACTTGTTTCTTTCCTACAGAGTCTGCAGAAATAATCTTTTAGAGTCTATAGAAATAAGCCTGTAGAGTTCATATAAATAACCCTACAGAGTCCATAGAAATCAGCCTGCAGAGTCCATAGAAATAAGCCTGTTGAGTCCGTAGAAATCAACCTATAGAGTCCGTATAAACAAGTGTGCGGAGTCCATAGAAATCTGCCTGCAGAGTCTGTTAGTTGAAAAAGCTTGAATAATGGAGAATTTGAATAATTAGAACAATTTTTTGAGAAGGGAAAAGATAATTTTGGCATGCAGGACCAAAATAGTTCATATATTGTCCCAAAAATGAGTGATAGATTTTGGGAACAACATCTGGCTCCAGTTGGGGAACTTCCTTTAGTTTGAAATTTTGAAACAGCTGAGGGGAGTAGAAACCAGAATCTCCAGTGCCGTCAAGTATGCCATTAGGCTATAGAGTCATGCTACCCAAAAATAAAGGTGCCAAAAATGAAAATAAAAAGCACAAAATAGAACTAAAGACTATACAAATATACATATGTACAAATGATCTTATCTGATACTTCAAGAATTGAAGTGCTTCAGATGCCGCCCACTGTGAGACAAAGAAAATGGTGTTTTGTCTTGATAAACCAGCAAGAAATAATTTTCTCCCTAGAATCGGTGATGGGTGAATGGAACTCTCCACCAAGAATCACATTTTTTGTGCATTCCTTTTGGTTTTCTCTTCTTACCCCATGGCAAGATGTGGTCTCCAATCTGGAAACCATAAATCCTTGCTCTCTTGGTGAAAAGTTCCTTTTCCTAACTTTGGTGCATATTAGTATGGTCCACTACCATAGCTTTTTGCTCTTCTGGTCTAGTGAAGCACATGATTTGATTGTCAGCATCAAACCCCTGCCAATGGTTAGCTTTATCAGGCACACTTTTTCAAAAGACTAGTTTGATAGTGTACCTATTATCTTTGAAATCAGGGTGAGGAACCATGAAGGTTGTAGGGATAGCCAATGAATTTGCACAATTATGAGGCTCTCTGGGCACTGCAAAAATATTGAAATCTTTAAAACTTTCAATTTGATCCCATACCAGATTATGGTAATGTCATAATCTTTTGTTCTTGGTTTGACATAGGTTCCTCACTTGACAAACCACCAGTTCAGCATCTCCTTTGGCATGAAGGATCTTGACACCTCTATCTTGGGTGGTCTTCAATCCAAGTAGCAACGATTCATATTTAGTAGTATTGTTAGTATTGTTAAACTGCAACTTGTATGAAGAAGGAAAAACATCTCCTTGAGGAGATATCAACACAATCCTAGCTCTTGAACTGGTAGAAAAATAGCTGCCATCAAATTCTAGTATCCAACATCATTAGAAGCTAACCTTACCTTAGATTTTTCTTTGTTTGGAGGGGAGGATTCCTTTGGGCTTGCACTGTGCTCTCTTATATCTTCTGCTATTTTATCTAAACCAATTTTCAGATTGTCATTTTTAGAAGTTTCATCAGCTAAGACAGGAGCATCCTCAGTAGTCAAGGAATAATTATCCATTCCTGAACACTCAAATAGAATTTGAGCTTCAGGCACTGATGTTTGAGTGACCACATATTTTGCTTCCTTCTCAGTGATCAATCTCTGCATAATGCCTTTGACTGGGATCCTTGCTTCAGATAGGTCCATACTTAACTCAACACCAACATCCTTGCAAAAATTTCACCCAAAAAGAATGATGTATGAGGCTAGGACATCAACCACCAAGACTGTCATCTTGATTCTCTTGTCTGTGAATGCTGCAAATGCAAATTAGGCATCCTTGATTTGTCCCAGTAGTGGCACTTGTTTATTCTCCATGGAGAAACATCTCCCAAATGTCTTGGTAAGTGTGAGACTAAGGGATTCTACCACTTTGGTAGGCATGACATTGTCAAATGCACCTAAGTCTATGATGCAATTGTTTAGCTGGTGTCCATTTATCAGTAGGGAGACATAAAATGGTTCAGTCTTTTCGGGAGTAGCAGGAGGAGTAATGACAAGATTGTTTGGGGTGGACATGTTCCTTGGGGGATCACGAGTTACCTTTCTAACTTCTTATCCTACAGGGGCGTTTTGGTTCTTCACGTATTGAACCAACTTATCCAACTGCTCGAGGTTGGATTGTAGAAATTCAAATTCAGACATTTGAATTTTAGTTTTCTTGACATGGTCGACTATGTCAAATGTTTGAAATGAATTGGGAACAGGAAAGACAGTTCATCCTTTTGGTTTCTAGGGGGGAGGACTAATCTACAAAATTGAAGTTAAAGGTGAAGGCATACTTGAAGTACTTACTTTTTAATTACTCACCGGTTCCTTTGGCTGGAAAGGTAGTGAAGTCCCTTATTTGGTGATTGAAATTGTAGGCTGAGCTCGCTCTTCTGATTTTTATTTATCAGGTTACTAGGCTGACTAATTCTTGGACTGAGTGAACACAGCATATGATCCCGCAACTACTTTACCCTCACTTATGGGTTCATCCTGGTAATTTAGGAAACTAATGTTGGATTCACCAGCTAATTCTTCTTCTCCCTCTGTGAAGAGATTAGCATCATCTTCTAGGTTCAACTCAAGCTAGAAGGAGAAATCTGATTATGCTTCAAGATATCCAACTGTTGAATTGGTTGGAGGTGCTTCAATGGCTAATTTCCCCTAAGGGGGAGGAAAACAATTTGGCTGCCCTTGATTCCTGGCAACATTGCCTTGGTCTGATTGATTGGAAAATGTCCTCCTTGGTATATCTCTGTACAAAGGGGTAGATGACATCCCTTGCACCATTTGCTTTCTAAGAGCAAGCAACTCATTTGTCAGCTTCTACACCATTATATTAGTGGTGTTTTTAGATGGATATTTAGAAGATGAAGAATATTTACCTCTGTTAGGATCTCTCCTTATCTTTCCTACCAAGATAAGGTCATCTTCCACCTCCGTGGCCAAATCTTGAGCAGCAGCAAGGTCTATGTGGCCAGCACATCTCAAAAAAAAACTCACTTCAGGCAGTTGTGATTGATGAAGAAACATTTAAGGTTCTCAGGTGTTGGCTAAGCAATTGTAGGAATCCTATTCCTCAGCTTGTCAAATTTGGTATTGAAGTCCCTCATAGGTTCATGAGGTTCTTTCTTCATCTGTGTGAGCTAGGCTAGTAGGGCATGTGTATCTTCTACAGGCTTAAACCTTGCTTCAAACTTATCTTTGAGAGTGTTCCAGTCAGTCACATTCTAGGGCTATAGATGATAGAACTAGTCTGCAGCAGCACCTTGCAATGTTTTCACAAATAGCCTAACTGCTACATCCTCATATCCCATGCCTATCACACTGTAGGCTATGCTAAAAGCTGCAATGTGTTCATCATGATGAACTCTCCCATCACCAAATAATTTGGGGAAATTCTTCCTTGAATTGTGTGGTAGCTCATGTAGAGGTGGAGTTAAATTGAGTGGGCCAAAAGAGTTACCCTAGGGGCCTTGAACTGCCATTATTTGACTACTAAAGGGAGGGATAACAAATGCTTGAGGAGTATATAATGACAAAGCTTTGCTAACAGTAGAAATGAAAGCTTTTCCTGGTAATGGAGACCTAACTTTTGTAGGAGGAAAACTCCTAATTCGTTGAAGGTGAGGTTGTGGAGGAGACAAATCAAAATTGCTCTGTTGCACCAACTCAAAAATAGGTCCAACAACACCTTTAGATCTCTGGCTTCTTGTATACTGTGGAGCTACTGGAGTGTAAAACTTGAATCAATAAGGATAGGGACTACTTTAATTTGAAGCTTGAGGCTTCAAATTGCACAAAATGACCCCCAATGGAGTCAATAAAAAACTGTTGGCATGGAGCTGACAGAGAATTGACTTTTGAAATGAAACACTTGATCTCTAGCGTCTCTAGTTTTGCAGCTCAGAGTATATAATGGAAATGGATAAGGCTATAATGATAATGGATTAGACACAAGTGATGCTTCAATCTGAAGCTTGAGGCTTCAAATTGTGAAAAAATTGATGTATCCCCAGTAGATTTAATGGATAAGAAAAATAACTGAAACTGCTCATTTTTCCCCAGCAAAGTCACCAAAAAACTATTGGGTGAATATTTTGTCCCCAGCTAACTGATGTGCAAAATAGGTCTCTTCAACCACAGCATAAAGAGATTGGTCAGCGAAGTGTGCAGGTTTACCATATCAAAAGGGGACAAATCTCTCCTCTCATCAAGGGGAGGTTCCCTGTAACTATGAGGAGCTATATATATATATATATATATATATATATATATATATATATATATATATATATATGCAAAAAATAAAACTCAGGGGTAGGACAACACCATCCATCTCTCTTCTTTCAAAGATGATGTTCACAAACAAAGGAGAAAACCAGGTGAAAACACTAAAGGCACTTCTCTTCTTTTAGAAGTGGTCTTGCAGCAAATAACAGGAGTTCTTTTTGATGGGTAACAAGTAACTGGTAATAGGGGGCGTAGTAACTAGAAAAAAAAGGTGTAGCACAAAGTCTCCACCTCAACTGCCCAAGAGTGAAATATGAAGGATAATGGGGGCACAAAGTCATCCCAATATCTTTTACATAGAAACAAATAGAAAATGCACTAAAGACAATGGTGGCAGCACAAAGTCTCTCCACAGTTGGCTTCAGGACACCTTCCTAATTACTTCCACTAGTTCTACTTATTTCATCAAAATGGACAAGAACGCATTCAGGAAGCAGACATAAGAATAATCTCCTAAATGACATAAGATATTACAGCACAAAGTCTGGAAGTAACTTGCTTTCTCATTCATATAAAGAAATATGATCAACAATCTGAGCTCAAAGTCTTAGTAATTGCCTTTCAATTTTAGCAGAGTTTTGCTTCTATAACCAAAAAGATCTCCTTTGTGAAAAGAAGAGATTTACAATATATAGCAGCCCAGAAGGACCTGGTGCTTTATTTTATGGAACAACCCATGCTGCATTCAATGGCATTTTTAGTTCAGTCAAAGAGGCCATGCTAGAACAGGGTATCTGCCTTAACTGTGGCATGTCAATTCATCTCAAAATATCTTCTCCTTAGCATGGGTTGTCTTGTCTTTCACCAAATATCTACGCAACTGTCCACTTCAGCTTTACTTCATGGGACAAAAATAGGCCACGCCCTTTAATGTTTACAAACTTAAATATCTACTTGGTGGACTGTTCCACCTATTGGAAATAACTCCTACGTATATATTTCCGGTCTTCCCTCTTTCCTATTGTGATTTGAGCTCTCGGGCTATCTTTTCCCTTTTTGCTGGCTCTTTCAGCTCCCTCTTCAGTTGGTCGCTGAGTTCACTCTTGACTTTTGTCCTTTCCTAGCTTTGTCTCTTCCTGGTTTTGTCTTATCCTATAATTTGAGCTCTCGAGGCTATCTTCCCAACTTTGTTAGCTCCTTGTGCTCTTCTCTCAGTGTTTCTTCCTTTTTTCCTTAAGGCCTTTGAATGCATTCGAGTCCATGTTCAAGCCTTTAAAGATCAACGATTATTTTATCACCATAAATTTGATGTTCGCATGCATGTCACCATTTGAAAGCCAACAGCTAGTTTGTTTCCTTGATTTTGATGACTTTGGGGATGTCACCAGACGTCTGGATTCCAACAGCTAGTTCATGGTACCCAACTTTGACATCTGTGGGCCCGTCACCCCTTGGTCAATTCCTTCAGATTTCCTTTGACTAAGCTTAGTCTTTAAACCCTTTTGAAGGGAAGGTGTCCTTTTAGCACTTAAGGGAGGTCCTTTTCCTTGTTGTCGAGAGCCCCCTGCAAGGGTACCTGCCTTTCGAGGTCCTTCGGGCGGCCTTCTTCCTCAAATCCTTTGGACAATTTGTCTGAAGTATTCCTTTCCTTTGCCTTAGTTGCTTCCCACTTATTCCCTCGAGATTTTTGCTTTCAGGCAAATTCCTTTGGACAAAAGCCCGAAAGAATTCCTTCAAACTTTTTGTCCGAAGGAATTTGCCTTGTCTTTTGCCACAGAATATCTTATCGAAGGAATTCCAACTTTTCTGCCTTGTTCACTTTTCTGAAGAAAACCTTACCCTTTCACCCTTTTACAACGGTCCATTTTGCTCATCACCTGCCCTTTGCAAGGGTTGTTTAGTCTCCAAAATTGCCTTTCAGAAAAGTCACAAAGGTCCTTTTGGCACCTAAGTGCCCTCCACAAGGGCACTTGTCTTTCGGGCTTTTGGAAGACTCCTTTGAACCTCCCATTTGAACCATTTCTTGAACCAAATGTTGAAATTACCTAAGTGTTGGGAACTTGTTTCTTTTCTATAGAGTTCATAGAAATAAGCCTACAGACTCCATAGAAATCAGCCTATGGAGTCCGTAGAAATAAGCCTGCGGAGTCCGTAGAAATCAGCTTGCGGAGTCCATAGAAACAAGCCTACATAGTCCGTAGAAATCTGCCTGCAGAGTCTGTTAGCTGAAAAAGCTTGAATAATGGAGAATTTGAATACTTAGAACAATTTTTTGAGAAGAGAAAAGAGAATTTTGGCATGCAAGACCAAAATATTTCATATGTTGTCCCAAAAATGAGTGACAGATTTTGGGAACAACAAAAAAATCATGAGAAATTTTCAACAAATACCTCTTAATAAAATGGATGTAATTTTCTCATCTGCTATCACATTGACTTATTATTTATTTTAAAATAATAAAGATACCTACAACTTATTAGTTTATATCTTTTTCAAATTTAACATGAAATTATAATGAAATCATTGTGCAAAGGTATGATTATTGAAAATATGAGTACGATATAATCCTGAAAGAAGTTTGCAGTAAAAGAACAAAAGAAGAGAGGCCTTTAATCTTATTTAAAAACATCAACATATGAATCAAAATCTTTGCATTAATAAACTTGGAATTTGAAGATAAAAGGTCAAGGGACCATATCAAAAGTGCCCAACAAAAAGAGTAAGCTTCATGGCAAAAACTCTAGTAAGGAAAGCTTTAGTATAATATTTTAGATCTATAAATAATTAGGTCATCATTGTATTTTAAAATTTTATATTATTTTATATTTTATTTTAAAAATATATAATTAAATTATTAAAAAAAAATATATATTTCATAAATTTAATCTTGAAAACTAAATTAATATCATATCTTATAAACTAGGAGTTAGATTAGAGAAAACTATTCCACATAATGTAAAACTACTTTTTGAATATTTTTGTAAGAAGATTTTTCTTATAAAATTACAAGTTGTTACAAACAAAAAAAAACTATTAAAATTGAATTGAATATATTTATTTTTTACATGGGTGTGTTATTGGTCATACCCGACACCCATATAATTGCTTTACTTGAGGGGGAAAACTTATAGAAAAAACAAGCATAACATGGAAACCATTAAAACTTATACATAATTTTGCAGTCCATATGACTTTTAAAATTGATTTTCTAAATGATCCAAATTAAGAGGAGGTTGGAGGACCACAAGATGTTGGAGGCTATTTACCGATATTGAGTTCATCGCTAAATCTAAGATTAGTTTATTAATTTAATGGCAATACAATATAAAAATTATAAATATGAATATGGTGATCAATGACAATGAAGACTATACTATATATAATGATTGATGGAAATGATTACAAATGAGAGAATGAATGAAATAAATTCCCATCGACAAAATTGTAATGAGTACTTAGTTCCATTAGTATTTGTTTATTAATACTTGTAATGCCTAGTCCAACTAGAGGAGCAATTCCCACCTAAGTATGTAATGTGGTTAATCACACTATGGATGTATACAATAAGGTTTGTCCATCTTCACACATATTTAAGAGTATATACTTGAGTGTGTGTCCTAGTTCATTACTTGTCATTGTTTTTTGTTGAATGATATGTTTTTCATCATTCATTGTTCATTGATGTCATTCCTATTAAGTAGATGTATTGGGGCCACTCCACTACATGTATGTATGTATGAGCTTATGTATATGTCTAAATTCATACATTATTCTTATGGTTTGACAAGTGTGTTTTCATCTATTAACATTTTTTTATCATCTTGGACTATGAAAATATATCAATCCTCAAGTAGTATGTATTCTCTCCCAATAGTTTAAACTACATGTAATAAAGAAGAAATGTTGGGTAATTAGAAATTATTTCATATAGTTAGATTAGTATAGTATAGGTTTTATTTATTAAACCTTTGTATTTAGATTAATCATATTTTTTATGGATTTTTAATCTATCATAAGTATTTTAGTTCACATAAATGGATATGAGAATGTGAGATAAGTGGAGGGAGATAATAGTTTAGTCTTAGAAACTAATATAGGCTTATGAATTTAAATTAATATCAATAATAAATAAATAATGAGTGTATTTGCAAATATTTTGTGTTAGGTGTATTTATTTTGATATTGTGTGTTAAAACTCTAATAAAAAATTAGACCATTTAACTTATAAAATATGATACGATATTAGAAGATAGTACTCTTAGATTATTTATAGGAATTTTTGTTGATGTTGAGATTCACTATATGATAATTTGGTGTTTCTTTGTGGACTTTGGGGTGGTTTTTTTGTTTTACTTTTGGCTTTGGGCAGTTTGTTTCTTTTTCTTTTTTTCTACAGAATCTTTAAAGTTTGTTAGACATTCATATATTTGCTTGACCTGGGTGCAGGCTTGTTCGAATGTTATATTGTATCTGCTCATTATAATTTTAATTTATTTGAATAAAATTTAAATAAAAAACTAAAAAATAAGAGAATAAAAATAAATTTATGTTTTAAAGCTATAAACATCTAGAAAAATCAAGAAACATGTGTAGTCATGTTAAATTTGTAATAGTTTGTAAACAATAATAGTGTACACTGAAGAAATGATTAATATGGGAGTAAATGGGTTGAGTGCACACTTACCACTACAGAGTGCAATGGACATCAGTAAATTATAGGATTAATCATATGATAGTAATTATGATAAGATCATAGGAGTATATACAACATAAAGAATACAAAAATTAAATGTTGATTATATTGAATTGAATAATGGTAGAGAATAAGATTTCAAAGCTAGTAACTAGAGAGTAACACTAAAGTAGGTATAGATACATAATTATATGGAGGATATGAAACATGAAGTATAAAATTACTTTATAGATTTAAAATGTTACAGATATTCTAATTGTACCACAAAGTCTCCACAATAATTTTTGTACATGTGATGAATATGTTAGTAAAAACAACATATAGAATAGAACTAGGAGAGTCATATGTGAAGATTCCAATATTTTTCAAACAAGGATAACTTGAGGATTTCTTCAAGTATATGAAAAAAGTGTGCCAACATTATAACTTTTTTGATTAATGAATTAACCCATTCTCCTATTATAAAAGTTAAAAATAAAATTGGATCAATTTAATCATACAGAATTACATTAATTTATTTTATAATCATATTACTAATAATTGATATTATTTTAAAAATATAATATTAAATTATTTGAATTTATACCAATCATTATTCTAATTTATTATCAAGTTTGTAGTGAGAAATACTATTAATTAAAGTATTCTCCCAAAAAAATTGTTAAGAATCTAATCTTTAAAAAGTTATAAAACAAACATGCAAACATATATCGAATAAGTAACAATTAAAAGAGTTAAAGAAATGAAGAATGAAACAAGCTAAGGAAGTATAAATTAACTACAACAAGAAGGAAATTGAACTAAACAATAAGAAAATGGAACTAAAATAAAATACAAAAGTACACATTGAGTTATAAAACCAACTGATAATGAAAGAAATATTTTATTTAGAATTGTTTATGTTTTATCAAATTGATAAAAAAAAATGAACAAAAAACTTATACATATATAATAACATCTAAAGATGATAATCTACCTTGCATGCAACCACATGGAGTATTCATGAATTGAATGAAATGTATGACTATAAATAGAATCCTAAAACATCATCAGATAATCAAATTAAATGTAAAATGAAACCTAGATATACTTATATATCTCCACCAAAACACTTTAACATCACATAACATGTCATTAATCTTTTTACAAGCAAATTTTTAATTAAGAAATGTGTACTATCACATTCTAATAAAAATGTGAAAAATAAATTAGAGCTTTGTAATTAGTTGGAGATTATAATTTGATCATGTAAATGACTTAAAATTTATGATTTTTTAAATAGTGTTCTCAATAAACAAAGAGTTCTAACTAAGAAATTAAAACATTTGACTCAAAACACTACAATAATTTAATGGTCTTTTAATAACTAAACCATGGCACCATGTTAAAGCAACTCAGCCACTTGGCTTTAACAGTTAGGGCATTATATTATTCCATTCATTTGCTTTGATAATTTACAATTACAAAATTATTAAACTCAATCCAATCAAAGAGTGTATAACTACAGGTAAAATAATATATACCATAACCCTTTAACATCAATATTAATTATCAAAGACACCAATTTTACATAAATGTTGATTTGATTCCATCAGTGATTAAAAAGGTAATCTCACTTTTAACCAAACACTAAATAGGGGGGGGGGGGGGGGGGGGGGGGGGCGGGCGGGGGGGGAATCTAAATAGACACTATAATTTCTATTTAATAATTTCTATTTAACATATCTAAGCAAATAAGTAAATCAAAATTTCTTGTTGTTTTGTTTTTTTGTTTTCTTGTTTTGTGAAAAAAAAATTAGGAGAGATATTAATTGGGTAAGATCCAAGGATATAGGGGTATTTATTCTATCAAAATCATCCAGGGCTCACACATGACCTACCCCATTTGGCATGCTCAAAAAATACAACTAACCAAAAGCTAATCAGAATTTTTTGTTACCAAGATTATTTAGAACTTAATAAAAATAGATAACTCAACTAAACTTTAAGTGATAGTACTCCAAGAACATGTAATTAAGATTTAATAGTTTCTTTATAAATATGCAATAAAATATCATGATAGATATTTTTATATAATCCATGCCCAAAAATATTTGACATGCTTGATAAATAAATGATATCAAGGAGTATTGACAACCCTTCAAACATTGGGATTAAGAAAAACATAATGAGCATACTTACCTAGAAAAATATTTATCATGAGATGCCAAATCAATGCTTTACAATCTAGCCATATAAACATGCATAAATAATCTTAACATTCATAGAGATATGGAGAAATAATTCTAATCAAAGTTTACCTAAGAGTCTTTTCAAAAAAAAAAAAATCAAACAATATGCAAAGGTTTAAGTAGAACAAGGCCAAGAGAAAGCACAAGTTTCTGGAAACATCAATGAGAATTTTAGAGTAGAACAATGGAAGATAAATAAGAATGGTTCTGAGAGGCACCATTTGCATTATTTAGTTCAAACCCTAGAATTATTTGGAGACACTTTACTTATTCAATGATGTTTTGCATTCTCCAATTTTCCATAGTACTTATTTTGGCTCCATTAATTATAATTTATGAGTTTCCTTAAACTATTAAGTGTTCAATGTTATTTTGCATAGTTATAGTAAGACCAATGCTCAATGTTATTTTGCATAGTTATAATAAGACCAAGCATAAGGATTACTTCCCCTGTCATATTATTTGAGATTATGCCTATGTAAGAGGTTTAGAAAATAATAACTTGCCCATTATGGTCTTTGATGATGTACTTCATCCATGATTCTCTAGAATTTGATTTAGAAAGAATGTAAAAATAAAGTTTATACTAATCAATTATAGAATTAATTCATCCTCTTTGATCATTTTCTTTTTTCTTTTTATGTGTCATTATGTTAAAACCCACCCTCATCTGTGACCATCTCCATAGAATCATTAACTACCTTGGGTTAGCTTTTTTGTTTTTGTTGTTATTGTCTTTGGAGGAGATTTATGTGACATTTTTCTTGATTGCGTCCCACACCATTGAGGCCTTAACTTTCTTATCAATAAAAATCTTTGAATTTATTTCTAACCAAAGTTTCTAATGGATCATAGCTGACGCTGAATGCCAAATGTCTTTTAAATTTTTTAAATGATATTAGGTAGGTTAGTGCTCTATTTGCATCTTCATAACTCTATCATGAGCCCAATCGTAATTGAAAATCTATATAAAGTGGTCCTAAACTCTTTTGGAGAATGGAAAATTTAGGAGGAGATGACCATATCCTTGTTTTTCCTTTTAACAAAATGGGCATCTATTTAATCTTAAAAAAATCCACGAGTTGACAAATGAATAGTGACCATATAAAAAATAACTTAGCCAAATTTGATCAAATGACTTATTTAATACAAACATGTGCATGCTAACTCTAATCACTCATGTGCATGCCACATTTGGTTAAACTCATCTAAGTTACGCTTTTCTAAATTTAGCCTATAATGATTAAAAAATTATAAGTTAAACTTATAAATATATTAAAACTAACAATGGTTTCTAATAATGCGAGTGTTAATTTGTAGTTTAGGTTAAATTTCATGTACCATTGTAACACTTCATCTTTTAATTGTATAACAAAATCAAATATCTTCATGATTAAATCTATAACACTATGATGTCTCCAATATGAATCTATAAGAAATATGTTTCCTACTGCATCCTTTGTATATTTACCAAATAATGATAACTTAATACTTGTATGTGCCATGGGAGAGGTGGAAAATGCAATCCTTGTGTTTTTATGATTTTTAGTGTCCCCAACTTGGTTATTTTTGTAACCATATTGTTATGACTCGAAATTCTATAATATGTTATCTTTTTCTTATTTTCTTCTATAATATATTTTGTGTGATTTTTATCCCATCATCTTTAGGTAACTTATAATAGTCTCTACCAAGTATTTAATCAAATTTTGATGTAGTTCCTTATTTATTTGTGTTTTGTGTAATTTTAAATATGATTTCCAAATTATGTTAATGTAGAGCAAAGATAGATTATTATTCAGCTAACTCAAAATGCATTACAGAGGTTATTATATAGCCAAAACAATAGCATAACTACATCCTAAAAAATAGGATGGTGCTTTAATAAAGAACCCAGAATAAATAAATGGGTGCAACAATAAAAATAATACAAAAATATTCTTATGGTGAATTAAATCACCAAATATATAATCTAACATTCTCCTCCTTAATTCAGTATAGATTGAAGTGACCAAGAGAGAAATTCTCTAAATGCCTCAAATTTATCACATGCAAGTGAATTGGTGAATACATCTACACATTGTTCTTCTGTCGGGCAATATTGGAGCTAGATGTTATGTTGTTATACATGTTCACGAATGAAATGAACTTGCACCTCAATGTGTTTTGTGCATTCATGAAAGATTGGATTGCAAACAAGTTTGATAACACCCTCATTATCATAGTACAGAATAGTAGGTGTCTTTTGTGGTACTCCCAATCCTTCCAATATACGACGTAACCATATCACTTCATAAACATCGCCTCCTACAGCACGATATTCTGTTTCAATGGAAGATTGAAAAATAAAGTTCTATTTCTTGTTCCCCCAAGATATAGGACTAGATCCTAAAAAAACACATATCCAAAAGTGGATTTTATGTCATCAATATTTCCTGCATGATCTGCACATCGATCATGTTATGCACATCGCATGAAATACTAAAACCCATAATGACTAGATCTCATGGGGTCACATAGATTGGTATGCACCAGATTAAGCTTACCAGATGCTCTTGAGGAACTTTGACCAAAAGATGTCTGATGTTATTTCCCTACTAGACAACTAGTGTAGAGATCTATATTTTTCTTCAACTGAGCAAGTCCATGGTCCATGTTCTAATTTTTGAGTGTTTTGAGATATTCAAAACTGTTGCCATAGATTGGCTGAGTCTAAATTTCAAGCTAAAAGTGCTTGATTGTTTGACTAAATAAAGTTAAGTTGGAACATTTTGCCAACTCAAGAGGCTCATACAATAATTCTTGAGAATTTTGAATTATCTTTGATCAAAAACATCTTTTTGCCACTTTTACACTCAAAGTTAACCTTGAGGTTATGGTCAAGTAACTGACTAACTGATAGAAGATTCTTTGTGAGTCCTGGGACATACAGCACATCTGATATTTTGTAATCATGTCATCCAAGTGGTAAAGAGATATTACCTATGCCTTTAACTCAGTATGATGAATCTTCACCCAAAGAGATATGATTTTTTGGGGAAGTCTCACTGATGTTGTAGAACCAATCTTGTCTTTCAGTCATATGTCAAGTTGCACCTGAGTTGACATACCAAATAGAAATTTGTGATGTTGATTCATCATGAAACTGTGTAGCATATAAGAAGTCCTCATCAGAGTGGGTGTCTTCCTATTCAATAATGTTGCCTTCCTAATCAGGTTGCTTCTTCTAATGCCTTCTATTTTTTCCTTGTCCTATATGTGGATGAGATGATTGTTGGTGACTGAGTTTCTTATTGCTTGAAGAGCCTTGTGTAAATGAGTTATACCAACAATTCTTTAGCTCATGGCCTATTTTTTCACATATAAGGCAAACTTTCTATTGATTATCTCCCTATAAATGATGTTGTTGACCTTGATTTGGTTTAGAAGACTTGATCTACTTCTTTCCTTTCTATTAATTAGAGGCAAGAGCATGTTCTTCTGATTCTTCTTCTTCTATATGCATAGACTCTTCCTATTGCAACATGTTTACCAACTTGTCAAAAGATGATTTATGTTCTATGATTGTTAAAGTAGTCATGAATATCTTGTAAGAGGGTGGTAATTATCTCAAGACAATAGGTACAAGATATGCATCTGACACTATTTTTCCCAATATTTGGACTGAAGCCCTCAAGGTTGCAACATGATGTAGAAAAGCTTCCAGTTTTTCACTGGACTTCAATTTGAAGAAATGAAGTCGAATCTACAAATGAAGAATGGTTCCTTCATTTTTAGCCACATAGACTATCTGGAGCTTATTCCAAGTATCTTTTGTTGTTGTGGCCTCATAGATATGAGGTTGTACCTCATCCGATACTCTAAACATGATTATCAACTTTGCCTTCTAATTGGCTTTGTCAAACTTACTTTAATGATCAGTATCAGTAGCATGTTGGGTAAGAGTTCCATTAATAATAGGCCAAATGTCTTCAAATTCCAAATATGTCCTAATTTTAGTTTTCCATGTGGCATAGTTGTTACCGCAAAGAAGCTATGAGTCTGGTAGAAAGAATTTTGGCCCTTTTCTGGCCATTGTGTAGAATCTAACCAAAGGTGATGGATTGGTTTCTTATCACTCTAGGTATCAAGGTCTTCTATTTATTATACCATAAGTCTGAGATACCAACCCTTTATTTATATGCACCCTTTTGATATACTCGTCGGTACGTGGAAGAAGCTCACCCTTTTTGTATACCTAGCAGTACGTGAAAGAAGTATAAATATATATGAAAGAGTTTGATGTGTGGTACATAGATAGTACTAAAAAGGGTTCATTCAATCACTAGCACCTGCTTAGATGGATTTTTGCATACGTGTGCATAACTTCGCTATATGCTTGGAAATACTACCAGTCAAGATTTATGCCTTTCAATTGAAATGAATGGGTAGATGAAGAGATGGATATGAGTGCATGTGCTCTTATTTCTCCCTAATGATTTAAAGGGACAATTCCCAGACATCATTGTTGTAGCTATGTTAGGCTATAGATCCATTAACTCGCGCGTAACAACTTTACCCGTAAACATGAGTTAGAGGCACTAATTGTACCAAACACTATGATTGAGTTTAAAAATTCATAATTTGTGATTTATTTGCTTTAAAAAAATGAAAAATTACACTGCTTGGAAAATAAATACAATATTTGAAAACACTAATTTCATTGTTCAAAATAATATCCCCCTTCTGTGTTTTTTAAAAACAAATTGGACTTTTTTACTTCTTTTCGGCAAAAAAATTACTTTTTTTTTACTTTGCCTTTCCACCCTTTTTTTTTTTTGTTTAAATATATTTCTAATTAAATTTAGCTAGTTATAGCTAAAATTGATAGAATTATCAATTATAAAGGGATTGCTAAAAAAATTTAAGGGGATTTGAACCTCCCACCTTCACTTTACTAAAAAATATTTTCACCAACTCCCTTATGCATTAATAAAAACACATAACAGACAAAACTTCTATTTAAAGACTTAAAAAATGCATTTCATGAGCAAAACCAAGGCCATTTAACAATACCACGGGTTTGAAGAAAAGGTGGTTTTTTAAAAAAATTGCAGTAAACTAATATTATGAAGGGCAGTTTTGAGGATTTAAAGGGTGGTTTTGGAATTTTAAACAATATTTTTGTTTAGAAATGTGCAGCAAATCATATGAGAAGATGGCGCTGCTGAGCTTTTTTTTTTTTTTAAATTAGTAGCTCAAAAAAAATTAGCATCAACTTGTAAACTCCAATCTCCAACTTCTAACGTTCTTTGTATTTTTTTATAAATACTTATTTTTTTTGTTTAGCTTAGCTCCATGCGAATATTCAATTTTTAAATATGGGACGTAGTAGTAGTCTTTGCTCCTCCTTTGGAATTGGCTTCTCCTGAATTTTTTTTCTTCCAAATAAATAAAGATGATGCCAACTAGTTGGAATTGGCAGGTTGATATTCAAGTGTTGAATACATAAGAGAGTGAATGCACAGGCTCCTCCTTTTTCCTCTCTCACTTCAATAATTTCTTCCTCCCAGGTTCAGAGATTGGCACTATTTAACTCTTGCTCTAAAACCAAATATGGAGCAAAAATATATTATTATTTAGCTAACTCAAAATGTATTAGAGAGGCTATTTTATAGCCAAAACAATAACACAACTACATTCTAGAAAATAAGATGATGCTTTAATAAAAAACCCAAAATAAATAAATGGATACAATAATAAAAACAAATACAATAATATTTTTATAATGAATTAAATCACCAAATAAATAATCTAAGAATTAATGTCTTTATCTTTGTCTTAATTGACTTAGTATTCTAAATCTTTCTCCTATTTAATGAACTTAATGAATTATAACTTTTCCTTAGAACTTCATTATTCTAAAAATTCACTTGTGATTATATCTTATATTTATAATAGGAGCATGAAGGATGACACTAGGTTTGGGGGTTCTTTGCCACTAGTCTCTTTTATTCACTCATCTTTTTATCACTTTATTTATCTAATTGCAACTTCATTGGGAGAGCTCTTCATCTCTTTTTTTCTATCTTCTTAACATTTTCTTTTCTATCTACTCTTTCTCATCACCAATTTTTTTTATTGTTTCATAACCATTAAAATATTTATCTTGTAAAATTATTCTGAATTATTAATTTTTTGCTTCTTTTTCCACCACCTTTTAGGTATCGACTCCTAAGAGATCTAAAATATGGATCTAATTACTATTTATATTGTTTGGTTCTTATCCACTATATTAAATTATGTAATTCATGTATGTAAAATATTATGTAAGACACTTATTCAAGATTTTTTTATGTAAAATCAATTATTCAATTAAGTTACAATGGCATAATTAGTGATGGAATGGTGTGGGCACTATGTATTGATTAAGTCAGTAACTTGATACCTTAATAATTGAGGGTTTCATCAAAGATGATGAAACTACCAGTAAGTGTAGGAAGAATTTGTGTGAATGCCTCGACAATTACACAAGCAAAGAGATATAATTTCCATAATCCATGAAGATATTGATGAATATTTTTAATAAAATCATGTGAAAAAATTTAGATCAACATTGCATAACCATCATTATTTACAAGCAATAATTGTAATGCTGCCCTGGCAGCTTCATCACCGACCAAAACATGGGTATAATATCAGTTTTAAATGCTTTTTATTCTTGGTGATGGATCATTTGAAGTCTTTGGTAGGTTCCAAGGTGGAATGGCATAAATACAATCTTTTTTGAATGTAGAGATCATCATAGAAGTCTTTGAGAAGTCTTGAAGTTGGATTCACATTGTAGTTTACAAGTTTGGGTCTTTTTCATGTTGTCTCATTGTTTCTTAGTTGTAAATGGTTGTTCTAGTTATGTTGGATCACAATGAAGAGTCTAAGAATTAAAAATTAGTCATGTGTGTAAAATTTGGATAATGTAGTAATGAAAACCCTATCCATGAAGGTCATGTTTGGCAGTAACTTGTCCCAATGTTGAATTACATAGTAGAAGGGGAGCAAAATTACTTTACCTACTAGAGATTTTCCCACACCAAGTTTCTATGGGTCTTATAGTGTGTTCATTTTACGATTTGTCTTATCTTATGATTCATTCTTATGTTTAGTATGTAATATATTTCATTTACACAACTTATTTATATTTATTTTAGCATTGGAAGTACTTTACAACACTAATCTATGAATTCTATGTTGAGTTAGGAGTATAGGACCCATTTTGGTAAAGCTTAATGTGTAATATCCACCTAGTTTACATATAATATTGGTATCAGATTTGGTTTAATATTAGTTTTAGTATTAATTTTGGTTTTGTGTGTTTATGACTACATTACAGTATATACATGTCACTAGATCAAGCAATGTTATTGGTCAAGGTATCATAGTTCCATTTGAAGAAGACATTTCCACAAGGAAGCAGAGGTAAGAGAATAGAAGTGTGGTTCATTCTGATGAATAAGATGTTCATACAATAAAAGAGTGATTTCACAAGCTTTAAAAATGAGGAGCTAACATCTCTTTTGATATGATCAAGCTTGATTAATTAGAGTCCATCACGGGGATTCTCATAGGGAACATTGGTGTTGTTATGGAGGCATTGAATGAAAATATGGAGGATGGTCTTGATAATAAGAGAATAGAAGGACAACCTTGTGCCAACCAAGCTCCACCTCCTTTTAAGGCTGAGGAAAAGATAGTGATTCAACCATGTGATAGAGATGTGAATGTGAAGAGGTTATACCATTGGCTATCCCAACTATAGGTATATTTCAATTTGCATTAGATTAATGAGAGCTAACATATTTATTTTACAAGGTTTAAATTAACCAATCATGCTTTAACTTGGTTTGAAATTTATGTTCACACCTTGGTTGTTAATAAGTTTCCTCTTATTACTAAGTGGGATGATTTTCAGATGTTAATCAAGAAGCAGTTTTAGTGCATTTTTATGAGGAAGATAGGTTCATGTATTGGCCCATATATTAGGTAAAAACAAGGTGAAAACATGCAAGACTACACAAGTGAGTCCCATAAGAAGGTTGTCCAAATGGAAAAATATGTAGTGGACCATGACATATTGATAAAGTATGTTGGTAGACTCCACAGCCATTTGAGAAGACCAATTATTTTGGCCAAGCCCAAGGATGTAGATGAGGCTTGTTCTAAAGGTCACTGCTTAGAGATAGACAAGAAGAATAAGACTCCATCTACCTCTCAAAGCACTCCAAATCAAAAAGGTGGTTATAAGCATAAGGTTAAAGGAAAAAAGTATAATGTTACTTATGTTTTTAATAAGGATACTAAAATTCATTATGGGCATTGTGATGTTGATAGTCATTTCAAGGAAATTTGTTTGAAGTTACATACAAAATTACATCAGTTTAAGAATAACAACAAGGTTATGCCCTCTCTCGAAGGTTAAGGCATTGGTTACAACTCTGATGTGGATGAGAACTTATGTTCAACCTCCATCATTAGAGAGATATATTTAGGTGGTAGTAGTGCTCAAGAAAGTGAGCTTTTTAAGCTTTTCCATATTAAAAATTAGATAAAGGAGATGTTGACCAAATTTGACTCTACAGGTCAAATTGGGACCCCTATAGGTAAAAACTTGATTTTTAGATGTTTTGAGGGTCTATTATTATGTCATAGGGTGTATTATTGGTCATTTAATGTCATTTTATACCTTTTTAGCTTTGGTTATGGTTGGATTATATTATAGGTCATTTTGAGTCATTTAATAGGCATTTAGGGGCCATAAATGAAAGTGGCATGATTTTAAAGGTGTCTAAGTGTCATTTTTTTAAAACATCTAAGAGATTAGATTCCCTATCAGTAATGTCAATTCATCTAAAACTTGCAGGTTATCTAGCTGAAAATTAGAAGTGTGACACAAGGGAGAAGGTCGTGAGATTAATATTTAGCTTCCTCAAACTTATTTACATGCTTTACATACTCTGAAGTGTCATTTTTAAGCTAAAATCATTTTGTTCTTTCTTCACCCTTCTAGACACATAAAAGTGATCAGTAGGTTTGTGCTTGGTATGATAAGTTGAGGAGGTTTCAGAGATCAAACACCTTTAGGGAGTGATATTACACTTAGAGAGATTAATTTTCATAAAAAATTCTCAATTATTATTCAACTATGCTTTATGAACCATCTATAACAAGTTGACTATGTTGTTTTGCTTACTATTTCATGCACCCTATAGGTTTTACTTTGGTTTGGATGATTCCATAAAATATAACTATTTTAATTGAATCCAAAGGATTTTTACATATTCACATAATTCTCTCCATGCTTGGTTTAGTGTTTCAAGGTGTTTTTATAGGTAAATATCTCAGGTTTGTATATTATTCTCATTAGAGATGACAAGCATGTTTCTAATATTTTTATATTTTCATGATTTGATAATGGTTTATGAAGGTGATGATGGTTTTAGTTAAAATTTGTTCAATTTATTATTAGTCTCCTTTTACTTATCAATCAAATTCTCTAAATAATGTTTCATGGGTGCAGTCATAAGATACCATACAGTCAGTCTACCATATGACTGCCATCCATAGTCAGCCAAGTGAAGTGTGAAAAGCTATAAGACACATCCATGGAGTTGTGTTAGAGGTCATAAAATATTGAACACATTATCCTGGTAGGATCAATCAATTAACCCTTTCACTTGTTATAAGAATGACCGTGACAGTCTACACATTCACCCACATAGTCATACAACTTAGAATTTTCACCTATAGGTGTCCTCATGGAAACCAAGCACATTAAAAGGGATCATTTAAGCTTATAAAGGTATTTTATGATGAATATATTCCATTTTATATCTTTAAGATGGGTCTAAAACTCATGAGAAGTTAAATGCAATGCACATTATTTAAACTCATCCTCTCTGTCTGCACTGTAGAATAACCACCTATAGGTGGTACCACAGAGAGTTGGGGAGCCATTTTGAAATGTTGAAATAAATGATGAAACTCTCCTTAAGGTATTAGTATGGTTGAATTGATCATAACAAACCTTATTGAAGTGTCAAATGAGAAAATGGAGGTATGGATCATCCTCAAACATAAATTGATTGAGTTCAAGGACATTTTCCCTAAAAAGTGAAAATAGAGCTTTAGGCCAGTTTTGCCAAGGTCATATAGTAGGGTTACAAAGTTTTTGATACATCTAGATGACTATAACTTGTAGTCTCCATGAAAGATAATATCTTTGAAAATAATGGAGTTAAAATTACTAGTGGGAGATATTTATTGGAAGGTTCAAATATGCACTTTTATACACTAATTTCAAGTAGTGATTACCTACAGGTTTGAATTCCAAAGAGACCTTTTCACTCAAAATTTAAAAAACTAGATATGCCTTCATGATAGGTTATCTTAAATGTTGAAAATGAGCCTAATTATGTTCAAAATTTATCCACATAATTCAATATGTATCCCCACAACACTACCTATAGGTATCCATTTCATCACAAAATGTACACCTATAGGCTGGTTGTAGGGTATCATAAAGATTGGGATAGATAACTTGGATGATGGACATCACTCCAAGAATATAATTAATAAGTGTATTTATGTTATGGTGTATAAGCCTTTAAGGAGGAAATGAAACATGAAAATAAGGCCCAACTCATACATTTTTAGTTACAGGACTCCCTACATAGTCAACTATAATTGATTGTGTCATAATAGTAAGATAAGTGACTATGTTTCTTGAGGATGACATGACTTAAATTATCTATATGGATGAAGTTGGATGTCATAAATATATAATTAGGTTTTATTAATGATGTCTAAATCCTAAACTATATATGACTATCTACAGGTGGGCCCCTATTCTAAAACAAAACATAGTCACAGTCATATGGCACTCAGTCTTGACCAACAAGATGTATGGGGAAGTACATGGGAGTTAAATTTATGAATAGATCTAGAGTAAACTCATAATTAACATGATGGTATCCATAATCTCTTAATATTGAAAACAAATATAGAGAAGATTATAATCAGGTAACTTATAGTCTACTTCCCAAAACCCTGTATACAGTCCTTTCTCTAAGAAGTCTATCTTGGAATTTGAAGCTTTTGGAGGGTCAAATGAGTTGACCAGGGGATAAATTTTTTTGAAAATTGTCTATATGGTTTTATTAATCCCATATAATCTTCACCATTTTTTAAGAAGACATATGAGTGCCCTCTATTTTATCTCAGACAAAGGGCACTCCCCTTATGTGCAAACCCTGTAGTCTTGAGAAAATGAGAGAAAAGGATGGACAAAAAGTTGATTTAACATTTTTATGAGGTTTTTAA
The DNA here is from genome assembly GCA_037957365.1 of Torreya grandis. Classification (NCBI taxonomy): domain Eukaryota; kingdom Viridiplantae; phylum Streptophyta; class Pinopsida; order Cupressales; family Taxaceae; genus Torreya; species Torreya grandis. The sequence continues at coordinate 1,458,372 of JARHVA010000207.1, forward strand.
AGTTTATTCACACCTGAGACAACATAATAAACATATAAAATAGGGGATAATCCTTATAGGGAGGTTTAAACCATCAAAGGTGCAGACATGCTTATGAGACATGCTTATGCCTAGAATCCAAATAAAAGGTCACTTTTACTTATAGATATAAGAGATATTTAAAAATGATTGTAACATGTTTTTGGGATCATAATAGATGTTTCCAAGCTATTAGGATGTAGGGTAGGCCATGTAAAATTCATTTTTGGACTTTAGGATAACTCAAGCCTGCAAGAAATGGAAGAATAAGCTCGATAAGCCAAGTTGAAGTGATTACATCTCCTTGAAGGATATGCATGGGGATATAATAATTTTAGAGGTGTTGAAAAGGCTATTAAACTTTATATTATTGGATTTTTTTGGAATTTCCAATGTCAGGGATTTATGAACAAAGTTTAAGAGTTTAAAGCACTCAAAACCCTCACAAACCCTAGTTGTATACCTAATGAAAGAACTGGAGATGGAAAGATACTAAAATGGCCTATTTTTAACATGAATTTGTTGTAGGTTTTATACTACTCATTCAATCTCCCTACCATCAGGATGAGTTGTACATAATTTGTACAGATAGGGTATGGAATTGATCTTTTTGGTTGTTTTATGCATTGTGCAAATTTTAGGAACTTTCAAGGGATGAAATAAATTTTGGGAGGAATATAGAGACTTTTAATAACTCACTGTGTTAATTTAATGCCTTTAAAAACTCTTAAGTTTTCCTACTATAGATCTCATCTCAGCTAGTCAAAACTAGCATAGTGAACATGATAGTGAGAAGGGTGAAAAACTTTAAGTGGGAGTCTTTTTAAGGTGTGAATAATACCTCAATACATGAAGGGTCTTTCAAAGTGTTAATCACTACATTTTATTAATTTTTATGTAAAAATAAATCCAAATTTTAGGCCAAGTGTGCAAGGTGTGGGAAAGAGGAGTTTTCTTGACTGTAGGTAGAGATGGTTCACTTCTAGGAGATTCTAGATGAATAAGAATGTAACCAATGCATAGAGAAGCATTTTTTCAACCCTTTCCTATAATTCCAATCATTATAACTATACCTAATTAATTTTTATATGTTTAAATAGATCTAAATCATCAAGGCAATTATTTGAGCTAGTAAAGGGAACTCCACACCACTTTTCATGAGTTTCATGACTTGGGAAGCCACTTGTATCTTCTAACATTGCATGGTCCATTTCACATCCTATTATCATGCACATTTAACTCATTTTATCATCTTTAAAAGTGTCCTTGTGACCTTAGGACTTCTCTCTTCTCTTCTTTCTCTCAAGTTCTATAAGAACTAGCCATTTTGGCCTTTGTAAATCATGTTCCACCTGAGTATAGTGAAGCCTTGCTCATTTGTATACCATGGATCAATAAAGACAAAAGATTTTTACCTCTTTAATGACTATTAATAGTGTGTTTACTTGAATTATGGATCTTTTTTAGTGATAATTATGATTTCCTTAGCATTATTGTCTCATTATATCATCTATTTACAACTTTTTGTAGGTCACGTGAAGTGTTCTATGATATATCAATGTTGAGTGAGTTATTCTATTAAAATAGTGACATTTTAGTCCTCTTGTCTATCCCTCATAGCCTAAACATTCATCAAAACCTCATAATGAAATACTGATGTGAGAAGATTCAAATTGGAGAAGTGTATGTCTAGTTAGTCCCTTGTTCTCATGTGTAACATGCAGCTAATTGGTAGTCATCAACTAAATTGGTGTATCACCTCCTTTATGATAGTTTACTTTCAATTTTATCTTCGTTTTCCCTCACAATCATATATTTAGTAGTGATCTATAGGTGGTACATCAAGGGAGCTAGCCCTATCTAGGGATTCACCTCAATATTAGGCTATCCAAAGCCTAAAGTTATTTAATTGTGCCACTTGGATGAGAAGAGCTAAGACATATCTCCAAAGGGTGAAAATACAAGTGACAACATTTTTTGGCATGTTTAGTTGGATAAAGTTCCAAGAGAGTGGGAATATTGTTAGTGTGTCTTTCCTCTAATTAGCTTTTTAAAGCAAACAAGTTAGCACCAATGGTGATTCCAAATAATAACTTCTATTTGTAAGCATCCCAGGTATATCTCATTGAGTTTTTGATTAATTTTTTTCTCTCATATATAATATGAAGTTGATAAGAATAGATATGGCCAATACCCCTATCGTGAACCTCCCTATTAGCCTTGCTATAAACCACATTTTACTCCTCAACAGTCCTATCAAAATGGCTATCAATCCTATGAGCCATGGCAGCCCTATAGCCTTTCATTTCCCTCTCTATATGGATACCATGTTGTTGATCAACCCTATGAGGAAGGATACCAATAAACCTATCAAGAAATGCCTTCCTACCAATCCCAATATGATTCCTATCATTCATACCATGATTCCTATCATTCATACTTGATTCCTATCAACTTCAAGAGTACTCCTATGAGTCTTGTCATATGGAATCAGATGATTCCATGGATTATACACAAAGATATTATTGGCAAGATGTGCTCTTACTTATGTAGATGTTAGTCCTTCTAATCAATCTAATAATTCACTTCCCTATGAGATTACTAGTGATTTTATCTTTCCTAAATCCAATCATAAGCCTTATCCTATCCCCCACATCTCATCTCCTTCACATGAGCCTATCCATCAACCTTCCACCTCACCCCTTCTTGAAGAAGAGCCCATCTTGAGAGAAGCAAGGGAAGAAGAGAAAACTCAATTCATGTCTGATCAAGAAGATTTCATGAGTGACTATCAGGAATAAATCACCATAAGGACTCCCCTTGGTGAAAAAAAGGGAAATCTTACCTTTTTGAATGAGGAGAAACATATTGAAGACTCTTTTGCAGCTGTCTATGAGGAATGTGGCCAAGACTTGAAGAGAGAGGTATTTGAAGAAGACTCCATGTTTGATCATGAAGTTGTGGATGACCATATCAAGCATGAAGTGGAGTATACTATCAAGGATGAATGTCAAGTAACTCCTCAAGAAGTGGTAGTCCTAAGAGATTCCCATAATACCAAGGTAGAGGAAATAGCTATTGAAGATGACATTAATGAGGAAGAAGATATATGGAATAGGTTCAATGCCATATTCAATAAATTTGATAAGTTGAGTAAATCTTTTTCTTTTCCAAAAGATTGCATATCTGATGACAAGTTTGTTGATGAATCTAATAAACATGATTCTAAGTGTTCAATAAAATATAAATATGAAGGTCATTCTACTAGTCAAGAACCTATTGTCATGAATCCATTTGATGATGCTAGTATACAAGAAGTTGTAGACATGGATAATGATGTCAAGGCAAATCTTGTTGTACCTAAAATATATTCAAGAGCTCCATCTGAGGTAAAACCAAATTCAAGGATGTGGGAACATTATGAAGGAAATCTTGTTGCTTCTAAACATTAAGCACATTATGCAAGGAGGAGATCAAGGTTGAGAGGAATGTCATATTTTCAAACTTGCACATCAAAGGCCAAGTACATGAGAAGGTTGAGACTATTTGGATATGATAAGAGTTAATTTCCATAGCCAACCTATATGAAGCTACTTGGTTATCATTTAACATCATGCCAATGAAGTTGGCAAACACCATGAAGAAGATGGAGGCATCAATGCTAAAGGTCAAAAGGCTACATATCTCACTAAATCCTTCATGTCATAAAGCAAGGAAAGTTTCAAACTTCCCCTTTGATCTAAAAGGGATTTTTAATCTCAGGTTAGTTAGTGTTTAAGTTAATTTGTTTAGTTTGGTGTGTGTGTCCAATAAGTGCTCATGAAGCACGTGTGTGTCTTGTTAGTGTGTTTGTTTTGGTTTGTGATTGTCCTTTGTTTTATGTGGTTGAGGTAGTCAAGTGGTCTTGTATTGATTAATTATTGTTATCAATGGTAAAAGTACTCTTTCTATGTTTTAGACTTTAGATGACTCCTTAATCCCAATGTACTAATAAGGATACTAATCTTTAGTATAGTAGTCATACTACCCCAATAAGTCACCAATTTGTTGACCAAATTTGACCCTACAGGTCAAATTGGGACCACTATAGGTAAAAACTTGATTTTTAGATGTTTTTAGGGTCTATTATTATGTCATATGGTGTATTATAGGTCATTTAATGTCATTTTATGCCTTTTTATCCTTGGTCATGGTTAGATTAGTTTATATGTTATTTTTAATAATTTAATAGGCATTTAAGGGTCATAAATGAAAGTGGCATGTTTTTCAAGGTGTCTAAGTGTCATTTTTTCATTTAAAATGTCCAATAGGTCATATTCCCTATCAATAATGTTAGTTCATCTAAAACTTGCAGGTTATCTAACTAAAAATTAAGAAATCAACTGAAAAAGGAAGAGTTTGTCACTTGTAAAGCACATGAGGGAGTGTGACACATGGGAGAAGATTTTGAGATGACTATTAAACTTCTTCAAACTCATTTCCATTATTTAAATAATTTTTAAGTGTCATTTTTTATCTAAAACCATTTTGATCCTTCTTCGCCCTTCTAGACACATAGAAGTGATCAACAAGTTTGTGCTTGGTAAGACCAGTTGAGGAGGTTTAAAACCAAACACCTTTGGGGGGTGATATTAAAATTATATAGATTAATTTTCATAAAAAAATTTCAAGGATTAGTAAACTATGCTTTATGAACCATCTATAACAAGTTGACTATGTTTTTTTGCTCACTATTTGTTGCACCCTATAGGTTTTACTTTGGTTTGGATGATTCCATATAATCCAGCTATTGGAATTGACTCTAGAGGACATTTAAATCTTAAAATAATTCTCTCCATTTTTGGCTTAGTGTTTCAAGGTGTTTTGATAGGTAAATCATTTTAGTTTTGCATATTACCCTCATTGGAGATGATAGCATATATCCACCATTTTCAGATCTTCATGATTTGATAATGGTTTATGAAAGTGATGATGGGTTTAGTTAAAAAAATTTCAATACCCTCTTATTCATCTTTTACTTCTCAATCTCATTCTCCAAACAATGTTCCATGGGTGTAGCCATAAGACACTATACAGTCAGTCTGCCATATGACTGCCATCCATAGTCAGCCAGGTGAAGTGTGTAAAGCTATGATACATATCCACGGATTTGTGTTATAGGTCATAAAATTTACCCTTTCACTTATTATAATAATGACTATGATATTCTACACATTCACCCACATAGTCATATAACTTAGAATTTTCACCTACAAGTGTCCTCATGGAAACCAAGCACATTGAAAAAGAGCCTTTGAGATAATCAAGGACTTTGGTGATGAAGATATTCAATTTTAAATCTTATATATGGGTATAAAACTCATTATAATTCAAATTCAATGCACATTATTTACACTTATCCTCTCTACCTACACTGTAGAATAACCACCTACAGGTGGTAGCATAAAGAGCTAAGGAGCCATTTTGAAATGTTTAAATAAATGATGAAACTCTCCTTAATGTCTTAGTATGGTAGAATTGATCATAAAAAACCTTTTTTAAGTTTCAAATGGAGGTATATATCATCCTCAAACATAAAATTATTGAGTTCAGGGATATTTTCTCTAAAAAGTGAAAATAGATGTTTGGGCCAGTTTTACCAAGGTCATATAGCAAGGTTACAAAGTGTTTGATACATCTAGATGAATATAAATTGTAGTATCCATGAAAGAGAAGACCTATAAAAATAATTTATTCAAAAGTACTAGTGGAAGGTAGCTATTTTAAGGTTCAAATAGGGACTTTTATATACTAATTTCAAGCAGTGATCACTTATAGGTTGGAATTCCAAAGAGACCTTTTCACTCAAAAGTTGAAAAAATAGATATGCCTTCATGATAGGTTATTTTAAATGTTTAAAATGATCCTAATTATGTTCAAAGTTTATCCAAGGTATGACCCCACAACACTACATACAGGTAACCTTTTCATCACAAAATGTACACCTACAAGCTAGTTGTAGGGTATCTTAAAGATTGGGATAGATAAATTGGATAATGGACCTCACTATAGGTATATAATGAACAATTATAGTTATTTTATGGTGTATAAAACTTCAAGGAGGACATAAAACATGAAAACAAGGCCCAACTCATACATTTTCACTTACAAGATTCCCAACACAATCAACTATAGTTGACTATGACATAACAGTAAGATAAGTGACTATGTTTCTTAAGGATGACATGGCTTAAATGATCTATATGGATGAAGGTGTATTTCATAAATATATAAATAGGTTTTAAGAATTATTTATAAATCCTAAACTATATAGGACTATCTACAGGTGGGTCCCTATTTTAGAACAAAACACAGTCATATGGCACTCAGTCTTGACCAACAAGATGTATGGGGAAGTACATGGAAATTAAAGTGATGAATAGATACGGAGTACCCTTGTCATAACCATGATGTTACCCATAATCTATTTATATGGAAAAAAAATAGAGATAATATTCTAATCAGGTAACCTACAATCTACTTTTCAAAACCTTGTATATAGTCCTTTCTCTGAGAAGTCTATCTTGGAATTTGAAGCTTTTAGAGGGTCAAATGACCTAAATAGGCAATATAATTTTGTGTAGAGAGTCTATATATCTTGAGGAATCTCATAAAATATTCACCATTATCTAATAAAACAAGGGAGTGCACTCTATTTTGTCTTAGACAAAGGGCACTCCCCTTATGTGCAAACCCTACAGTCTTGAGAAAAGGAGAGAAAAAGATGGACCAAAAGTTGATTGAACCTTGATAGGAGGTTTTTAGAGTTGATTCACACCTAAGAAAACATAAAAAACATCTCACATAGGATATAAGCCTTACAGGGAGGTCTAAACCATTGAAATTACATACAAACTTATGAGGCATGGTTATGCCTAGAATCTAAATAACATGTGTTGTCATATAAAATGTGAAAATTTCTAACTTGAGTATGGTTAATGACACCCAACCCATTAAGTCCGTATTTCTTATTGTCATGACCCTCCTACGAATCTTTCACTAATTCCCAATCATTCCTAGCCTTCTAGACTTGATCCCAACTCAACTAGACTACTCTTTCCATGATAAATCTATCCTCTTGGTCCCATTAGCTCAAGACTATAATACCCAAATTGGACTACAGCATTGGGCCCTTTAGTGTCTACTTTCGATTTTCCTATAAAAATGTATATATTACTCCAATGGTTATTTCCTTCTAGTTCATATCCCCCTTCTTGTTGGCCTAACATGAATACATTCGACCCATGACCAACAGATCCCTAAAAAAGCCCATTCAAAGTTCATTAAGAAGGGGTTATAAATTATCACAAAACAAGCAAGAATACATGAAAGGATACTTAAGCAATCTTCCCTATTTTTTTCATACAACTAGCCAATACTACTACAAGCTTATTCAAATCCTTATACCAATCCCTAACTACCTCAAGCACCCTAGTTTTAGCATTTTGCATCTTCATACACACATTTTCACAAAGCACATCAAGTGGGAGAACTAAATATGGATTGATCCCTTTTCAGAGTATTGGTATGTAGGTAGTGTACCCACACAAGGGGTGTGTATACATTTTTAATGCATCTTACACACACTAACCCCCCATCTTTTCCAAAGTTTGTCAAAGCATAATGGAAGCTAGGGTTTGAAGACTAAATCAACTCTACAAAAAGTTCTGTAGACATTCGACAGTCAAAATTTTATAGGCAAGCTCACACAAACACAATGAACAAAACCCAAAAATATTATATCTCTTAAAAAATAGTAGCAGAAGAAGACTATAGCATTAGACCCTTGGGTGTCCTATTTTGGTGCTCCTATCCAATCATTAAATGAAGTTTAGATCATGATTTGTGATAGTGTCCCAGTCTTACACAATGAATTTCAAACCCTACAACAGTCATCTCAATTAGTTTCTAGCTAAGTCTTATTTTCTCTCCCTTATTACTATTTTTAGAAAGATTTAAATTATAGTCAAATTATATAAATTAGTAGCTTAATTATTGCATATTTATTTATTAATTTTATTACTCTAGACCTTTAACTAAATTAGGAATAATACACTAATATTCCCAAAAAATTTAAATCATTTGGTAAACCTGACTTACTTTGTTTGTGCATAAAAACCCTAGAAACCCTAGGGTAAAATTCCTAATGATTTTTCCTTTTTTTTTTACTTACATAATAAAATTATAGATTATCATTACATTTTAAAATTTTGTAGTAATTTTAAAATAATTTTTTTCAAACCCTAGTTGTCCATACTAGGTCCTAGCATTTTCCCATTATTTTTCTAAATTTTTGCTTTCATACTTAAATCAAAAATTTGCATCAAATTTTAAAATTTTGTAGTAATTTTAAAATAATTTTATTTCAAACCCTAGTTACCCATACTAGGTCTCGATATTTTCCCAGTATTTTTCCAATATTTTTCTAAATTTTTCCTTACATATTTAAATCAAAAATTTGCATCAAATTTTAAAATTCCTTAGTAATTTTAAAATAATTTCATTCAAAACCCTAGTTGCATGTACTAGCTCCTATTTACTACTTGAGGTATCACCTTAGATCTAAAATCAAATTTCAAAAATGGTTCTCTCTTATTTTCAAATATTTCTTGCATTTTTAACAAATAAGAAGAAGACCATACTTGGTCCTATCATGTACATGAATGATGAAGTCTACCATATGTTAACATAAAGCTTCATTATTTGTATTTCATGTTTACTTTTCATAATATGGGATGATATTAAGAGATTTATTGTTAAACATGATAAGATACCTCTTGCCTCACCTCCCTTGGAGCCTTTATCCTATGTCAAGTTATGTTTCATGGTCCATTTTACTCTTCCCCAGGTCACTACCCATCACCAAAGAGCTCAGTTGACACCCTTTATCCCTACACCACCTTAACCTATCAATTATCTTCACTCTCCTCTAGTAGCTACTACTAATCCTATATGGATAGTAGATAATGTGGTTAGAGTTGTTATTTGATGTGATATCATGCCTCCCCTACCTAGTTAGGAGCCTTGCCATCCTCCTATTATTTCTAATCCTTAGCCCAACCCACCTACATAGGTAGATCTACACAAGGTGTATGATATTGTTGATCAACTGAGAAACACACCAACTAAGATTTCCATGTTAGACCTACTTCAAAAATCCAATGTGTTCAAGGACATTATTTATTAGGAGCTCACTCAGACTTCTATGCCCATTGATTTAGAGACTTCTTATTTTGCATTAGTAGTTAACATGATAAAAACTATAAAAGATGTTATTTCTTTTGATCATGATGACATGCCATCTCAAACAGTTATTGATCCAAATTTTCCACTACATATATAAGTTCAAGTCAACACCAATGCAGTTAAGAGAGTTTTAGTTGATAGTGGTTTCAGACTCAATATATGTAATATTACATTCTTATAAACCATGGGTGTAGATATGGCATCCATGTAAAAATCATATAATAATATTAGAGGTTTTGATGATATACCATGATATACATTGGGCACCGTTAATATGGATATCATGGTAGGGCCCAAAACCCTCTCTATATAGTTCCAAGTGATGCCAAGTCATCTTCATTATAATATTTTATTTGGATGACCTTGGATACACACCATGTGGGTAGTTCCATCTACTATTGATCAATGTGTTAAATTTTTCCATGACGGATACCTATACACATACCAACAAATAACCAGCCATTCAAATATTATCAAATTATAGAATCATCTTCAACTATTTCACCTGATGGGACACCTCATATCATATTTTAGTCACCACCTCATTGTATTTATCTTGATTAGATACATAGATATGAAGTAGGAGAAACTAGCACATCTGACACTCCTCCACTTATAGTCATGTCCTCATCTCTAGATATTTAGCTAGTCATAGCAGCTTTAGCATTCTAGCTACTCCATTAGTCATGATTCCTACACCTATTATAATTATACATTCACTAATAGAAATTCTAGAAGTACTAGTTGATTTTATAGATATAGTTACTCTATTAGTTATGTATACCCTCACAGCACCAATATCTTATACTATTATAGTTGATGAGACTCCCATATCAAAGCTACCCCTTAAGGTAAATTCTAAGTTACCATATATACATGATGTTGATATAGATTCTTAGGGTACTTCAGATGATGATACGACACCCACACTCATAGATGATTATTTGTGTGGATTGAGATTTACACCAATTGTCCTAATAGAGTAATGAGATAACTTTAAATCTCTTATTACACATCCTACATCACTCTTAGCATCTCGCACTACACTCTCAAGATATAATCCATATCCATAGCCACAAATAGATCACTTGGAAAATATAGTTCACATGGTTACCTCTATGGATATATATCTAATCATTCAGATTTAGGTAGGAAGTACACAACATCAACCACAAATTATGCTATAGATGTTACTTGATCATGGATTAATCACACTACCTATAGTACAACATAGATCTATTAGTAGATTATCACAATAGGATGGTCACCCATTTTATAATTTTCATAGGATTATAGGCCATGATATAAAATCATGCACAGCTTTACAGCAAAGATTGGATAAACTATAGGTTTAGGGTATTATTCAGATTACATCACCACCAGCACTAGCTTCTCCACTTCCACCAAAACCATCTATTACCAGAGTTAAACGTCTCAGAGGAGAATCAACATCTTCACCATTAAATCCACCTTTAGTTCAACTTTATCGAGATGACACCATGTATACATAGATTATGGCATATGATGATACTTATGATGATGATCTTGAGGCAGTTGATGATGGTTGTGATCCCTTCCTCCATTTCCATTCCCAGCAGGCTCCATCCTTAAACCCTTTACCCCCTCCAGCCTAGTCTTTTATGTCATTGTGTACATATTGATTTATTTATATGCTTGTATATAGCCTCTTTTAAATCACTTGTACATAGTCTTCTTATGCTTGGTTGTACATAGCTTATTCCAAAATACCAAAAATATTCAAAAATTCAAAAACATTTCGATTGTATGCATTATCCATGCTTTACATTTTTACTATATGCTAGACTTAGATTTGTTATTATATGTTATTGTTTGTTGATTTATCTACATTACCATGCTTCACTTGATCTTCTTTGAGTGTGTGCAGTGACATCTAGATCCTTGATTACTTTACTTTACCCATTGAGGGGGGCATCCTACTTCTACATTTAAGACACACATTGATACGCATACCCACCAGGGGCATCTTCCATATGACTACACCATCAAATTTATGTCATTCCTAAACCACACACTCTAGTTATCTTGATGATGTACATTATTTACTTGTTTACATAGATTACTTTGTCAACATTTCACCAATATATAGCACTTGTGTATTTCTTAGCATATACCTATTCTTGTACTCCATGTCTTGCATAATTTCATTTCTTGCTTTGATTAGTTATATGTGATTATATTTCTAGTATATTACATGCTTTCCTTTCTTAATTTACATAGCTAGATGTGATTGCATTTCTCAGTTCTTATATTATCTTATGTATGTACCTTAGGACATATGCCAATGTACTTTTCTTCTACTCTTATGTGTGCCTTAGGACATTTGCCAATGTCCTTTGCCTTTACTCTCTTATGAGATTTTGGCTTTCATGCCAACCTTTATTCTTTCAATTGTATGTATATGTGGCATTTGAACATGCCTTATATGTTTAATTTTTAGTTTAAGTTACATGTGCTCATGTCCCTTGTTTACTTGGCCCCTTGGGAAATCTTGTATGCTTCTTGCCTTGTCTGATTGTTGCTTGTTTGCTTCTCAATTGTTTGCAATGCCATAATCCACATCATGCATTATCTTGCTTTCTTGGATGCCATGATAGATATCATGCTCCATCCCTTCATGACAACTAATAACTTATAATTAATCAAACTTCTATTTCTAATTCATTACATTATACATGCTATTACATTGTTATATCTATCTAGGCATACCCCTATTAATCTAATAATCTCTCATTATAAACCATGTTATATATTAAGATATCTTGTCAATTATCATTAATATATCATGCATATTTGTAGCATAACACACTTTTAGGGCTCTTTCTTTTAAGGGTAGTCATTACGGGTCTTCATTTTTACCCTCAAAAGAGGGGGAAACAAATAGGGGTTTTGTCATAGAGAACAAAGCTCCTAACGATCAAAAAAATAGTATTCAAAATACCTAGAATAGCAACCAAACTTCAAACTAAGTAGAATAGACCAAGTAGATAGTGAAAACTCTAGAAAAATCATTATAATTAGCCTATGACAATAGCTTTAATATTGGACTACAACACCAGATAGTAGGGTGTCCATTTCCAATGCTCCTATCCAAATAGTATAAAAATCAAATTTTCTAGACATAGGCAAAAAAGTAGGTTTAGCTACAACTTTGTACATTTATACTAGTTTAGATATAGTAGTTTCAGTAGATTTTTTATCATAGAATCTAGATATAGGGGGCATCATGCAAGACATGATGGCTCTTACTTCTAGTTTCTATTTAGGCAATTGGTATAACTTCTAGATTAGAATCCATGTTTTAGACAACAGTGATTGGAGGTAATGTGTGTGGAACATTTATCTTCTTTTCTTTCTAAGTTTAGCATATTACCCAAGAATTCTCAGTAGTTATTTGCCTTACTCCATCTATAGGTGGTTGGCATCATTTTGGAGTGGCTTTCATACAAGCCTAACCTCCACATTTTCAAGTTGATTCCACATAAGCCTATAGCCCACTTTTGGAGTGGCTTTCATACAAGCCTAATCTCTACCTTGTTTTGAGTTGGCCAAGAGTGGCTTAGTTTATATCACACATTCAACTATCTATGCCACATTGTTAGATTATAGAGCATTCGTGGGCTTTAAGAGCCAACTTATATGACACACATTTCATACTAGTATCAGTTCATAGCTTCACTTTATGGGGCAATGATGGAGCCAAAGGACTAGCTATCCTTTGTATTCTTGAGCCACCTACTCAAAGGGATTAGACACATAGTTCAAACATTGATTAAAATATGCATGATTACATAGCTTCACTTAATGGGCAATGATGGAGCCAAATGGATAGCCTTTGCATTCTTGAGCCACTTCTAGGGAATTAAGCACTTAGCTCTGTTCATGATATTACTCTTGGTACAACATCATCCAGTATTAATCAGCATTACTCAGCATCTCTCAGCATCATAATAGGTTTTGTATTAGTTCATATACTCAATGAGGTGTATTTATTCCTTTTTCTTCCTCTTTCTCTCTTATTCAGCTTTGTACGTTCTTATTTTAGATATAGTGTATCTAATAAAAATTGATCTACTCTTTCTTTTCTTTTGTAGATTTACACTTCACAATGTGCTCTCTCTATGCACACCCAATACCACATAACTTCATGAGCTTCACCCTTGCAGGTAATTTTAGGTATATTTTATATTTTTCTTTCATCTTAGTATTTTGCTTTGTTGCATCACTATAATAAAGTGGGGGAAAATGTAGTCATGTAAAATATGAAATTTAGTAACTTGAGTATGGTTAATAACATCTAACCCATTAGGTCCCTCTTGTTCTATCTCATGACACTCATAATCATCTTTAATTGATTCCCAATCATTCATAGCCTTTACGACTTGATCCTAAATCAACCAAACTACTCTTTCCATGAAAAATCTATCCCCCCATGTCCCATGAGCTCAAGATTATAGCACCCAACTTGGACTATAGCACTAAGCCCTCAAGTGTCCACTTTTGGTACTCCTATCTGAATACATTTTTTCTTCTAATGGTCAGTTCCTATCCCCCTTCTTGTTAACCTAATATTGAATACATTCGACCCATGACCAACAAATCTCTATAAAATCACATTAAAAGTTCATTTAGAATGGGTTGGCAATTATCACAAAGTAAGAAATAATACAAGCAAGACTACATAGGCAATCTTCCCTATTCTTTGCATATAACTAGCTAATATTACTACAAGCTTATTCAAATCCTTACACCAGTCTCTAGCCACCTAAAACACACCAGTTTTAGCATTTTATATCTTCATATATATAATTTTACAAAGCACATCAAGTGGGAGAACTACATATGGCTTGATCCCTCTTTGAAGTATTGGTATGTAGGTAGCATGCCCACACAAGAGGTATGGATTCACTTTTAGTTTATCTTACACGCTAACCCCCCCTCTTTCCTAAAGTTTGTCAAAGCATAATAGAATCTAGGGTTTAAAGACTAAATCATCTCTACAAGGAGTTCTACAGATATTCGATAGTCAAAATTTTATAAGTAAGCTCACACAGATACAGTAAACAAAACCCATAAAGCTCATATCTCCTAGATAATAGTAGTAGAAGAGAACTATAGTATTAGACCCTAGGGTGTCCTATTTCAATGTTCCTATCCAATCATAAAATAACTAACAACTAAAATCCTATTGATTTATTATTTTACCCTTCATTTGCATATAAAAACCCTAGGGTAAAATTCCTATTGACTTTTCCTATTTTTTTCTATTTTTTTTACTTGCATAATAAAATCATAAATTAGCATTAAATTTTAAATTTTTGTAGTAATTTTAAAATATTTGTTTTTCAAACCCTAGTTGTCCATACTAGGTACTGATATTTTTCCTATATTTTTCTAATTTTTTTACCTGCATAATAAAATCAAAAATTAGCATTAAATTTTAAAGTTTCATAATAATTTTAAAATAATTTTCTTTCAAACCCTAGTTGTCCATACTAGGTCCCGATATTTTCCCAGTATTTATTTTTTATTTTTTACTTACAAATTTAAATCAAAAATTTGCATCCAAATTTTAAACTTCTTTAGTAATTTTAAAATAATTTCATTCAAAATCCTAGTTGCATGTACTAGCTCCTATTTGCTTCTTGACGTATCACCTTACATCTAATATCAGATTTCAAAAATGGATCTCACTTATTTTTAAATATTTCTTGCATTTTTAGTAAATAAGAAGAAGACCATACTTGGTCTTATCATATACATGAATGATGAAGTTTACCATATGTTAATACAAAGCTTCATTCTTTTCTTTTCATGCTTATTTTTCATAATATGGGATGATATTAAGAAAGTCATTGTTAAACATAGTAAGATACCTCTCCTTCAAATCAAAGTTTACTTGTCTTTAATACAAGGTTTCATTTCTTACTTTCTATCTCTCATATGTAAAAAAGTTAAAGTTTATCATGCTAAACACATTAGAAATGTCATAGCATATGCTAAAGTTTTTTATGCATTCATGCACAATTTCATGATTTCTATCTCTTTGATTTGTTATTTTTGGGAATAATGGAGTTTTATTCCTATTTAATAAACAAGTCTAAGTAATATAAATTAGTAAATAATATTCCTAATTAAATATAATTATTTATGAAAATATATTTTAATTAGACCTTTTTTAAAAATAGCAGTGAGAGAGAGAAAATTAAACTTAGCTTATTCTATACCGTTCTGATTGAAATAGGGTCTAGAAATTTACATGTAAGACTAGGACACTATCGCAAATAGGTTCCTAAACTTTGTTTCTTGATTGGATAGGAGTGTTATAAATTGACACCCTAGGATCCGATGTTGTAGTCCTTCTCTAGCATTGTTGTCCTCAAGATATAATCTTTTTGGGTTTTCTTCCCCTACTCAATGTGAGTCTATGTACCAATTTTTAAGTCCTCATTATCAACAGAGTTCCCTATAGAGCTGATTCTTCATGTACTTGTCTTTTATATACAATTGAATGAACTTAGGAAAATAAGAAAAAGGGGTTCGTGTGTGTAAGATGCACTAGACATGATTCACACCCTATGTGTGGGCAAGCTGCCTACATAGCAATACTCTAAGGATGGATCAAGCCATATGTAGTTTCCCTTTAAGAGTGCTTGGTGTAATAGTGAATTAAATGTAAGAAATTCTAAAATTGGGTATGCTTGAGATGCCTATGGACTAGTTTGAATACTTGATTTAGCTTGAAAGTGTATAGGCTAGTTGTATGCAGAGAATAGGGAAGATTTCTTGAGTGGTCTTGCTTGCTTGAATGATATTTGCCAACCCTTTCCAAATGACATTTGAATGGGCTTATATATGGATCTATTGGTCATGGGTTAGATGAAATTGGGGTAGATTGACATAATAGACAAGAGGAATCAAGGAAAAATGGTAACCTAGGCTCAAAATGTGATTAGATAGGAGTGCTAAAAAGGGGACACCCTAGGGTCCAATGCTACTATCAAACTTTATCATTATTGTCTTTGGTAGATGAGACCTAGGGAGATGGATTGGTCATGAAGAGAGGGTCTTATCTCAACTAAGGTCAAGTCCAAAAGGCCATAGATGACTGGGAATTAGTGAAAATAAGCTTGAGAGGGTCTAGAGAGTAAGCAATAGGGACCTATAAATTGGGTATCTTTAGCCATGCTCAAGTTACTAATTTTTGCATTTTATATGACTACATTTGCCCCCCCCCTTTATTCTAGTGATGCAACAAACCTAAATACTAGGATAAAGTAAAATAGAAAGCATACTTGAACTTACCTACAAAGTTGAAACCCTTAAAGCTTGTGTGATGCTAAGTAGTGTTGGATAGTGCATAGAGAGCACGTTGTGTAAGTATGAATATGCGAAAGGGAAATACAAAGTAGATCAGTTTTTATTATATGCAATATAAAACAAGAACATATAAACATAAGTAAGAGAGAAGAAGATAAAAGAACAAATACACCTCACTTGGTATGCAGACCAAGACAAAACCTATTGTGATATTGGGTAATGTTGAGTGATGTTGGATATGCTAGATGATGCTATACCAAAAGTTATATCAAAAATAGAGCTAAGTGCTCAATTCCCTAAAAAGTGGCTAAATAATGTAAAGGCTAGCCCTTTGGATTCATCATCACCTACTAAATGAAGCTATATGGTCATGCATGTGATAATTGATGTCTGGACTATGTGTCTAATCCCTCTAAATAGGTGGCTTAAGAATACAAAGGCTAGCCCTTTAACTCCATCATTGCCCCATGAAATGAAGCTACAAACTAATACCAATATATATGAATTTGTGTCATATAATATGGCTTTTAAATCCCATGAATGTTTTATAAATATAATAATGTGGCATGGATAGCTGAATGTGTATTAGAAACTAGGCCAATGTTGGCCAACTCTGAAAAGATGGAGATTAGGGTTGTATGAAAGCCACTCCAAAACTAAAAATTTGGCTTATGTGGAAGCCACTCAGGAATTTGAGTACTCAGGAATGTGGATTAGGCTTGTATTAAATCCACTCTAAAATGATGACAACCACCTATAAATGGAATAAGGTACATAACTATTGAGAATTCCTGGGTAATACTAAAAATTGAAAGAAAAGAAGCAAAAGTGCTATGTAATTTGCCCCCAATCATTGATGTCTAAAACATGGATTCTGATCTAGATTTTATGCCAACTACCATATTTGAAACTAGAAGTGAGGACTAATCATACCATGCATAATGCCCCTTATGTTTAGATTCTTTGAGAAAATTGTACTAAAAACTATTGATCTAAACTGATCTAATTGTGCAAAACTATATATGTACCTACCTTTTTACCTACTAGAAAACTTGTTTTTTTTATATTTGGATAGGAACACCAAAAATGGACACCCTAGTGTTTGGTGTTATAATCCAACCTCAGTGATGTTATCTTGGGTTGAAACTGGTCACTATTCTAGAATCTTGATTGTCTGCTTGATCTGTTCTGAGTGGTTTGATGATTGATTAATATTTTGGTTGTTCTAAAACTAGATTTTTTTATCAATAAGGGCTCTGATCTCTGTAACAAAACCCATATTTATTTCCCCCTCTTATCATGGTAGGAATAGGTACCTTGAAATGACTACCCTCAGAAGAAAAAGCCCTATAAGTGTGTTAAGCTGAAAATATACATGATATAGAAATGATAATCAATAAGATATATCATGGTTTGATTTGAGAGATTGTTAGATCAACAAGGGTATGCCTAGATAGATGTAACAATGTAATAGCATGTGCAATGTACTGAACTAGAATTTGAAGTGTTAGTTTTTAGTTTATTAGTTAGAGGTTTGTTACTTGGAGGGATGGAGCATGATGTCCATCATGGCATCCAAGAAAATAATAAAAATGCATGATATGGATCATGGCATTACAAATAACTAAAATCAATCAAGCAATAAGCACACAAAGTAAGAAGTAAGATGCATACAAGGGTGGCCAAGGGGCCAAGTAAATAAGGGACATAGGCACATGTCATGCAAATTAGAAAACAAGCATATAAATTATATTTAAATGCCACATATATATAATTGAAATAAGCAAGTTGGCATGGAAGCCACAATTACATAGAGGAGTATAGGAAAAGGAAATTAGCAAATGTCATAAGGCACACACTTGAATAGAAGAGAAGGACATTGGCAAATATCCTAAGGCACATATAGGAGACAAGCAAAAAATGGTAATGCAATCCAATAAGCTATGCTAAGTAAGAAGAGAAAGCATGTAATAACCAGAAAGATAGAATCACATCTAACTAATCAAAGTAAGATTGAAAGTATGCAAGACATGTTTAGTACAAGACTAGGTATATGCCAAGAGATACACAAGTGCTAGATATTAGTGAAATGTTGATATAGTAATCTATGTAATCTAGTAAGTAATTTACATTAGTATGCTAACTTGGAGTGTGTAGTGTAAAAATAGCATAACTTGGATGGTGTAGTCATGTAGAATATGCCCCCAGTAGGTATGTATATCAAAGTGTATCTTTGATGTAGATGTAGGATGCCCCCTCAATGGGTAGAATAAAACAATCAAAGAGCTAGATATCATTGCATACACTCAAATAAGATCAAGTGAAGTATGGTAATGTAGATAAATCGACAAAAAATAAGCATAGAATAGCAAATGTAAGTCCTAAAATGATATTAGCAATGTCAAACATGGATGATACATATAATTGAAATGTTTTTGGTGTTTTAACATTTTTGAATGTTTTTAGATTTTGAAATGTTATATTGTTTTTTGTATTTTTGGAATATTTAAACTATGTATAATCAAGTAGAAGAGATTATGTATAAGTAAATATAGAAAGAGACTATGTACAAGCATGTAAATAAAGCAATATGTATATAAAGATATAAAATACTAGGCTAGAGGGGGGAAGGGATCCAAGGATAGAGCCTACTGGGGATGGAAATGGAAGAATGAATCACAACCATCATCTAATGCCTCAAGATCATCATCATATGTTATAGATATTATTTTCATGGTGTCATAATGCTAAAGGTGAACTAAAGGTTACTTTGGTGGTGGAGATGCTGACTCTATTCTGGGACATTTAGCACTGTTAGTAGATGACTTAAATAGAAGTGGTGGAGCTAGTGTTGTCAATGGTGCTATAATTTGAATAATACCTCGATCCTATAGTTTATCCAATCTATGATATAAATCTTATATATGAATTTGTTTCATGGCCTATAATCCTATGAAAAGTACAAAATGGTCAACCATCCTACTATGATAATTTGTTGAGAGATATGTGTCATACTATAGGTAATGTGATCAATCTACGATCAAGTAATATCTATAAAATAAATTGTGAATGATAATGTGTGTTGCCTACCTAAATCTAAATAATTAGATCTATATCCTTAGAGGTAACCATGTGAATTATATGTGCCAAGTGATCTATTTGATGCCATGAGTGTGGAGTATATCCTGTGAGTGTGTAGCATATCCTAAGAGTGTAGTGCAAGATACTAAAAGTGATGTAGGATGTGGAATGAGAGCTCTAGAGTTATCTCAGTACTCTCCTAGGTTGATTGGGGTAAAGCTCAATCCATACAAATAGTCACCTATGAGTGTGGGTGTTGTATCATCATCTAAAGAATCCTATGATTTTGTATCAACATCATGTATATATGGTGACTCAAAATTTACCACAAAGGGTACCTGTGATATAGGAGTCTCATCATCTATAGTAGTAGAAGATGGTATTTTTACAAAAGTATTTGTAACTAGTGGAGTAACTATGGAATAAATTGGAACTACTAGTACTATTGTCAATGATTGTGGATGTGTAATAGGTGTCAAAACTATGACCAATGAATTAGCTGGAATAGTTGAAGTTATTATGACTGGCAAAATATCTAAAGCTAAAGGTATGACTATAAGTGGAGGAGTATAAGAAGTGCTAGTCTCTCCTACCTCATATGTATGTATCTGATCAAGAGAAATGTAATGAGGTGGTGGTTTTACTATGAGATAAGTTGTCCCATCTAGAAAAATAGTCAAAGATGACTCTATAGTTCAATAATATCTAAATGGCTAGTTGTTTGTTGTACATGTGTATAGATATCCATCATGGATAAACTTAATACATCAATGGAGAGTAGAAAGAATGGCCCCCATAGTATGTATTCAAGGTTATCCAAGTAAAATATTATAGTGGAGAGGACCTAGCATGACTTGGAACTGTGTAGAGAGGGTTTTGGGTCTTACCATGATATCTAAAGTAATGGTGCCCAATGTTTGTCATGGTATATCATCAAATATATGAATGTGCTTATATGATGTTTTCATTGATCTTGTATCTATGCCTATGGCCTATAAAAATGTGATATTACATATATTAAGTCTGGAACCACTATCAACAAGAACTCTTTTGACTATGTTGGTTTTGACTTGAACTTGTATGAATAGTGGAAAATTTTGATCAATAACTATCTGAGAAGGCATGTCCTCACTGTCAAAATAAATAGTATCTTCTATAGTTTTTAAAGTGTTGACCACTGATGCAAAATAAGAAGGTTCTAAATTAATTAGCATAGAAGTCTAAGTGAGTGCCTGATAAAGAATGTCCTTGAATACATTATCTTTTTGAAGTAGTTCTAACATGAAAATCTTAAGTGGATTGTTTCTAATATGATCAATAATGTCATATGCCTTGTGCAAATGGATTGGGCCTGGGATGGGTAGGAATAAAAGGGTGATAGGGCTTCTAGCTAGGTGGCATCAAGTAATAACTCTAACCACATTATCTACTATCCATATAAGAGTAGTAGTTATGAGAGGAGAGTGAAGATAATTGATGGGTCGAGGTGGTGGAGGGACAAAGGGTGTCAACTAGGCTCTTTGGCGATGGGTAGTGACCTGGGGAAGAGAAAAATGGACCATGCAACATGACTTAGCATGAAGTAGAGGCTCCAAGGGAGGTGATGCAAAAGATGTATTAACATGTTTAAGAATAACTTGCTTAACATCATCCCATACAATGAAAAATAAGCATGAAATGCAAAGAATGAAGCTTCATACTAACATATGATAGACTTCATCATTCATGTACATGATAGGGCCCATTATAGTTTCCTTATTATTTGAAAGAAATGTAAGAAAAGTTTGTAAATAAATGAGCATCATTTTGGCAATTTGATTATAAGTGTAAGGTGATACCTCAAGAAGCAAATAGGTGCTAGTATATGTAACTAGGGATTTGACAATAATATTTTTGCAAAATACTATGAATTTTTTAAATTGAAATTGAATTTTTGAGTTAAGTATGCGAGTAAAAATTTAGAAATTTATGGGAAAAATTTTGATTTAATGAGATCTAGTAGATGCAACTAGGGTTTTGAGAAAAAAAAATTGAAATTACTATGAATTTTTGAAATTTGAAGTGATTTTCTGATTTTAATATGCAACTAAAAATTTAGAAAATGATTGGAAAATTACTAGAAAATTATTGGGAGCTAATTGATGCAACTAGGGTTTGAAATAAAATTATTTTTTAAATTAATATTGAATTTGAGAATTTGAATGAAATTTCTGATTTATATGCAAGCAAAAAATTAAGAAATTATTAGATTAATGCTAGAAAATTACTAGGACCTAGTGTATGCAACTAGGGTTTTGGAAAAAAAATTATTTTAAAATTTACTATAAAATTTTAAAATTTGAGAGGAATTTTTTGTTTTAATATTTGGGAAAAAAAATCAAATTTTAATGGAAAAAATCAACTAGGAATTTACCCTAGGGTCTCTAGGATTTTTATGTGAAATTTGAAGTCTGATTCAGCAAATGATTTATTATTTTTTAGAATAATTGAATTTTATTCCTATTTAATAAACAATTCTAAGTAGGATAAATCAGTAAATAATATTCCTAATTAAAGCTACTAATTTGTGAAATTAGATTGTAATTAGACCTTTTCTAAAAATAGTAGTGAGAGAGAAAAATTAAACTTAGCTTATTATGGACTGTTCTGACTGAGATAGGGATTGGAAATTTTCATGTAAGGCTAGGACATTATCTTAAATAGGTTCCTAAACTTTATTTCTTGATTGGATAGAAGCACCAAAACTAGACACCTTGGGCTTCAATGTTGTAGTCCTTGTAATGATTTTGATATTCAATATATTCAGAAATACCCTTAAGGTAGGGAAACACCATATAATACTCCTTTAGGAAGGAATAACTCCACTATGTCTCTTCGAGGGGACAACCTCCAATATCCTCTTACAATAGAAGACTCAATGCTTACTTGATATCTTTCCCATGATAATCATCTCCTATATATATATATATATATATACATCTATCTAACCCATGGATGGGTAACCTCCTAATCCAATGTAGGCCCACCATTACCCAATGTACTACTTCCATAAGTTACTCTATTATCCTAATATAGTGTACCCATATAACAAAGGGGATGTGTGCCACATGTCAACATCTCCATCAACCCATATACATCAATATATCATATCCCTAGGTACATAGCATTCCTTCCCTCCTTGACATGTTTCATCCCCGAAACATAGGAAGAAACCAAATAATGAGTGTGCTTCAAATTATTGCACACTTGTCTCCAATCTCGATCATCTAGCCATCCATATGTGATATTGGCAGGTGATAGCTCTCCAAGCTTGCTTCCAAATTCCCTTGTGCTCCTCTATTTGCATTTATGATCATAATTATACTGCTTTGGTGTCTAATCATAATTATTCCTTTTTTTATTCCATGTACCATAATCCACTGCACTACTCTGATTCCAACCATGACCATAGTAGGTATTCTTCCATGCATAGTCATAGTGATTTCCCCATTCATTCCATGTGCCATAGTATTTTTTCTTTGGATTCCATGCATATCCATAATGATTGGAAATTTTATTTCCTATATAGACAAAATGTTTGTTATTATGACACTTCCTCACCTGGTTCCATGATTGTTTCCTCTCATGATGATGTGGGTGTCTATATACCTCAACCTTTTCCAATACTTTGACCTTATCCACCTTTGCTTCTACCTCTTCCACCTTTTTATTTTTTGTCTCTTGAGTAGATGAAGTGCTCATTTGTAGTGTGTCTTTATCTATATCATCTGAATCTTCATCATGTTCTTCATCACCTGTTTCCATCTCATCCTCACGATCTACCTGGATTGTTATTGGTGTCTTTTTCACTATGATATCTTATAAAGTGATCTTCTTTTTCTTATACCAAAACTTCATAAACTTTTTCTAAACATTAATATTCATTATTCCCAAAGTCTCTAACCATGGATATCCAAGAACTATATCCACATCATCCATATCCAAAGCATAAAAATCTGGATGCAAAACATATTTTTCCATAATGAGCTTCAGATCTTCAAACATTGAAATATTCTTACCATCTACTTGAACCTCTTTGATATTCTTTGCTTGAACATGTAGATGCTTGGCCACATTCATGTTGATGAATTTATACTTGCTGGTAGGGTTTATGGACACAACCACCTTCTTTTGAATGCATCCATGAAATTGAAAAATTGACTCAGATTCTTTTGGAGCCAAATTATTTGAGCCCTTATTTTCTTCTTCTTCTTATTATTATTCTTCTTCTTCTTATTCTTCTTCTTCTTCTTCTTCTTCTTCTTCTTCTTCTTCATCTGCTTCTTCTTTTATTGCTTCTTCTACTTCTTCTTCTTGTTCTTCTGATGATTCTTCTATTTCTTCTTCTTCTGATGATTCTTCTATTTCTTCTTCTTCTTTTTCTAATTCTTCTTCTTCTTCTACTGCTTCTTCTTTTTCTACTTCTTTTTTTATATCCCAATGATCTAAAAAGATCTATTCCATTTCTTTCTATGAAGAAAACCTTTCTGTACAACTCAACTGATCAAACCAATCTAGTGCAGGCCCAGACAAAAAAGGAGTTAATCATCTTTGCCCAAAAGTTTTTATAAAATGATTCTCCAAAAGGAGCCACCATTCTTTAGCATCAATATCATCTTCCCCTGAAAATTTTTTCAACTCCATGATCCACAAATAAAATAGGGTTCATGAAACCCTACAATGTCAAAATTGATCCATAAAATTGCAAAAAATAACTCAAAATAGCTCCAAAAATTCTTAAATTTTGACTTCACTTCTCTTAAATCTTCTTACATCTCCAATAAAAATTTCAAATAAAAATTCCCTATATTTCGGAAGATATAGTGAAATTATTATAAACCCTAAAATAGAAATAACTCCCTCAAAACAAATCAAAAAATTCTGAAATTTTTACTACGCTTCACTTATATTTTCTTACATCTCCAGTAAAAATTTCGAATAAAAATTCCCTATATTTTAGAAGATATAGTGAAATTAGGGTTTCACTCCACACAAATTACACAAATTGAAGCTCTGATACCACTTGTAATGATCTTGATATTCAATATATTCAGAAATACCCTTAAGGTAGGGAAACACCATATAATATTCCTTTAGGAAGAAATAACTCCACAATGTCTCTTTAAGGGGACAACCTCCAATATCCTCTTACAATAGAAGACTCAATGCTTACTTGATATCTTTCCCATGATAATCATCTCCTATATATATACATCTATCTAACCCATGGATGAGTAACCTCCTAATCCAATGTAGGCCAAGAAATGTACTACTTCCATAAGTTACTCTATTATCCTAATATAGTGTACCCATATAACAAAGGGGAGTTGTGCCACATGTCGACATCTCCATCAACCCATATGCATCAATATATCATATCCCTAAGTACATAGCAGTCCTTCTCTGGTGCTATTGTCTTTAGGATCAAAGCATTTTGGGTTTTGTTTGCTTGCTCAGTGTGAGTCTATGTACCAATTTTTAGGTCCTCATTGTCAACAAATATCCTTGTAGAGTTGATTCCTCATCTAATTGTCTTTTTTATGAAATTGAATAAACTTGGGAAAATAGGGAAAATGGGTTAGTGTGTGTAGGATGCACTAGACATGCTTCACACCCTATGTGTGGGCACACTACCTACATACCAATACTCCAAGGAGGGATCAAGTTATATGTAGTTCTCCCTTTAAGAGTGCTTGGTTAAATAGAGATTGAAATGCAATAAATGCTAAAATTGGGTATGCTTGAGATTGTTAGGGACTAGTCTGAAGACTTGATTTAGCTTGAAAGTGTATAGGCTAGTTGTATGCAAAGAATAGGGAAGATTTCTTGAGTGGTATTGCTTGTGTTCTTGCTTGCTTGATTGATATTTTCCAACCCTTTCCAAATGATCTTTGAATGGGCTTATATATGGATCTATTGGTCATGGGTTAGATGAAACTAGGCTAGATTGACATAATGGACAAGAGGAATTAGGGTAAATGTTAACCTGGGCTCAAAATGTGATTGGACATGAGCGCTAAAAAGAGACACCTTAGGGTCTAACACTATTATCCAACTTTGGTGCTCTTATCCTAGGTAGATGAGACATGGGGGGATGGATTGGTCATGAAGATAGGGTCCTAGCTTAGCTAGGGTCAATTTCTAAAGGCCATGAATGACAGAGAATCAATGAAAATAAACCTGAGAGGATCTAGAGATAAAGCAAGAAGGACCTATAGATTAGGTGTCTTTAGCCATGCTCAAGTTACCAATTTTTGGATTTTATATGACTACACTCTCATATGGAAAAAATTTCAATTTTATCATGCTAAACACATTATAAATGTCATAGCACATGCCAAAGTTTCTCATTCATTCATGCACAAACTCATGCTTTCTATCCCAAACTTGCTATCTCTCATGTGGAATGCTCTTTATAAATATATTATTATATAACTTATAAATCCAATTTCATTTCACATTCATGATTTCTTCCTAGATGCATATAACTCATCAACTACCTTTGACTATTTTCCTATCACTACTAGACACAAGCAAACACTTGCAGGTATATCTATCCCTCATCCCTTCAAACTCGGTACATTTAGCTCTTATCTCTCACTTACTACCAGCTATATGCCTATAGTAGACAATGAAGTAAATGTTATCACCCAATTTTATGAAGATAGGCAAGTTGATTACACCCATGACTATAGCTTTATAACTCAGGTTATCACCCCTTCTGATATAGTTTCAATTCTTGAGCTCCTTTAATGATTAGATGTTTATAGAGATGTATTATATGTATCCCTTCACAATACTAAAATTATTATTTCTACTAAACTAGCTTATGTTGCCTCTATCCTCAACACAATGCAATGGACTGAAGAGCATATTTCATTTGAGAAAAAGGATTCACTCCCATGACACATCATTGAACAACATCTACCTTTGTATATTCAATTAAGAATTAATGATGTGGGGGTAAAAAGATTGTTAGTTGATAATAGTTCAAGACTCAACATTTGCAACATTTCTTTTTTTAAATGTCTTAATATACAACCTTAAGATTTAGACCATTCTGACATGAACATTAGAGGCTTTGACAACATCCTAAAGAAAGTCATGGGTCAAATAACACTGAATCTTACTTTGGGACCTAAAACATTGCCAACTACTTGCCTTGCCAAGTCATGCCAAATGACCTCAATTATAATTTATTACTTGATCATCCTTGGATTCATGATACACATGCAATCCCTTCTACACTTCATGCTTGTCTAAAATTTAGTCACAAGGGCTACATCTACACATGCCCAATAGACAATGAACCTTTTAAATACTACACTTTAATCTTGATAATATAGCTTATATCCTACCCCATAGAATTATATCCCCCATAGTGCACCATAGAATTATATCTTATAATTTAATCTTGATAATATACATAAAATTTATTGTATCATGTTTACTAATGAAGAGTAAAATTGTATGAGAGAATTGGATTAGCAATTCAAGGAAGTATTTCATGAGCCCACAAGGTTTCCACTGATGAGGCATATTGAAAATGAAATTTAGTTGCTATGGATAGTCTAATTCAAAATCTCAGGTTGTATAGGTATTCCTTGAAGGATGCCAATCAGGTAAAACAATAGTTATACTCTTTAATTAATAGGGGTGTAATATATCCTAGTACTTCTCCATGTGGTTATCCTATTATTTTAGTACTTAAGAAATATGGTTCATGGAGAATGTGTGTTGATTATAGAGCACTTAAAAAAATAAACTTTGGGATTAGCCACCCTCCTCCATGGATTAATGATATTTTAGATCAACTTCAGCATGCCAAATATTTTATTAAGATATATTTGAAATTTGGGTATCTTAAAGTGAGGATTAAAGAAGAGCGCATTTGGAAGATGACATTCAATACAAGGCAAAGGTTGTATGAATGGTCAATTCTAAATTTTGGGATATGAAATGCATGGAATACCTTCATGTGGCTAATGAATGAGTTGATGAGACCATTTATTGATTTATTTTTCATCATACATTTAGATGATATTATTATTTTTAGTATAAATTTTATTGAGCTTATTGATCATTTAAAACAAGTTTTGAAGGAGAACAAGTTAGTATTGAATGAGAATAAATGTGAGTTTTTTAAACAATCACTTATCTACTTTGGGCATGTGGTTGGAAATGGATAATTTAGTAGTGAACATAAATTGGCCAAAGCCTTCTAATGTGATCGAAACAAGGAATTTAGTTGGTGCAATTTAGTATTTGAGGAAGTTCATCAAGGTTTTCTCTTCCATAGCTGCACCTTTGTTTGCCATTATGAAAAGTGTTAAGACTCATATTTGGGGTAAGAATCAATAAAATGCATTTAATATGTTCAAAAAAGTATTAGTCATGCTCTAGTATTAACTTTTTCTAACTTGCATCTACCCTTTGAGGTGGAAACAGATGCTAATAACTATGTTATAGGGGTTGTCATTTATAATGAGGTAAGCTTTTATGTTACCATTCAAAAATATTTCATCATGAAATTTTGGATTATTGTACATATGATAAATAATTTTATGTTTTTGTTCAATCAGTCAAGAAATGGAAACACTATATTATGTTTAAGAAAACTATTATCCACATGGATCCTCCAATATTTTCAATCACAAATCAAAATTTAGCAAGTTAGACACTATAAGTGGATGGGGTTTTTGCAATAATTTCATTTTATTATCAAATATAAGAAATATGTGACTAAAAAAATAGGTTATATGTTATCTAGACTACCTTTTCCTTTAGCCATGGGCACCATAACTCTTCTTGAGCCTTTTACATGTGAGTCTCATATAGAAGGATATGAGCTTGATGTAGATTTGTGTGAATAATATCATTGTTAAAAGATCTTCCAAGCTACAGGATTTGAATTCAAGGAAGATTATTACCTTCAAGATGAGTTTTTATACAAGTTGTGTAATCTTTGTGTGCCTAAGGAGGAAAGAGTTAAGCTATTGAGAGAATCACATACATTAAAATTTGTAGGACATTTTGATGTTACAAAGATTGTTTCAGAATTATAGAGGTATATTTATTGGCCTAATATGTAGTTTGATGTTTGTAAGTTTATAATGGGTTATGTTTTATGTAGTACAAACAAACCTATTAAAAGGAAGTTGGGTTTGTGTATGATATTAACTATTCTTTCTAGACCACAGGAAATAATTTTAATGGATTTTGTAAGTTATTTTTGTATGTCAAGGAAGGGGCATGACTATTTTTTTATGGTTGTGGGTTGGTTTAGTAATATTTGTATTATTATTCCTTGTAAGAAGACTGCAAAGGCAGTGATGCATCTAAGTTATTATTTGCTAATGTATGGGTAAAATTTAGTTTGCCCAGTTCTATTTTTTATATAAGGACTCAAGATTTGTTGGTAAGTTTTGGGCCACATTGTGTAATAAAATGGATACAAAGCTAAAAATATATACTAATTTTCACCCACAAATTGATGGGCAGATAGAAGTTTTGAACATAACATCAAGACAACTCTTAAGAAGTTGCAATAGGAAGCATCAAAAGACTTAGGATGAAAATTTGGTGTATATTCAACATTCCTATAATAGGGAAATACATTATTCTTCTACATAAACTCATTTTGAAATTTGCTTTAGTTACTTACCTCCATGTGTATTCGATGTTACTTTGAGATGGCCATAAATTTGAAATAGTAAAATGGATCAAGAGCTCCACAAAGCATAAAGGTTCATTGAGAAGATTCAACAAATTCACTTTCTAGTGCAAGAGAGGTTTAAGGAGTCACAAGCCAAGTACAGAGCAAGGTGTCATTAGCATGGAAGTGAGCATAGTTTATTTATTGGAGACAAGGTATGGTTTTAATTTAGTAGAGAGAGATTCTAATGAGATACTAAGATGTTTAAGCCTCTTAAGTATGGTCCATTTTAAATTCAAGAACAATTAGGAAAGAATGCATTTAGACTTGATTTTTCCCCTTATATAAACATTTATTATGTTATCAATGTTGAAAACTTACATCTCTTTGAGATTTATATGTTAGATAATGAATATAAAGGGATGTTACTACCTATAATTGAATACCTTGCTCATGATAGTCATCTATCATTGGAGAAGGATGTTATGCTACATAAGAAGGAGAGGACAAAAAGAAGAGAAGTGTAAGAGCATTGGTTGGTTGGGTTAAAGGGTTAGCTACTCGGTAAGGCTAACTGGTATTCCACAGAAGAAGTGGGGAAGAGATTTATGTACTTATAGAGTTCCTAAAGCTTTTAGGGACTTAAAATCCTCAAATTGGGGAGGCATAACCAAAAATATGGATCTAGTTTACTAAGCATGTTGTCTAGTTCATTTCCACTATACTCAAATATGTATTTTATGTATGTAAGACACTTATTAAAATTTATTCATGTAAAAGTGAATTATTCAGTTAGCAATGGTAGAATAAATGGTGTGATGGTCTAGACATTCTTGTATTGTTGAAGTTAGTAGATTGAAGCCTTTGAATCTAAGGGTTTTTTCAAAGATAACAAAACTATCAATAAGCATAGGTGATGGTTGTGTAACCACCAGTGTCTATAGGCGATGATTGTGAAATTTCCCTAATAGTTTAGAAATTGTTAGTCTACTTAAAATAGTAGTTTTTACACCAATCAAAACATAGGTAGAAGAGTGATTAAAATGATTCCTCTTATTGGTGATATTTTGTCTTAATATTTGTTGGTGTTGGTAGAATTTAATGTCGTTATTCTTTTTATATTATGTATTTGACTTGCCCAATTGGATGTAACAAAAAAATTACAACATTGGAGAAGTCACAAATTTATTAGTGATTTTCCTCTACAATTGAGAGGGGAAGCTCCCTCGTAAGATGGGTTTTTGGGGGTTTTTGGTACTTTTAATTAAAAAGTATGAAAAGGCAAAAAAATGAGAGAAATGGGAAAACTAGAAATGGAGATAGAAAGAGAAGATCAAGAAAGGGATAATGGGGAACCTACAATGATGTAAATACTAAAAACTACCTAGATAACCCAAATTTAAATATAATTATAAATCCTTATTCTCATGTGAAAATTAACATAGGAGTAACAACATAATCGGAACAAGTGATTATCCAAAAGCACAAAGTCTTCTCTCAAATCTAAGTGCATGTATTTGGCACAAAATAGATTTACCAAATTTTAGAATACAAAGCTTGCAAAGTCCAGATTTTGCATACACAAAATGAATGAATGATTTTAACATAATCATTATATATAAATAGGAACACACAATTCATAATCAAATAATGCTAAAAATCCCATAATACATTAGGTTCTTTTAAAACTATTGCTTGTATTTCATTAAGAGTTTTTGAAAATTACACACAAAGTTGTAGCATGTTTCCCCCCTTGGGTGAGAGAAATAAGATCATATTTATAGCCTATAAGGTACTAGTTACCAAGTAGTAAACTACCTATTGACTTGGTAAACCATTACAATAATCACTTTTCTAAAAATAAAATAATTTCACTTTTAATTCTTACAAAGTGAAAAAAGTCATAACTTGAAAATTACAAAAATGATTATATCAAAATGTACAAACATGCATGTGTGTATAAAAGAACTATTTTTGTAATTGTGACAACTCCAGGCTATTTAAGTAGTTTTTAGACATAGACAACTATTTTTGAGGTCTTGGATCCTTAAAATTACTTTACAATCTCTGAATCTCAGTAATTGCTTTACAAGACCTAAATCCTAACAAATGATTTGTAGGTCCCAAATCCCAAAAACTACTTTATAAGCTCTGAATCCTAATAAGTGTTTTGTAGGCCCTGAATCCTAATAATTGATTTCTATTCCCCAAATCTTTATAGCTAATTTTTAGGCCCCAAATCCCAATAATTACTTTTTAGGCCTTGGATCTTGATGAGTATTTTGAGGTCTTGGATCCCAATAACTACTTTGTAGGCCCTAGATCCTAGAAATTACTTTATAGGCCCAATATCTCAATAACTATTTTGTAGGTATTAAATCTTAAAAACTGATTTATAGGTCCCATATCCTAAGAACAACTTTAGAGGTCTCAGATCCCAAAATGTGCTTTGCAGGTAATGGGTTCCAATGAAAGGTAGATAGAAAACTCCAAAACATAGAATTAATACCTCAAATATTTTACAAATTTAATTAAACCTTTGTGATTACTCAAACTAAGTGAAAATTATTGAAGAGAGATTCAAGGTTAATTGTTTAATTTTTGTATAATTTTGATAACCCAAACTTTATTATTCATCTACATAAAAGAAAACTACCTAAAGAAATTTGACCATGAATTTGACTAAAAAGATCAACAGGATCTTTAGATGGGTTTTCTAACCCTTGTATATTGGGATATGGAGTAGGCATATTTATTCTATAAAAAGTATATTATCCCTATCTTTTAAATACATCCAATCACTTGTTAGGGTCAAAATTTGAGGTGTTATTGTGAAATGTAAAATTTCAAGACAAAAAGTGGGTTCCAAGATGGAATGACATAAATACAATCTTTCTAGATGGTAAAGATCATCATAAAATTTGGAGAGAAGTCTTGAATATGGATTCACATTTTAGTTTATAATTTTGGGTCCTTTTTCATGTTTCTCATTATTTCCTAGCTATGAATGGTTGTTCTAATTATGTTGGATCATGGCGAAGTATCTAAGAAGTGAAAAATAGTTAATGAAAATGATCAAATATAACATAATAGTATTTTGTTAATTTATTATTTAATAAACATTACATATATATAGGAAGAAGATCTCTTGTGATTAAGGATCTTATTTTATCTCCTATAATATCTCAACCTAATGTTATTGAGCTGTTTTAGCAACTCACATAACCACACATTATTGTTACACTACTAACAATATGATGCACTATAGAATATCCAACATTTACCCCTTAGTATGAACATAGGGGAAAAAAACACAATCAATAATTTTAGCATGCCACTATGAAAATTAAACATGGACTTTACATAGATGAACATGGTGCATTAAAGTTTTCACACACACACAAATGCATTGCATTAGAGATTGCACACATATTCATTCCACATTGGAGATTAAATACATATACATTTGCATTGGATTTGGCATACATATTGATGGTTTTATTCATGGATGAGAACTAGATCAACCAATCCAAATTATGGGAAAAAACCAATAACCCTTGTTAAGAACATAATTTCTATAGTACTGTCATATGGATGTTCACTTTTATCACCATTATAGGGGATTACATTTGTACTTATTTCATTATTTTATTTTCACAGACCATACATATTAAACCACACATACTAAAAATAAAATTGAGGATTGGGCCCTCATTATATTTTTTTTCAACCTTTGTTCATGATCATTGCCACTAGATCACATAGGTGGCAACCACTGTCATTAGAAATCACCATTGGAATTTAGTTTATTTGGCATTATTCAATTACTTCTACTCAAGTTAATTTCTATATTTATACCCGGATTAATGATTCTCTTATGCCTCTTATTGTTTCTCAACCTACTTCTCAATCTCAAACTTTTGGTCATGGTCTTAGTAAAAACACTAAAGATTATATTCCTACACTTGTTGATTATACTTTAGATCTTTTTTATCAAGGATCCCTATAAGTCGTTATCAAACAAAAGGAGATATCAATGTTGCTTGCTCAATCTAAAAGAGCATGTTTGTGTTTTCTCAAGTTATAACACAAATCTAAATGATAAAAATAATATAATCTCAGAGAAACCATGACCAATAAGTTTTGAAATTCATTCAGATAAGGATTCAAACAATATCAAATGGCAAATTAATTTAAATTTCAATTTGACTCAAAATGAGTATTGGGAACCTAGAAAACTTTATGAATGAATTACAATGACATGCTAATGTTATAGGCTATTATAGATACTTGTCACAAAATAGTAAATATAGAAAAATTAATATTCATAAGTTACCTATTAATTATAAACCATAAACATGGATTCAACATTTACTATGAGATAAGGATAAATTAATACATTTGAAAAATATATATACTTGTTAAAATAGAAATACACATAAAATAGACTAGTAAATTATCTTCATATATTTCTTAGAAAAGTATAGAGACTAGAAATACATCTTGTTTTAACTTAGTACTTACAATTATCAACAACCAATTTTTTGTGTGACTTATATAATATTTATAGAGTTGTCTTGACTCTGCATTTTCTTGGCTCTTTGTTTCTTATTTTTCTTCTTCCTAAAAAGCATTCATCCTTCCACTCATCTTATCCATTTACAATATGTTTTACAAAATATACATACATTGTAGCTATAATATTATAAAATGCTTGCAATTCAATATTCACAATCCCCTACTAACGCTTTCCTAAACTTAAATAATTATCTCATCTCGAGACAAATGATGTTTTCAAATATACATTGGCCAAGTTCACACTTGATTATTAGGTTATCCTTATTGTATCTTATGTTTCTACATTTATTTTAAGTTTTAATTGCAATTTTTCAAAAAAAATGTTTTTCAATTTTTGATTCTCATGCATTAGTTAGCTGCCATTTTGGAGTTTTCACTAAATATCACACTAACCTACCATCATTTTAGATTTTCAATAAGTTGACATAACCAAGAGTTTTCATTTTATGGGATTTTAACTTTGTTGACCCCACTTGTAGATACTTCTCCGAAAATTCCCTCTTACAAAAACTTATCTAGCCCAAATTTTCACAAAATTACATAGACTACTGATACCTTACTATAGTGGAGGAGGTGGTGTAGGCAAAATCTAAATTATTTACCCAAAATGATTTTCTGATGATGAATATACAACTATAGTTGTTTAGATTTGAAGGGTTAGTTAAATTTTTAGTTTTTGCAATAGTTGTGTTGGTGGAATTTAACTTGGCTCATCAACTTGATATTTGATGGATAGTAAAAAGTATCGTAGATCGACTTTGTAAGTTCTCTAGTAGGAGAGTCCTTAGCTCACCATTATAAAATATGTATGTAATTATTCCAATATTTTAATGATATTAAACATGTCATCCTCGCTAATGATTTGAATGAGTGGAGTTTGAATAAAAGTTATTTTATCCATATAAGCTTTAATATGTAAAAATCACTCCATAAATATATGTGCTTAAACTCTAGCGAAGGTATTATGTAACATCTATAACTCCTAAATCCTCATATCATTCATAACATTATCACACTACTACATATAATTAACTAGTGTTACTTCCCTCTTAGTATCATTTATGTTGCTCACAATTACCACTTGTGTTGTTTGTGATTTTTCTATGTATTCATGTATCTCATTTATCATGGCCTCATGTTATGCCTTCTAGTCTAGAAGCTACATTGTAATCTTCCCATGATCTACCATGCCTAAGTTACTACCATTATAACTACCTTATTATACTCCCAAAATAAAATTACTATCTCGATGTCTTCTATTTTCATGGAATATATGTCTTATGATAGCTTGGATACAAGTTAAGTCAGTTGTAGTTGATCATACATCACTTGATCATAAACTACTTGCTTTACCAACTCTAGGAAATTTTCATGAATAACCTTTCTCGCCTTCACTATATTATCCTATAAACTATATTTTTATTATGCAATATGGAGTGTAATATTATAAATTGAGGTTGGGAACATAATTCACCTTGCATTTTTTTATCCATTAAGAGTTGTGTAACATCAAATGCTAATTTTTCTGATAAAGAATTCAAGGCAAGTTGTTATGGCTATTGTGTTTGCTCAACTTGTGATATTTTTAGGTGGATGGTTGGCATGACAATGGTAGTTATTCTTGTAGATGTCACATATATATCCATCCACCCAAATCCTAATGTATCATCACCACCTTATGACCCTTACTCTTATGACCTCAACTTATATGTTCCAAACTCCATAGTTGTTTATTATGGTTGGGATTACATTTCTCCTTGTCTTAACACCTTTGTATTTAAACATTAGTCTATAGGACTCATACCTTGATATTGTTACTTTGTTGCTTTAGTGTCCTAATCTATAGTAATATTTTGGTTATTATTTCCTAGTATGTATGTTTTTTTCCTTTGTATATTGCATTACCTTAAGTTGCACTTTTGTTTCCTTTGTATCCTTCTCAGTCGTATTATTGTTTTCCTGTTTCTTCATAGCTCTCTTTCCCAAAATTTTCTTGTGTATCCTTTTCTAGCACAACATTTTTATTTTCTTAGTAATCCTTATTTTCCTCCCCATCCCAAAAAATTTAATCTTGTAATGTTTTATAGTGGGTTATTTTGGCTTGGGCTTCTTTGTCCTCTTCTTTTTACACTCTTTTTTCTTCATAACTTTATCTTCAGCCTTTTTTACGCTTGTGACTATGATTTTTTAGTATTACCAAGTAGTTTATTTTCACTTTTTATTTGTATCTACAATTAATTTAGGTGTGGATCTAGGAATTTGACTCAAGAGAGGATGGTTAGTATGGTGTTAGTTCCAAACTGAAAACAAAATGAAAGAAACACACTAATAGCATAACATCTCTAGGCCTACACACTAGGGAGAGATTAGTTAACAAAAAAAATGACAAACACAACTAAAAAGTAAGGAATAAAACACAATAATTCCTTCACCTTTCTTGGATGCTCCAAATGCCTTTGTAGTAGTGGCTTGCTCATTTTTGTGCTCATGAAGTCCTCATCAATGGAAGATTGGCTACCTCCATGTCTCCTTGGCACCTTTGGCTTGTGGCTTGGCTTGGCTTGGAATCAATTTGGCATGGTAACACTAATTTCAATGGATTTTGGAATCATTTGTGCATTATAACTTTGCACCAAAATAGATTAAAACTGATATTCATGGCCTCTCTATTTTTAGATTTTTGAGGATGTCTAGAATCAACCTGAACCATCCATCCTGAGATTGAGATGTGTGGTTGAGGATTAATTCAATTTTTCAATTAAAATTGATAAATAGGCTCATCAATATTTTGGATAGAGGAGAAATTAAGAGGTATGGAGGGCTTTGATGAGGCATGGGAGGCATGAATCTTGATATTTGTGCAATTTATGGCCTAGGGATGTCTTCCCAAGAAATGAGGTCACCTGATGATGCAGATATTCCATATTCATTTCCAAAACAATTTATTCAATAAGTTTCCATGGAATTGTTAATTAGGCCTTGATTTGGATTAATTAGTTCTTAAGTATGTTTAAGCAATTTATGCATAAATTACTCAAATTGATCATAATGCCTTGTTAATTGTCCAAAATTTGATTGGATTAGAATTAGAAGTCATTATCAGATGTGTTAGAACCATATTATCATTTAGGATGTTACCAACAATAAATAATTAAGGCACACATCTCGTGCAAGATATTTGATAGGAAAGAGCAATCTAGAGCACCTAGGTGCAAAATAAGCATTTTGACTCAAAATGATCTGATTAAAGTAGTTGACCCATAAATTGCATTACCCCATTTAGGGATACCCTAGCTAAAATCAATACTTGAATATGTTAGTTTCACATCATTTATCATGTTTTAGTGTTTTTAGGCCAAATTGTGCATTTTTTATGGAAATTGGTTAAAAGCCTAGTTGGAGGTCATCGATGGCCAGTTTTAGGTGTCTACAATTTACTCCTATTTGGGAAGGTGTTTCAAGATATAAGCACAATAAAATCTTCTCAAAGAATGAAAAGGTCATGTATGCCTACAACTACAATGATGATAAACTAACTATATGATGCCCCCTTGAGGGAACGGTTGGCACAAGTAGGTCAGTAAACGGTCCCTCAAAAGGAAAGAAGCAAAATGAGGGGACCAAAGAAAGGAAAGATGATGGGGTGAAAACACAATGAACTTATAGCCTCTTCCTAAATCTAAGTCCAAGTCCATAAAGGAAATATGATGGGATGAAAACACAAATATGATAGGGTGAAATAAGATGAGGCGATTTAAATCCAAGTCCATAAGGTCTTTCATATTTAGTCATGTACATTGTCTCGATAGTTCCTTGCTAATTTGGTTTGAGGCCTCTTCCTTCATAATTATGATGCTCCATGATCATATTGGGAATAAGATGCTTTGAATTTTTATAACAATCATCTTGGTTATCATTGTATAGTCATGATTCATCCCCTTTAAGAGGATCATGTCCTAGGCCAAATGTTGGTACAAATGTGACAAGTCCCCTATCTTTATTCTTTTGTTGCCAATGCATATGTGGGGTGACTTTAGGTCACCCAAAGGTTTCTAGATTTTGAAGAAGATTGGAAATATGAAATGTATCATGGGTCACATACTCTCTCAGTCCATTATTTAAAATGGTGAAATGATTAGAAGCTTTAAGAAGTAGCATGTGGGAAAGGGAATCCAAGGTATTAGGATCTATGCAATTATCTGGTGAAGGATCAATAAGTATAGTCATTCCTTTATCCTGTTTAGAACTTGGATTCATGCCGTACTAATAATTATAGCTTTGAAATTTAGCCTCAAGATGTTTACAATGTTCATATGGGTGTAAATCTCCTAGAATATTCACTTCCATCCCTGAGTAGGAAAACTTGATACATTGGTGCAATGTTGATGGGACTACATGAATCTCATATAACTAAGGCCTTCCTAAAACCATATTGTATGATAACTGAAGATCAATCACATGGCAAAGTGTATCATGGGTCAAAGGCTCAATGATAACTATCAAACTAATGGTGCCTTGTGATTCTCTTTCCTAATTATCATAGGCTTTAATAGTTATTGTTTCTGTTTAAAGAACTACCATTGCATATCCAAGAAGCTTGATGAGATTTAGAGACACTATGTTGAGGTTGGATAAATTGTCTATAAGGACACAATTCACTTTATGTCATCTTATATAAACTTATATGTATAATGGATTATTATGGAGTGGACCAAGGGAAGATATATTGCTTTGGTTGAATGTGACTTGTTGGGTTGGAGCTAGGTGTCCAATCAAAGATTGAAATTTATCAGGGGATATGTCACTAGAAATAGTAGATTAGGTCAAAAACTCATTTAATATGTTCTTGTGGATTATTGACATTCATATCAAATCTAAAATAGAAATGTGTGCTAGTGTCTTCTACAGTTGTTCCATAATATCAAATTTCTTGTCTTGGTCAGTAGTGAATGGTTTATTCTAAGGCTAAATGGATGGTTGAATGATAGGTAAAGTGGTAGATGGTTATGGGCTTGAGATAGTAATCTTAAAACTCTAAGTTATGATTACACAATCGATATTAAATACTAGACCATTATTGCTAACCAATGTTGGGAATGGTGTGGGATCAAACATGACAAGTCTCAGTTACCGATGCACTCATATGTGGTCATGTGACAAGGATGAGTTGTCGATATAAGGTCCAAAAGGAGAAGTCTTAGTTTTTTTGGTTTGCCTATATGCACTCCCAGGTCAGAGAAGGAGTATCCATGTAATTTGGTTGAATATTGTTGTTTAGCAATGGTCTAGGCTGATTAGTGCTTGGTCTAAGATTAATGGAGATGGTATTAATGATACCCCCTACAATATGACTTACAACCTTATTATAGTCATGTGCAACTGCATGGTAGGTTTGTTAGTTGTTACCATTATGACCTTGGTTTTGTTCATTATTTTTTCATTGTGGGTTACACTATTGATTTTGTTGATTCTACTGGTTCAGCCTTTAATTTTGATACTATTGATTTTGCTACTACACTGGCTGTTGTATTGTTGTTATTGATTATTTTGTTGTTGCTGATTGTTATGTCAGGGAAAGAAGTTTTGATAAATCCTAAGATTTTGATTGGAAGTGGAAGCACAATTATCCAATGTTATCTCCCCATTCTCCAACATATTCTCAATTAAATACTTATTTGGACACATCTTCATAGATTATGCCCATTGACCTAATTATAGTCATAAAATTCATTTTCACAGTACCAATCAGGATAAGGAATGCCTTACAGATAATGTTTTGGTATAGGCCAACTAATCAAATTAGTGGTAGTAATATTATGAAATACAGACTCAATAGTTTCTCTTAGGTCACTAAAAACATGACGTGCAGGCACAATTCTCTTAAGAGGAGGGGTTTGCAATGGTAAAGGTTGTATTTGTTGTGTAGGTCTTGGTTGTTATGTTTGTGGAATTGGTTGGAGAGCTTTTTGGGTAGGTGTTAGATGAAAATGTGGTACAAATTATGTTTAAACCATTTTGACATGATGAGATTTGGTCACTCCATTTCCCACAACATTCTTATTGCAGTTGAATTGCTTCGGTATTTTTTGGTTATTAGCTTGTGTCAGTTGTGATGTTGGTGCTTGAATGGGATATTGGTCATTTCTCTGATTGGTACCTTGATTTTGATAAGTTTAATTAATCTT
The DNA here is from genome assembly GCA_037957365.1 of Torreya grandis. Taxonomy (NCBI): domain Eukaryota; kingdom Viridiplantae; phylum Streptophyta; class Pinopsida; order Cupressales; family Taxaceae; genus Torreya; species Torreya grandis. The sequence goes on from JARHVA010000207.1 coordinate 1,498,572, forward strand.
GATAACTCCTTTGTTGATGAGTGCATGATCAATCATCAAGCCTTTGTTGATGATTTCCTTAAAAGTATCACATTATAGTTCCAAATGATAAGTTATCTCACTATGCAAAATTTTGGTAAACACAGTGGCTAATTGTTTATCTAGTAAACTATGGGTAAAATGGCTTGCAAGGGCTCTCCATCACTATAAATAACTTGCAAAACTCTCACCAACTTTTTTCTTGTCTTGCGTTAAGTCTACTAATGAAATCTCATGCTCAAGATTAGAGGAAAAGTGTTGCACAAATTTATCAAAAAGATCATCAAAATCTGTTACTAAATTTTTGGGTAACTTTAAAAACCACTCCAAGGCTTGTCCAAACAAGCTCCTTGGGAATAATAGCAAAAGGTATATGCCACTAGTTGACATGCAATAAAGAATTCAGTCAAATGAGCCTTAGGGTCACCTTTCCATTTGTATTTGTTGAATTTTGGTGGTTCGTATCCTGGGGGAAATGGTATTTAAAAATACTCCATGTTGAATGGGTAGGAACACAGGTCATCTAAATTGAACTTTTTAATCTATTTACCAGCTTGAATGGTAGTAATTGTATCCTTCATCTGTTGTAATTCTTGGGATAGGAAACTAGAAGGAAATTGGTTTGAGGGAGAATATTGGTTTGGATAGATGGTTGGAAGGTCACAAGTGAGACACTTTGACCAGGGTATGATGGAGATATCTATTAGGGTACATTGGTTTGGTTGGGGAATGGACTAGGAATACGCATATGTGGATTAGGATATACTTTAAATTTCACACTTGGTTGCATTATATTTTGGTTTGGGTTGGTGATAAAGGTTTGACTTGAAGGATTTTGTGGTTGGGATGGCAGGATATAACTATACTATGCCTATTGTGTTTGAAAAGAGACATGTTTTCAACTAATTGAACCTTGCTATTGAGTGGGAACTTGTGGACCAAGACCTTGTCTCTAAATTTGTGGCACATTTTGAACCAATGGTTGTCTAGTAGGTACTTGAGAAACATGGGGACCTCTTTGTTACACAAATCCCTATGAGGAAGTGAACACATGTTGCCAATTTAGCATCTATTGTTGACTAATATTTGCATGTTGTTAACTAATCATTGCTTAGTTTTGAATTGGCATATTAGTCTATGATTGAAGAGGTATGTTCATCATTACCTGGTGAGGTAGAACATTAGTTATCCCTTATTAAGGTGGCAATGTATTTGTCCTTTATTACATTGATACACTAAGTTGTATCTGCTATTGTGGCATACCACTCATTACTTATTGAGGAGGAGTAGGATTCATCACATTCTATCATTGAGGTGTGATATTAGTCATTGTTTGATTACTTAATCATATATGTTGTACACTTGAGGAAGCAGTTGGTTGAGGTTGGGGTGTAGAAAATCCTATTCCTTGGTATGATGATTTACTCATGGGATTAACTATAGGCACATGTTTTTGGATAGTTTTTTACATGTTAGTACCACTTTGATCGAGATTGGATGTTGTTTGCATATTGTCTACTACATTTCGTTCACTATTCTATGTAGAGGTTGAAGACATTTCTTTAATAACGGGCATATGCATCAAGTTATCTATCGAATCAAATTATATGAATGGGTCAGAACTTGAATTATCATGTCCATTTAACTCTATCAACACTCTTTTTGAAGGAACTAAGTCAATAAGAGGCTTACTCGCCATGTTCATTTGATTGAAATCATGTGTTAGATTTAGGTAAGTTTGATATGCTATCTATATTTGGTTAAAGTGATCTTCCATAATGTTTTTGCCTCGATTAGATATATTAGGAACATGGTACATTTTTTGGACTAGATACATAGGAGTTCTAGAACAATCTAGTTGATCTAAAATGATATTGTGGGTCAATCTTACTAGACTCAGTAAATTTTCATAGGGAAAGACTGTTAGAAACTTGACCCCTACCTCTATGGCTCTAACCAAAATCTCATCCTTATTCTCTAGAAAATGGCACTCAAACAAAAATGGATCATACGTGGAAGTTATATTAGTATAATATGACTATTGAAGAACTAACTCATCCACTGTAGCTATTGTAGCTAGGTATTATGCAGTTTGCTCTTGGTCTTGTTCTGAATAAGGTGGGGTGTTAAACCAAATAATTAGCCAATGGATCTTGGATTTGTGACCCTAATTGAGTATTATAAGAGGGATAAAAATCCATATCATAAGAAATATTATCCACATAGGGGTCTTGCACCATTTCTTCTTGTGCCACCACATTACTAATCCTCGAATTGTACATGAGCCCACTATGAGTGTAGGAATACATGTTGGGATCCATAGTCAATGCTTTGTTATAAAAGGTCAAAGAGTTATACAATATATAAAAAGGACAAAATATAAAATCGATGATGTTCCAACTTGGTCTAGATTCATCAAAAGGATCAAAAGGTTTATGCAAAGATTTGTGAGGAAACAAGCTAGTGTGAAGTATCTAACATTTCACTGTTCACACAAATGTAAGCAAGTAAATGGACTAAAAGTTAAAATTCCAAACTCTAAGGTTGAAGTGTTTCAAATCATTCTAATCTAGGAATTTAAAATTTGTTACGTCTTTTGGCCAAATGCAATGTCAAAAGCTAGGCTCAAACAAGGCATGCAATAGGACTCTTGGCCAAATGACGTCAAAAGCTAGACATTGAGATAGATGAAAGTTTTAATCCAACAGATTTGAAACACTTCTAACAAATACTAGGCATTTGATTCTTAGACATGAACTTGATCAACTAGGTATAAGGTATGAAACAAAAGGCACTTTAGAAATAGTTTATTTTCTCACAAAAAATGGTATAAAACTTGGTTTTTTTGACAAACAAGCTAGACAAAAGTGAAAAGTATAAGTATTTTAGATAATAGATCACAAAATTACACTTGGATTGGTCTAAAAATGTAGGAAATTTTTTGAAATCTATTCAAGAGGGTCTATGAAACAATATTTAAAATTCTTTGGGCAGCGTAACGATGCTATACTACCCAAAATTTGTGACAAAAAAGTTTGTTTCAAAAACTCTCTAGGGCAAAGACATTTTCCCATAATTTTGACAACATAACACTATTTTTTTTGACTCAAAATGTTGTGGTGCATAAACTCAAAGTGAAATTATTTAGCGCAAAATGTCTTAAGTCTATCAAGTGATGACAATGATCTTGAGTCTAAAATGGCATTCAACCTAAATTAGAAATTGGACCTAGGTTCCCTCAAGTTTAGTTCAAATGGTGAACCCACTTAACAAATCAACACTATGAACTTATAAAGGTGCAATTTTGAATTTAGATTATTAGTGAAGGACTTAAACAACTTTGGTAAAGGTCTAGACTTAATTGGGCAGCATAACTATGCCAAAGTGGATGATATGACTCTCAAGCTTTTGATGAAATTTGAACTAGGCAAATTGATGATCTCATGTGGGTAGAATAATGCCTCTTTATTCAAAGGAAAAGTAGGACTATGTGTTTGGTTTGAATTTTGTTTGTTTACACCAAGTTTTGACTTCAAATAAGACTCTAATCTAGGACAAGACCAACTAATTAATCACTCTTAGATCCTAAACTGACAAGGTTACTTGTTATTTTCTAATCCATGAATATACATCATTTGAGAGGATTTTAAGTGTTCATCCAAAAGTAAATATGCATTATATAGCAGGGTTTTTACACCCTCCCTTCTCTCAAATGATAGTACTATGACATGGACCTTGAGTAGCACCTTACACCAACAAGACCTCCATGGCAAGTGGGGATTTATCTAAGATCTAAAAAGTTTCTAAATGTTTTAGGGGAATCAATTGCATAATGACTTTAATACTAAATAATGCAAACAAAAGCATAGATTTTGGGTCTATATCACTTGGCTTGTTGCAAAAAAAGTCTAATCTTTTTTTCAATAACTACATCTTATTATTCGCTTAGTGTATTGCAATGTCCAAAGTGCCACTATGTCCCATGTGCAACTCCAATTATGATCCAAATGAAGTCAATGTTAGGAGGTGAAATCCCAGGTCAAATCTTCCCTAAAGAAATTATCGAAGGTGATTAAGTCCCCCTTACAAGCCAAGTTTGCATAAAAATAAATAAAACATGAAAGTATAAAGACTTTAGGGTCATTTTCAAGGTCACCCAAACTTTTAACAAGTTTTTTGGGAGTACTTTAGATAACTTTCCTTCTAAGCCTTGGACTAGGCTACTTGCAATAGGAATGGAACTTTTGATTCCATGGGTTCCCTAAAGGGGATAAATGGAAGAGCATACACACAACATCCCTCTTTTTTCCAAACAAAATCTAATTAAATAACTATTGCAAACAAGAATTGACAAGTGTGTTCAATTTTAAGCCCAAATGAAAGATTTGGTGGTGTTTATTTGACCCCTTGGTCTTAGTTGAAAACTTTGAAAACATTCACCATAAACTTCTAAAAAAATCTTTATTAAACACCAAAACAAGGTTCCTAACTAATTTTTAAGCATGCAAAAGATGATCTAAACATGTTTTTGTCAAATGTCAAGCTTGGTCCTGCAACAAAAATGTTATCATGTCCTTTAGCTTTGAACCTCTTTTTAGTTTGAAACAATGAACTTTAGGAAAAGAGCTCTCAAGTTTGTATTTTAAGAAAAACATAGTGACTAATGTCAGTTTATATAACCGATGATGGTTACATTTTCTAACCAATGTCGATTATCCAACTGACATCGGTTATACCAATGTGACCAATGATAGGTATACAACTAATGTTGATTTTGTGAATTGACATCAGTTAAGATATGCAATCAATGTCGGTCTTACTTACTGATGTCAGTTACTATGTAAAATTGTGGCAAACAAAAATGGCAAAATAAAGTTAAAAAATCAATTTGCAAGAGTTTTAAAGGTCTAAATGAATATGTTAAATCTATAAAATGATCTTCTTCAGATGTGAGATGCATCTAGTCCCACTAGGTGTGCCATATGTGGATCTAGGAATTTGACTCAAGAGAGGATGGTTAATATGGTGTTAGTTCTAAAATGAAAACAAAATGAAAGAAACATACTAATAACATAACATCTATAGGCCTAAACATTAGGGAGAGCTTAGTTAATAAAAACAAATGACAAACACAACTAAAAAGTATGAAATAAAACACAAAATTTCCTTCACCTTCCTTAGATGTTCCAAATGCCTTTGTAGTAGTGGCTTGCTCTATTTTGTGCTCATGAAGTCCTCATTAATGGAATCTTGGCTACCTCCATCTCTCCTTCACACCTTTGGCTTATGGTTTGGATTGGTTTGGAATCAATTTGGCATGGCAACACTAATTTCAATGGATATTGGAATCATTTATGCATTATAACTTTACACCAAAATAGCTTAAAAATGATGTTCATAGCCTCTCTATTTACATATTTTTGAGAATGTGTAGAATCAATTTGAACCATCCATCCTGAAATTGAGATGTGTGGTTGAGGATAAATTCAATTTTACAATTAAAATTGATAAATAGACTCATCAATATTTGAGATAGAGGAGCAATTAAGAGGCATGGAGGGCTTTGATGAGGCATGGGAGGCATGAATCCTAATATTTGTGGCATCTATGGCCTAGGGATGTCTTCTCAAGAAATGAGGTCACTTGATGATGTAAATATTCCATATTCATTTCCAAAATAATTTATTCAACAAGTTTCCATGGAATTATTAATTAGGCCTTCATTTGGATTAATTAACTCTTAAGCATGTTTAAGAAATTTGTTCACAAATTACTTAAATTGATTAGAATGCCTTGTTATTGGTCCAAATTTTGATTGGATTGGAATTGGAAGTCACTATCAGATGCATTGAAACCATATTCCCATTTAGAATGTTACCAATAACAAATAACAAAGGCACGTGTCTCGTGCAAGAGATTTGATAAGAAAGAGCAATCTAGAGCACCCAGGTGCAAAATTGGCATTTGGACTCAAAATGATTTGATCAAAGTTAGTTGGATCATAAATTTCATTACCCCATTTAGGGATACCCTGGCTAAAATCGACACTTAAATATGTTAGTTTCACATCATTTAGCATGTTTCAGCATTTTTAGGCCAAATTGTGCATTTTTGGTGGAAATTGGTCAAAAGCCTAGTTGGAGGTCATCCATGGCTAGTTTTAGGTGTCTACAGTAGGTGTTCCCATGAATGCCTTAGAAATTTGTATTCTATATCATTTCACAAGGACCAAAAAAGATATATATGATGTACTTCGATTAGTCTAAGGTGTCATAGTGATTGAGCATAAGATTTTCCCTTAGGATGATATGACATTATAGGGGGCCATATGGCCTTAAATAGAGGATTAGAATGGGAACATGGTGAGCACTAATGAATGTATGTGAATATGAGAGGTGGAGTTATTGGTGGTGAATCAATGACCTAAAATGGAGAATATGATGGTGATTGGGTGATGAATTAAGACAAAGGGGAAAGGGGTGGTGTGAGTACTTGTGTTACCAAGGTGGCTTGATTTAGCACTAAAAACTTTTCTTTGGATGGAGGTGGTGGTTTAAGTATATTCTCTCCCTATTTTTCATCTACTCTTCCATTTTTTCTACATTTGGTTGCTCATGTTATTAGGTTATGATGTTTGATGTGAGACTTTCCTTCTAACCTACATGAGGTGTGCATGGATTACCTCCTCTAAGAGTTCATAAAATTTCCCCCACCCTTATATTTGAATGCACATCATCTTAAAATGACTTATCATTAGATATTATTCCTATTGGACAAGTCTGCATGCATCTACAATACTAGTAGAGTCTAGTTCACAAGTTCATCTTTGCATTTCCTTATTAAAATAAATTTTAGGATTAATTTTTGTTCTTCTCACACATTCATAGCTATCATCATTTCCTTTAATTCCATCCCAATTAGTGCATATAATTTTTTTTTTGAAATTTTTCTATGTTGTGTTTCCTTTTGTTCTAAGTCCACTTTGATTGATTGATACATCAGTATAATATCAATCATAATAGATTTAGGTACCTTGTTATAAAAAATTTCAGTCCAAATGGCCTTATAAAATAAAATTATTTTGCATCATATTCATATGTAATATTTTCCATATCTCTAAGTATGATTCCTTAGACATTAACTTGAGATACCATCAGTTTCTCATAGCCTAGCTTTATAAATAATTCTAATAGACCGGTATCTTGTTGTTCATTATTTCCTATCTTTAGATTATTTCATAGATTATTGTGGTAATTTATTCTTTTATTTCAAAAGTAGTTGTTTTGATGTGAACTACTTCCCTTTTGGTGACACTTCCTGTGATGTGGCTTGTGGTGGCACTACTTTCAAAAGGGTCACATTCTATACAATCATGTTGTATTAAAAATTGAGCTCCAACCAAATGATATGAATTGTGATAAATAATTAAAACTTATACACCTATAAATTCCCAAAACCATTTGATCAAATGATCACTCTATCATGTGGTTGTGTGATTGAAGCTAGAGCTATGATATAAACTTTCACCTCTTTAAAAATCCAAAGGTTCACATTGATGAGATATTTTAATTATATCAACCATTTCCTAAACTTTTTATCTTATTTATATGTGTCTTGTAGTTTATGATAGTCTAGGCTCACATAAGTAATAGTTGGTCAAAAATAATATTCTACAAATGCAGACCCTTATGGTGATTTCCACTATGTGAAATAGATCAACATGACCAAAAGTAGGTATTGAAACTATTGCTTCTTTCCTGAAAAATCCTTCTCTATATTTTTTATGATCTCATTGGCTAAATTTTTTCGCTAATTAAACTTGTCACCCAATCAAACCATCTTATATACGATGTCAATGACACCCATAGTGACCTATTTTTCACCTTTTGAGTTTTACCAATATCGCACCCCAAGATCAATTTTACCAATACAGGGACAACTTTGTTGATCACTAAGGTGATGTGGATGGTGTGGGTCATCCTTGAATTTAATAACGCTGCCTTGATATTGGGATGGAATGGTGGGCTCATCATATTTTATGGCTTAAGTGGTTTCTCCTTGCTTTTAACCCAATTTATTTTTCCACTATCTCGACTTTTATATGAATGATGATATATGATGATAGCCAAATTCCTCCATTTTTAATACTAAGTTTGGAGAAACTTCATATTTTTCCCAAACACTAGTTATAGTAGTCCTTCTAAATCAAATCCTAAAATTAGATCATGTTATGTGAGTGTACCCTCTACTTGACCAAAATATAGTTACGGATGTGGAGTGATGAATCATTCTTGCTTTACTACCTCAATTAAATCAAATGGGTGTGAATTGTCTCATTTCATTTACTAGATTGTGAGGCCAATCCCCATTTCTTATTTTTATAGTCTTATAAGTTGAATGAATGTGTTTCCATCTATTAACATCTCATATTTAACTTTGGCAATAGTGGCCTTTTGAATGGAACTAACATCTTTCCTATTATAATTAGCATGCCTTAGTTTATCAACCTCTATGTTTTTATTTTTTGTGACGATTTATTCTTTCCCATTTCTTGTGTAATTTTAATTAATTTTTATCATGCTTTCATGAAGTGAATTATGTGATGGATTTTAACTTAGCTCTTAAACTTTTTAGATCTATGTGTATTGTGTAAACTATATGCTTCCTACCCTTGTATCCCTTTTATCTTTGTTTTGTGTTGCCTTTTAAAGGATATGTTCATCTATTTCCCATGCCATTTATATTTTGATTAATGTACTATCTATTTAAGGAGTGGTAGATGTCCCTTTCACAGTATCTTTGAGGAAATCAATTTTTTATTTGATGCATGGCCAAATTTACTTTTTTCCTTTTTTGTAATTATTATTTTGAATTTAAGAAGGAAATATAAATTACACAGTTTACTTCTACTTTTTTATTTTTATATCTTGGAAATGAATTTATCATCGTAAGTTGTTCTAGCCTTAAAAGACATAATGTGTTGCAAATCACTCTCATAAATCTATTTTATCTTATTACTTGAGTACGTTACCAAGAACCTTCTTAGTATCCTTTGCCTTTATCTTAATCAAACGCATAAATTATATATAATAGATACTCTAATACCTACCACATGACTATAAAAATAAAATCTTACCCTAATTTTGCTAACTGACACTTTTTTTCTTTTTTTTCATTGTCTTGAATTAGTGATAGTTGTAGACACCTAAATTTGGTCTTTGACAATTTGAAAACACCAACTTTGACATACATTAATACAATTAGTAAATGTGCATGTATGTGAATCTTGAGCATACTTTCCTTCTATATTTCTACCCGTCTAATATCATATCCACCTCTATCCTCTAGATATTTATTCTAAATTAGTTTATTCTATACTTGAATCCTATAGAATCTTAGGCAAATATGCTCCATATTTCAAATCCATGTTTTTCACTTTTAGGATAGTATCAGTAAACTCATAAAATGTCTATTAGCATAGGTATCTTACTTTATTGGTAATGTCTAAGATCCCTCTTTGTATATTTTTAAAATTGTAAAGTCTCCATTAGGTTGGCCCAAACATGTTTCATGGGTTAGTCATAATGAGAAATCAACGAAGAGTCATCTAAAAATAAAAAACACCCATAAAGTTACTATTCACTTGGAAAGTCTTAAAAGCATTGAGAAATAACCTAGAACTCTCTTATAAAATTATCAAAATTCATACACACATCTCAAAATTTAATGGAGTAGCCCTAGAGTAGTCCATAGAGAAAATTTTGAATACATAATTTTATAGATGCATGGTGTTAAGTTTCAAATATCAAAAGATAAAATTACATTCTAGATTGTTCAAGATGTTTCACACATACAAGTAATTGGGAGGAATATATTTGGTTTGATCCCTATTCAAAGTATTATAACATAGGAAATGCTCATCCATTCAGTAAGGAGTGATTGGGGTCACTATAACCCAAAGTATTAACCCCTTTTTAAGGGCATATTGTGGTTAATCAATCATAATTAAGGTGTGGAAAAAAAATATAGAAAATAAGAATTTCAATGTAGGACCAAATAATTTCACACACAAATTCTAATTTTAGGTGCAAGCACAGGGCTCCCATATATTTCAAACCCCCACTTTGTGTAGGGACACTACTAGTAAACCTTAATGGTGTTGGTTACCATATGAGTCTAACTTTATTGTTATAATCCATGTAAGTCTTCAATCATTTTTCCTAATATGAAAAATTGATGAATTATATAGAGAATTTCCAAATTCAATGACATATTTTATGAGTAACAGGTAGATGAAATTAGCTAAGTACACCATCCTTCTCTTGCTTTGTCATTTGTAGATCAAGTAGTTTCAATATCAATTATCCCTTTCAATTTATGTTATCATGTTTATTACCATAATATAAACTAGTGTTTATTTTATATTTTTTTATATCTCTTGAGTGTAATATAGGCAAAAAAAATTATGGAACCTGATCGTTTCTTTGAAGATGAAAACCCTGAGTTTCCTTCTATATTAGGGTTTCAAATTTTTCTTAAGGTTTTAGATTGTTCCCTTCTCAAGTTTTATTCTTGGGTCTTTTATTCTATTAGGGTTTAATTTCAAGTTTGATTTTGATTTCCAATGGATCCAAGTTATTTTTAACAGTGTATTTCCTTTATCGATTGTATCATGCATTCATATCTAAGACAAGGAAAAGTAATGAATCAAAATTCAATAAAATTGGGGATGTTACTATACATGAATAATTCTTAGCTTCTATTGATAACATGTATTTCATGAATGTATAATCCTAAATGATTCTAGTTAATACTCACAGGGAATGGACATGTATAGCTCCTTTCACCCCTCCTTCCTCAAACATTTATGATGGAAATAATCAGTAACCCTCGCCTGTTATTTGATTTAGACTTATATCAAATCTAGAAGTGGTTGTTGGTACAACATGTAGAGGTATGATCCTTAATCCTATGGCACAAAGTGGGGGTAATCAAAATATACCTATTAGTATCCTTCCACCACCTAGAGTACCAACCTCTACAACTATATATTATGGCATAATATATCAACTTAAGAATACTCATATAAAACTCTCTATGCTATAATGAAATTTATAACACTGTGAAATATAAATTTACCAATAAATATGGACCTTGTTTATTTTGCATAAGTTTTAAATACATTAAAGTACACATTTTTTTGAAAAATAATATTTACCCACCCAAACAAATTTACATCAAAATATCCCATTATATATTTAGGTATGGATGTTAGATAAGGGGTGAAAGGGTTAAATAGTTAAGGGTCAATAATGGGTCAGGGTTAATCATTTGTAACATCATGTTATTCCAATTACTTGTTACTAATATTAATTTTATCCATAAATCATATATGAGCATTATGGGTTTAGAACATATCTTGCCAAGCTTTGGGAAAAAATAATTTTGATGTAACAATTCAGAATGAAATGTTACCCACTGCATTTCATGTGATGCCAAACCATTTAAATTACAACCTCTTACTTTGTAGACCTTGAATTCATGTTATGTATATTGTCTCATCCACCTTACATGGATGCTTAAAAATTGTACATGATATATGTTTGCCTACATGTTTTGTGCATAATAGACCTTTTAATTATTATAATGTTAAGGAACCAAATAAAGGATTTATACCACAATCGGATGTTACTCATTTATCCATCATACCTCTACTACAAGTTATGTTGGTAGAATAAATACATAATTATGAGATAGGGGAAAATAGTAAGACTAATGGAAATAAATCATCATCCCACCAGCCATGTCAATTTGGAAAAATGTGGTATAAGTATACCTTAGAATATATGAAACATTAAAGGAATAAATATTAGATTTTTAGTCATCAATCAATTCCAAATACCCAAACATAGAGAATATTTAGGATGTTATTGATGATGATGATGATAATGGCATTCCTAAAAACATAGATGTTACATCCCACTTTACCCTAGTGGAAATAACAATGATAATGTTGATTTTTGTTATCATTACAAATTATGGATTTTTATGTTATTACTGTTGTGATTTGTTAGATGATGATGTTTAGAATTTTAAATATGAGTTTGAGATTACAATGCTTAAATGGAATTATATGATAATGCCATTAATTTTGCATAATGTTTTGATATAAATGCAGTATTTCATTTAATGCATTATGTTATGTTAATATTTTTAGTTGTTTTATAATGATAACAAACTAATTGCCCTCTTTATCTAACTAAGGTGGATGCAAGATATCCTATCCATCATCTTGAAGTAGAATCATAAGGGAGGGAATCATAGGGGAGAGGGAAATATATCATGGCAGTTGGGGGCATAAAGAGAAAATTTGAGAACAGTCACACACTCACATAGTTGCTTGAATGGTATTTAGTTATATTTTGTTTTCGGTCTTGATGTATGATAATTGTCTTGTTATTTAGATAGTTGTAGTTGAGTTGTGTGATTCTATTTTATATGAAATGTACATTATGGTTTTGTTTGCATAATTATATTCTTATTTTGCTTACAAATGCCATACCCCAGTGTTACTTGCATACTAATTTTTCTTTGGGAGTCTTATTCTAGTGATGTTTGCATGATCATTTCTAATCATGCTTATTAATTATATCCTTGTATTGTTTGTATAATTATCTTGTTTTTTGAGTTATATTACCCTCTTAATTGCATAGTCATATTTCCAAAAAAATGTTTTAATGCATAATAATTGGTTTATATAATAAGTACCCTATTGACAGTGTCATGATTGAAAAAACTTCTTTTGATGGTCACTAGAATCCTTGGAAACAGTAAACCACCATATTTGTGTGCATATCCTGACCTCATGGAAATTATGAAACCATTATTAAAGGTATGTTAAAAAGTTTATTTTTTGTCTTGGGATATGGGATAATGAATAATTATGTAATGTGTATTGTGGATAAGTTAAAAACTCATCATTGAACTATAGTTTCCATGAATTATGTATAAAACACAAATATTGGAGGTAATTATTAGCTTTTGGTTGTTAGTAACTAGGGTTAGAGGAGTTATTTCTATCTTGGAAAATGCTACAAAGCATTGAAGGGCCAATTTTGTTAAGAAACTCAAAATGAACTTTGTCTATAGGTTTTTTATGGTGAGGGAGTTAATTGCATGTGTATGCAAAAATAATATAGGAGGCATGCAAACAAGGTGAAGTAGAGGTTATGTGAAAGGGAAATAAATGCATTGACTGTGGAGGGATAAAATGGAAGAAAATATTAAGGGTGAATGTTTCAAGAAAAGACAAGGTGTCATTTTCTATTTTCTAGGCAAGTAATAGTTTCTATAATATATGTGTATGAATGTTTATGGGTTTTCTTGATTTATTAGGTTTATAACTAGTCATAGTTAATCCCATGCCTATAGTACTTCACATTTTGATATTAATAATTAAAACCCCCATTGTGAAACCTGTGAAACTCAATGACTATGGAAATTATAGATCACAAACCTCTAAAAGTCATTATTTTTATTTTTTTAGCTTTAAATCAAAATGGAACTCTAAACTATACTAAAATGGTTGAATGGAAAACATGGTTATTTTGGCAAGTGTTTGCATGTGGATTATTAGTTTTATGAATCTTATATTTCTTATTTTTTACCTCCTATGGACTTAGGGGTGAGAGCTTGCTCTCACCCAAAAGTCCATAGAGGGGTTCCTCTTAATGAAACATTTTGAGTAAACTAAAGTTTTTAATTAAATAATACTTCGATCGACTTATCAAATTGATCTAGGGTTTGGAAAAAAATAGGGTTTTGATAGGTTATAAAGTATTGAATGAGCCTAACCCTAGACTTATAGGTTTTTGGAAAAAACTACCTAAAGGCCTAGAGTTAGTGGGGTTAGCTTTGATAATAGTATAATGTGGTTGTATGAAACTTTTGTTCTAGTATAATGTGGTTTAATACAAAATTTAGCCAAATTGGATCAAAACCATTGTGTGACACTTGAATTTTGGTTATATTGGTTGTAATTATGATCCTAACTACATTTAATGATACTTAAAGAGTTGTGCATAATTAGCACCTATTTTTGGCAAGTTAGCTATTAATTAAAATATATGACATTTGATAGGGTATATACTTGGAAAATACTAATAATTCAAAGAGATAATGATTAATACCAGTGTGCATTCTCATTTTATTATGTGTAACAGGGCCTACTGTGAATTAATAATGAATGTTAAAACAAAGATAAGGTTTTAGACTGTTGATAATGAGTTTTTAGTACTGGTCAAAATGATGAGGGATATTTAGCATAGGTTGTATAGTTATTGAATGTAACATAATTAGTCATAGTTATTAGTGAAAATTCATATGGAATATACATAAGCTAGATTTATAAACGATGATCATGACCACTCGAATGACATATTAGGGACTTATATAGCTAAAAAACACAATAGTATTGGTTATTATATTGTATGGTATATTATTTGAAATATGGAATCTCTAGACTTGATGCCATTACCATTGATATAAGATACTTGATGGGATGTAGGTTGTGAAGGGTTACACCTCTAAGGATGACCTGGATGTAACCAAAGTTGTGGTATTTATAAATATGAATGGTCATGTCTTTTAGATTCAATTTAATATTAAATCATAGAGATGTATGAATACTTATTCAATTGAAATGGATTTCCACTTAGTATTTCTCAAAAATAAAGTGTGTTTTCATTATGAAATTAATAAAAGTATTGTCCTTAATGCATGATTATGTATGGTGAAATTATAAATGAGGTCAATCAAATGTTTGATTAGTTAAACCAAGTTGTGATTCTTGTATTTTAGTGTGAAGGACTTCTAAATAATATATTTTTAATACTTCATATAAGATTATTTGATGTGTTGATTTTGATTATGACTACTACGAAATACTCATCCTTCTTATTAAGGGATGATGAATGACATGTAGGGAGCCTCTTTACTAGTCACTCATCATCAATCAATGAGAAGGATAATGTTGACTATACATTATAGCAGAGAGTATTGTTAATGTGGACTATGACCCAACTTCATTTAAGTCTAAAATCCATAAAATAATTTGGCCAAGTAATGTTATGTTTGTATACATTATTTTTCCAATGTATTTTCTAGTTTACATGCCTAAGTGATGTCATATTATATAGAGGAGTATGCATGGTCTGTATGACTGATGCATGTGATAGTGATTGTACTTTCACATTGTTCTTGATTAGTTATTGATGTCTACACACCATTATTTACCCTTTCAAAAATGGAAGTGCCACTCCTAATGGGGAGGTTTGTGGGGACTATTGGTCTATGGTTAGAGGTAAAGATTTTAGATGATGTTCTCTCTCTTTGTAACTTATCATGACTTTCAGAATTTGCTTACTCATGGCTAGTCAGGAGTTGATTTCTCATGGAAACTATTAAAATTTTGACATATTAACTTATTGTACCATTCAGCAGTGGTTGAAACTAGTATTGTATTATGATATAGTGTTACATTATATAATAGAGGTTGTGATTGTAATATTTATAAGTAAATGTAACATATAGTATATTTTATTTGATGATGATTCTTTCATGTTGTACCTAGGTTTTTATATTATTAAAATGTATAAATTATATTATTTTATTACCCATATTTGTACCATATTATTTAACTCTTGAGAGGACATATTTATGTTTAGTACTTGATTTAGTGGAATATGATCTTAATACCTTTATTATTTTAGAATACATTGGATTATGAAATAACATTGAATTAAATAATACTAAAACTAGTTGAGTGTGAAATAGTAATGATATTAAAAAAATGTATGGTAATTTCATTTTAAAATTAGTGGGTTACAACAGCATGTGTATCAGAGTGTAGGTTTAAATGCTTAAACCTAATGAGGCCACTAACACTGACCTACCTTTTCCTTATTTCTAGTAGGATAAAATGGTGTGTGAAAAGATGAGTGTTGAAATAAATACTTCTAATTAATATAAGAAACCAAACCCAAACCCTTTTTTAGCAAAGCAAGTTTCTAAGCTTGATCAAATCCTCACAATCCTGAATGAGACATTGGACATAATATCAACCCTAAAATAGGAAGTACAAGGGCATGATGAGGAAGAAGAGCAAGAAGAATAATAGGTTGATCAGGAATAGAACTAAGAGCAAGAGCATGTTGAAGATCATCAAATTAGAAAAACACAGGTGGATACAGAACTTGAATATGATATGAAAAAGGTGAACACACTAAAATTTGATTGAACAATGCTAGGATATGAGGCTAAAGGGTGGCCCACTAAATGGAGAGGTATTCAAAAATTTGAAATTAATCGGAAGTGATAAAAGTGGTATGGGGAGCATGCAACAGGTTAGTGAAGTAAAAACATGGTGGGCCAATAAGAAAATGGAAATGGGACTTGATTATACCACCACCCTATGGGATAATTTTTTAACTTTTTTTAGGGTATGGTGGCTTCTACAACTCTATTTTGATCAAAAACTAATATATTTTCAAAATCTAAAGCAAGGAGAGATGACAGTGTATGAATATTGGGAACAATTCATGAAACTTCTCAAATATGTTCCCTAATATCATAAATATGAATGTTTCCAAATATATAATTTCATATTGGGTTTGAGGCTATATATTATATGTGAATTGGATGTGCATAGACCCATCTCCATGGATCAAGTCTTAGATAAAAATTGTCAAGGAACAAAAGCTCAAATATCTCGTTAAGGTAAGAGATAAGTATTAGAAGAAGTTCAGTGGTCCAAATACTTCATTTAAAAATAAGAATTGGAAGTACAATGGGGATTTAAAAAACATATTCAATATCAAGAATCCCAAGTTAGCAGTGATTCTAAAATAAGAAAATAAGGTATGACTTCAAGGATGGAAATAAATGAGGTAACCCACCTAAAATAAAAGGATTGCTAGGTGGATGTTTTACCTGTAAGGGTGATCACCATGCAAAATATTGAACACAATAGAAAAATGGTATAAAATTCAATAATCTTTCCCCCTCATCTTATTAGTAGGGGACTTTTCAACATAATATCCATGCAACATTTAGAAAGCATCAAGCTAAATTTCAGATCTCACCCATAGAGGTGTTAGGTAATTTTTTTGGGCATCATGTTTCTATTTTAATATATATTGGGGATACTTAATTTTTCATTTGTCTTCAATTTCTTAATAAACTACCTATAAAATTTATGCATATGGAAAATGCATTGACTATACAATATGGGAATTAATCTAGGGTTAAGGTAGATAAGTGTTTAGTGGAAGCAAAAGTGATATTACCTGATTTCACTATTGTAGTAAACTTGTTTTCAATTTTGATAAGATCATATGATGTGATCTTAAGATTTAATTGGCTTTGGAAGCAAAAGGAAAAGGTATATTTTTTTGTGAAGAAATTCGAGTGTATAAATGATTTGAGAAATCAAACTCAAATCCATGGAGAGAAAAAGGAACTTAAGACAAAATTTAGCCATCCAATTAAGGAAGAATCAATAAAAAGGTTGTCATGTGTTTATGGCTAATATTTATGAGGTAGGAGAACCTAAATAACCTACCATAGAGGACTTTCCCATTTTGCATGAATTTCATGATGTTTTTCAAAATATCTACCTAAATTACCTCCCAAAAGGTAATTTGACTTCATTATTATTAGCATTCTAGGATCTGAACCTTAATTCAAGGAACCCTATAGAATGGCAACAATTAAACTTGTGGAATTGAAATCCCAACTCCAAAAGATGTTTTCTAAGGGATTGATCTGACGTAGTGCATCACTTTGGGGAGCACATGTGGAGTTCATCAAAAATAAGGATGGGACCCTTAGTTTATGCAATATTATAGGATGTTGGACAAATAAAACATTAAAAACATGTATCCTTTACCCTATATTATTGATATTTTTGATCAAATGTGAGGAGCAATAGTCTTTTCAAAAATTGACCTTAGAGTAGGGTACCATTAGTTAAGGATCAAAGAGGAAGATATTCCTAAAACTAATTTTAGGACGAGGTATGGACACTATGAATTCATAGTTATATCTTTTGGGGTAACAAATGCACCCACAACATTCATGAATATTATGAATAATGTGTTTATATATTACTTAAATCAATTTGTGCTTGTCTTATTAGATGATATTTTGATATATTTCAAGGATAAATAAGAGCACTTACAAAACTTATAGCTAGTATTATAATGCCTACATAAGCATAAACTCTATATAAAACTTTCAAAGTGTGATTTATTTTAGGAGGTGCAATATTTAGGGCATATCATTTCAACTAAAGGTATATTCATAGATCTAACAAACATAAAAGCTATCCTACAATGGCCAACACCTAAAAATGTTCATGAGGTGCATAGTTTTATGGGTTTAGTAAAGTATTATAAGAAATTTGTACCCAGTGTTTCAAAAATATCTAATCCCATCACCTATTTGTAAAAGAAAGAGTAACAGTTCTTATGGAGTGACAAGTATGATTAAGCCTTTCAATCCTTAAAAAGAGGCTTACATTTGCACTAATGTTGCATGTTTTGCATCTAAATGGCCATTTTGTTATGGTAACAAATGATTTTGGGGATGGTCTAGGTGGAGTATTATTGTAATAAAGCTCAATAGTACCTTATAAATCAATAAAATTGAAGCATTACAAAGCTAATTATGCTCTGGATGATTTGGAATTGGCTTTTATGATGCATGTTTTACAATTTCAGAGGCATTATCTATTGGAAAATCCTTTGATCTCAAAATTGATAATCTAGGAATCAAGTATATTTTCACACAACCAAATTTGAATTCTCAAAAAAGGTGATGGCTTGAGATTTTTTTAGACTATGAATTTGATATTAACTACATAAAAGGCAAAGAGAATATATTTTAGATGCTCTTAGTCACAGAAGGTACATAACAGCTATGGCTACTATTATAACTATCTTTCAAGATCAGGTTATCAAATTCTCTCTAGGAGATAATTCTATGAGCAGGTTAGGAAAGCCCTGGTATAAAATGCTCAAGATTTAAAATATGAAGGATTCCATTTTGATGAAGATATAATCTTAAAGTTTAAATAGACAATGTATATACTAGACAAATAATTTGAGATTCACAATGCTTAAGTAACTACATAACACTCCATATTATGGTCATCATGGAGTGACCAATCTCATGACAAAGTTAAAGTCATTATATTTTTGGAAAGGAATCAAGAAAGATGCAGCTAATTTTGTGTCATGATGTTTATAATTCCAATGAGTAAAAGTAGAACATGTTCATCCTATGGGATTAGTGTACCCTTGTAACATTATATAATGGAAGTGGAAAGTCATTATCATAGACTTCATCTAAGGGTTACAAATGTCTATAAAAAGGCATGATATTATTTTGGTGGTAGTTGATAAACAAACTAAGATAACACATTTTATACTAGGAAATTCGATAGATGATGCACTGGTTTTGGAAAAAACTTTGTGTAGGAAATTTACAAGTTGCATTGATTTTTGGAGAAAATCATTTCTGACAAAGATACATATATGACCTCTAGGTTTTGGCAAACTCCTAATGCAACCTTGGGGACTCAACTTAATTTCTACATAACCTATCATTTTGAAATAGAAAGGGTAAATCAGATGTTATAGGATATTTTGAGGATGCATTGCATGAACCAAAAATACATATGGGAAGAATACCTTCCACTAGTTGAATTTGCATATAATAATTCTTTCCATTCAGATTTTAAAATGGCACCTTTTGAGGCTTTATATGGTAGAAAATGTAGATCACCTATCATCTAGGATAAATTATAGGATAGAGTAGTTTTTGGGCCTAAAATGCTTGTTGAAATGGAACAATAGGTGAGGTTGATTCAAAAAAGATTTGCTAAATCCAACGGTAGGTATAAAATATATGTTGATTTAAAATTAACATTAGGTAGTTCTCAATTAGATATAAAGTTTTTATGAAATTTAAACCACATAAAATCAATTTAGAAAATTAGCCAAGTTATCACCTAGATATGTACCTAACCTTTAGAGGTTATGGATAACCTTGTTGTATAAAGACTTATTTTTCCACCAGAACTTGTTCAAATTAATAATGTTTTTCATGTGTCTTATTTGAATAAATATATGGCTAATCCTTCACATGTGTTTGATTGGAATTCTTTAGAGTTTCTAAATCCAGGAGTGGTAACAATAAAACCCCTTAGAATGCTTGAAACACGCAAGCTCAACTTACATAATAAATAAGTGGCTTAATGCAAGGTTAAGTGAAACCAATATTATGAAAATAGTGCCAGTTAGGAGGATTATGAATAATTTCATGAATTGTTTCCTCATTTATTTGATTGATAGATTATGTTGAACTTATGACAATTATTGTATGTTTGTTTTAATAATGACATCCAAACAAATGACTTTTCCAAGGGGTAAGGATGTTACATCCCACTTCGCCCTAGTGGAAAGAACAATGACAATGATGGCTTACATTACCATTAGAGATTATGGATTGTTATGTTATTACTGTTGTGATTTATTAGATGATGATGTTTAGCATTTTAAATCTATGTTCAATATTACAATGGTAATAGAATTATATGTTGATGTGATTACTTATGCATAATGTTTTTATATAAATAAAATAGTTAATTCAATGCATTATGTTATGTTAATATTTTATATTGATTTATAATGATTGTGGACTAATTACCATATTTATCTGATTAATGTGGATGCAGGATATCCTATCCATTACCTTGTAGTAGAATCTTGATGGAGGCCATCATAGGGGAGAAGATGGAACATCATGGTAACTATGAGCAGAAAGAGTAAACTTGATAACAATCACACACTCACATAGTTGCTTGAGTGATATCTAGTTAATGTTATTTTGTGTCTTGTTATGTGATAACCATATTGTTCTTGAGATAATTGTGTTATGTGTTTCTATTTTAGATGACCTATACATTATGATTTTATTTACATAATTAGATGCTTGTTTCAATTATAGATGGCATACCCCTATTTTGCTTCCATAACAATTTTTCTTATGGAGTCTTATTATTATGTTGATTGCATGATCATATTTAGTCTTGCTTGTTGACTGTATCCTCATATTATTTGTATACTTGTCTTGCTTATTCAATTATATTCTCATATTGCCTGCATAATCATATTTATAAAATAAAGGTTTTAATGCATAACATATTGGTTTATATAATAAGGACCCTATTAAGAGTGTCATTATTGAAAAAATATATTTTGATGGCCATTGGAATCCTTAGAACACTAAACCACCATAGTGATGTGAATTGCATGACCTTGTGGACATTATGAAACCATTAACAAAGGTAAGTTAAAAAGTTTGTTTATTATCTTAGGACATGGGATATGGAATAATTATTTAATATGTATATTAGATAATTCAAAATATCATCATTGAATTAGGGTTTCAATGAATTATGTAGTAAAACACAAATATTAGGGAAAGTTACTAGGTTTTGACTACTATTAACTCATGTTTGAGGAGTTATTTTTGTCTTGGAAAACCATATGAAGTGTTTAAGGCCTAGTTCTATTAAGGAACTTGAAATGAACTCTATCTACAGTAAATGCATACATTTAGTAGTCTTTTATGGATATATAGTTGATTGTAGGGGTATGTGGAAAGAATATAGCAGGCATGCAAATGAGGTGAGGTAGAGGATATGTGAGAGGGAAATAAAAGAAGAGAGGGGGAAATGGAGAAAACACATCAACTATAGAGCAAGAAAGGGAAGAAAATATCAAGGGTGAATGTTTAAAGTAAAGAGTAACTATCATTTTCTATCTTCTAGGCAAGTAACAATTTCTACAAGATCTATATATGGATTTTTATGAGTTTTCTTGCTTGATTAGGTTTATAACATGTTATAGTTAATGTTATGCCTATATTACTTCACATTTAGATATTAAGAATGAAAAACCTCATTGTGAAACCTGTGAAACTCAGTGATTATGGAAATTATAGCTTAGAAACCTTTAGAAGTCATGATTTTTATTTTTCAAGCTTGAAATCAAAATGAAACTCTAAACTATACTAACATGATTGACTAAAAAACAAGGTTATTTGGACAAGTGTTTGCATGTGGATTGTTGGTTTTGTGAAGCTTTTTCTTTTTTATTTTCTACTTCTTATGAACTTTGGGGTGAGAACTTGCTCTCACCCATAATCCCATAGAGGTATTCTCTTAACAAAACATTTTGAGTAAACTAAGTTATTGATTAAACAATATTTTTGTCAAATTATAAAATTACCCTAGGGTTTGAACAAAATAGGGTTTTATCAAGTTATAAAGGGTTGAACAAGCCCAACCCTAGACCTGTACGTGCTTGGAAAAACTACTTATAGGCCTAGGGTTGGTGTGGTTTGATTTGGTAATAATATAATATGGATGTATGAACTATTTTTAGTATAATGTGGTTGTATACAAACTTTTTTCTCAAAACTTTAGCCAAGGAGGATCAAAACCACTATACGACACTTTAATTTTGTTTATATTAACTTTAATTAAGATCCTAACCATGTCTAATGATACTTAAAGAGTTTTTTATAATTAGGACCTATATTGGGGAAGTTAGCTATTGATTGAAATATATGTCATTTGATAGGATATACTTGGCAACTACTAATAATTCAAAGAGATGATGATTAATACCAATGTACATTCTCATTGTATTATGTGTAACAAATAATAGTGAATGTTGAAATAGAGATAGTAATAAGGCTATAGCCTATTGATAAGGAGTTCTTATATTTGTCAAAATGATGAATGATATTTAGCATGGATTGTGTTGGTTGAATATTTTGTCGATCAGCGTACTGATAAACAAAATAGGTCTAATCAGCCAAAGTAGGAAGATTAGTCATCCAAATGTGTAGGTTTACCACATCAGAAGGGGACTGATCTCTCCTCTCATCAAGGGGAGGTTCCCTATAGGTATGCTATATATATATATATATATATATATATATATAAGTAGAAAATAATACTCAAGGGTAGGACAAACCATCCATCTCTCTTTTATCATAGATGATGCATGCAGATCAAAGGAGAAACTCAAGGAAAAAAATAGAAATCACTCCTCTTCTTTCAAAAGTACTATTCAACAAGCCACAAGAATACTCCTGGAAGTAATTTGCAAAATGTAAACAAAGATGTAGTAACCAACAAATCAAGATGTAGCACAAAGTCTTCACCTGAATTACTCAAGAGTAAGATATGAAGGACAATGAGGGCACAAAGTCATCCCAAGGTCCTTTACATAGAAATGAAAAGAAAACACACTAAAGGCAATTATGGGGGCACAAAGTCTCTCCACACTTAACTCTTCAGGACACCTTCTTAACTACTTTCACTAATTTTGCTTGTTGAATTAAAGGAACAAAAAATATATCAAGGAAAAAGACATAAGAATAGTTTCCCCAACAACAAAGATATCACAACACAAAGTCTGAAAAGTCACTTGCTTTCTTATTCCAATAAAAAAATGTGATCAACAAACTAAGCTCAAAGTCTCAAAAATGCCTTTCAATTTGGGCAGAGTTTCATTTTGATTGTCAAAAAGAGATCCTTTATAATAACAAGAGAGTCTCTTATATAGCCACTTCAAGAAGGACTCGGGAACAGTAACACATCATGTTGCATTGAAAAATTGTTAGGAAGACAGGCTAGAAATTGGGGGCATCTACCCATTTTTTTCTCAATGTATAGAAACAAGTCATGCTATTAAAAGTTTGCAACTTTCAATGTCCACCTGGCGATCTGATCCTTCCTTCATCGATCCTTCTTTTCTGGTTAATTGAATCAGGTCTTGGATTCAATTTGTTGTTCAGTTCCTTCCTCACTTTCTGCTGGTCTTGGCCTTAAAGCCTATGAATGCATTCAGGTTTGTAGATTACAAGGATGAATGGCTATTTTATGAGCTTTAAAATTGACGTTCGCGCACCCGTCAATACATTTTCAATGGCTAGTTCGTTGTCTTGAATTTGACGTCTTTGAGCGTGTCACCCCTTGGTCCTTCTTCAGCTTTTCTATTTGGCACTTTCCAAAAAAGAACCTACCCTTTTGGGCCTTAAGAAATGATCTACTTTGGGTTGGGAAGAGCCCCCCGCAAGGGTATCTGCCCTTCGAGCGGTCTTTGGATGGCCTTCGGGCTTCTTTATTCTAGTGGGTCACTAGATTCTTCCTTCGGATTTATTGTTTTACATCTTCTCAAAGGGAAGGTGACCCTTTAGATTCAAGGAAGTGTCCTTCAATTTGGCAGTTGAGAGTCCCACACAAGGGCACCTACCCTTCCAGGTCCTTTGGTGGCCTTTTCCTTAGAGTCTTCGCAGACATTTCCCACGGAAATTTCCCGCAGACAAAAAGTCCACAGAAATTTCCCACGGATAAAAAGTCTATGGAATTGTTCTGTTTGTCTTGGTCTTTACAAATTCCTTCGATATTTCCTCCCACAGCTTCTCTGAATTCTTTCAGACTTTTTGTCTGAAGGAATTCCTTCAGACAAAAGTCTGAAAGAATTATGACTTTGTGGCCTTCTTTAAAAATGACCCTTTTAAAGGGTACTTTTGTCGACTGAGTGCTCTCTGCAAGGGCGCTTGTCCTTCAGGAGGCTCTTTGAACTTTTGCATTTTAATCACTTCTTTGAACCATCTGAGTGAACTACTTGGTTGAACCAAGTCGTTGAACTGTTTGATTGAACCAAACGTTGAACCAATCCATTGAACCATTTTGTTGAACCATTCCGTTGAACCAAGCCAATGAACCAAGCTTTGAACCAAAATGGTTCAAGCTAATGGTTCAATTAAATGAACCAAGTCTTTAAACCAAGCAGATGAACCAAAGCATTGAACCACTTGGTTGAACCTGCCTTTGAACCGAAAGCGTTGAACCTTTCAAACTTTGAACTCGTTGAACCTTTGAACCAAACTGGTTCAATGGTTCAACGGTTCAAGCCTTCTTTGCTTAGATGCTCACTGATGAAGACATTTGATTGAACCAAGGCACTGAACCAATCCTAAAAATGACCAAGTGTTAGAAACTAATTATTTTGGTTAAACCCACCTGCAGAAGTCTTTAAACCTATAGAAATGAACCTGCTTGCAGAGTCCGTAGAAATCAAGTATGTAGCAATCAGCCTGTAAAGCCTATTGAACTTGGCCTGTAGAGTCCGTAGATTCTTGAGAAGTTTGAAAAATGAGGAATTTGAATGTCCAGGACAAATTTCGAAAAGGGAAGAGACAATTTTGGTCTGTAAGACCAAAATAGTTCAAATGTTGTCCCAAAAATGAGTGATATTTTTGGGGTACAATAGATTGTATAGTGACTGAATGTAACATAATTAGTCATAGTTCTTGGTGACAATTTATATGGAATATACAAAAGCTAGATTTATAAACGATGATCATGACCACTTGGATGACATAGTAGGTACTTATATAGCTACAAAATATAATAGTCTTGTTTATTCTATTGTATGGTATATTTTTTGAAATATGGAATCTCTAAACTTGATGCCATTACCATTGATATAAGATCCTTTATGAGGTATAGGCTATGAAGGATTACACCTTTAGGGCTTACCCAGATGCAACCAAAGTTTTAGTATTTATAAATATGAATGGTGATGTCCTTTAGATTCAATTTAATATTAAATCATAGAGATGTATGAATTCTTATTTAGTTGAAATGGATCTCCACTTGGTTTTGATATAAAATAAAGTGTTTTTCCCTTATTATATTAAATAAGAGTATTATCTTTGACGCACGACTATGTATGATTAAATTATAAATGAGGTCAATGAAATGTTTTATTAGTTAAACCAAGTTTTAATTCTTGTACAATTGTGTAAAATAATTCTAAATAGTATCTTTTTAGTACTTCATATAGGACTATTTGATGTATTGATGTTGATTGCTAATGCTACCAAATAGTCATCCTTCTCATTAAGGGATGATGAACAACAGGCAGGGAGCATCTTTACTAGTCACTCATCATCAATTAATGAGAAGGATAATGTTGACTATATATTATATAAAAAAATATTGCTAATGTGAACTATGATCAAGCTTCATTTTAAGTCCAAAATATATAAAATGTTTTAGCCAAAGTAATGTTATAGTTGTATACATTGTTTATCCATTATGCTTTCTAGTTTACACACATGAGTGATGTTATATTAGATAGAGGAGTATCCATGATATGTATGATTGATACATGTAATAGTGTTGTATATTCACATTATTTTTTATTAGTTTTGATGTATGCATCATCATTGTCTAACCCTTCATAAAATGAAGGGCCACTCCCAGTGGGGAGGTGTGTGGGTGAACTTTGGTCTATGGTTCGAGGTTGAGTGCCCAAATTATGCTTTACCTCCTTATAACTTGTCAATTTTTTTAGTAGTTACTTACCCATGGCTATTCAAGAACTAATTTCACATGGAAACTATTGAACTTTTTATGTATTAACTTATTATACTATTCAACAGTGGTTGAAACAAGTATTCCATTATGATGTAGTTTTACATTGTACAATAAAGGCTATTATTATTATTTTTTATGGTAATGTAATGTATTGTATCTTTTAGATGATGATTCTTTCATGTTGTACCTATGTTTTTTTATTGTTGAATTATAAAACTGAGATTATTTTATTGCTCATCTTTTTACCATACTATTTAAGTCTCAAAATGTTAGATTTATGTTTAGTACATGATTTAGTGAAACCAAATCTTCATAACTTTATTAGTTTAGAATACATTGGCTAATAACTAAAAAATGAATTAACAATGATAAAAAAATGAGCATGAAATAGTGATGATATTTAAAAAATGTATGGTAATTTCATTGTAAAATTAGTAGGTTGAAACAATAGATGAATACTTGTCTCATCTAAACTTTACACATATATCATGAGGGGGTCTCATCTAAACTTTATACCTTTATCAAAATAGGGTCTCATCTAAAATTTATGCCTATATCACAAGGGGAATATCAAGATAATTCAAACATGATGAGCATTGATAACTTATGATGTCTCCTTCATACTCAACCTTCACTCTATAAAATTAAAGGAAGACACCCTTCAATACCTGATAAAAAGTGGATACCCTATGGTACATCATCAAATAGAATATGATCCACATTATAAGTAAAATATGAAAGTAACTTCAGAGGCATGTTTCAACATTAAATCAAAAGAAGAATATCTTTAAATAAGCACTCAATTGAAAAAAATATATAAAATATAGCATGACTAAATTAAAATAAGAGAAACACATAACACAATGTTTAGTTGATGAATATATAGAATTTGTATGATATTAATTAAAAAATATAGACCACATATGGGTGTAACTTTAGTAACCAATTAAAATTACACATCGATGATTAAAAATTGGTTTTTGGACACATGCATGAGTGGTCCAATTCCCTTAGAGACGGTTTAACCATATTATGATTAAATACTAGGTTCCACATACACTAATTAATCCATTACATCCTATAGTAGTATTACAATAGACTTGTGAGCATGTTTTATAAAGACACAGATGCATTATCCTAGTATACAAAAAAATACACATGTTACTTTAACTAGTAGAGATACACATTAGATACACAATTATATTGATTAGACTGACGATTCTAGATACATATTATTAGGATGCTCTTGGATATAAAAAGTTTGAGTAGTTCCTTCTATAATGCATAGATGCCTCAAATACATACATTGAAATCAAGTGGTTAAAGTTTAAGGCATTTCAAATGAAGACCCTCCACAAGCAGTGGTAGCTTCTCTTCTTTCCCCACCACCAACATAGTTGGTTTTGGCACCTATTCAAGAGCATCATAGAAATCCAATCAAGGCATCTACTCCAAAGTGAATTATAAAGATAATTGGTGCAAAAATTCAAGAGCATAGTATAAAATTAGTTGTTGCACCTATACAAAATCTATCTATATAGTTAGTTAAAGGGAAAA
The DNA here is from genome assembly GCA_037957365.1 of Torreya grandis. Taxonomy (NCBI): domain Eukaryota; kingdom Viridiplantae; phylum Streptophyta; class Pinopsida; order Cupressales; family Taxaceae; genus Torreya; species Torreya grandis. Next base: position 1,526,674 of record JARHVA010000207.1, read on the forward strand.
GGTTATATCTTCCCAAATAGAATGCTTCATTTTAAAGTCTTAGACAAGGTTTAAATAAATATCCTAAAACAACTCTTAAGATAATTTTGCATGTTCTAAAACATTTAAAGATAATTATAAAATAGTCTTCACCAAGTCCTATACCTTCTCCAGTTATGAATACGATAATGAAATCTATAGGTAGTGATCATGATGGTTATGATAAAACTGCTAAACTAATATTTAGGATCTAGATATGAAATTAATTAGCAAAACATATAAATTAATATTGAATAATTTATATAGAACATAAATATTTGTCATGAAAAAACCTCAAAGAGGTGAAAAACCCACCAATGTGATATTCATATATTTGAGAAACTTTGCACCCCAATACAAAGTCTTCCCTTATCACTTCTTCACAGAATGGCCTTCACAAAACTCATAGGTTGAGTATGATCAAATAATTTCATATTTGAATGTATTTTCACAATAGGGTAAAACTCTACTTATATTGAATAATCAAGGGAGGTGACCATTGTAAAAATAACGGGTCCATCCATCCTGATAAAAGTAATTAATTAAAACACTTGGTAAGTATTAAATAACTACAATAATATTATTTATTTTCACGAGGTTTCCACCTTGTGTTAATAAATAATATATTATTATTTATTTATTTGCCAATGTAAACTAAGGGTTAATAATTACCACTTAGACATTAATTGCTCTAACACTCCCCCTTAATGTTAAGTGGGGATAAATGTCATAGTCACCTAAAAAAAAAGAATTATACTATGTACACATTTGAAATATTTAAAAACCTTCATCATGCCAAACACCACCTTTTGAAACAAAAAGAATTATAATTCATAAAATACTTGAAAGTAAGTTTAGGCTAGCATGATCACGAGACTACATTTCATAGTTTCTCATGAATAATCACTAAGCATTTTCAAAGCCTTTTATAACATAAAGACCTCTATTACAAAGTATGTTTTTAATGTAATGGGGTAAAAAAGTAAAACTTCCACACAAATTTTACTTAAATAACACAAATTTCACATGAATTTTACAATATTTTACATTGAGAAGAAGTATAGCGAAGAAGAAAGTACACGTGGTCATTAGAAAATGGCATTGTCATGCACACTCCACCTCGATAGAAACTCTAAGAGGCCCAACATTGCATGAAATTAACAAATTTTGGTACCACCAAGTGGTTTTGTGAATATATCTACTATTTGTTCATCCATAAGATAGAAATGCATATCAATATCACCATTGAGGACTTTCTCTTAAATAAAATGTACATGAGCTTCGATATGTTTAGTTATTTAGTTTTGTACTTAATTTTTGCCATAGCTATATAACTTTGATTATCACAATAAAGGATGGTACTGTAAGAAACATCCAAATGAAGCTCTCACAACAACCTTCATAATCACATGACTTCTTTGGCAGCTTCCATAGCACTTATGTACTCTACTTTAGTAGAAGAGATAGAGACAGTAGGTTGCTTCTTGTTGTTCCAAGTGATAACACTTGTAGCACTCATAGGAAAAGAATGGTGTAGAAGTAGTATTTTGGAGACACTCAGTAAGATGAATAGTCCACCAAATAGTCTGAAAATTTTCCACTCTTCTTGAATTTGCCCGCTAAAAGTAATTACAGGTTCAAAAATTTATTTTTGGGAGAAAAACTTTCTTTTTCACTCTACCAGGTCATATTGTGCCACCTAAAGGAGCTTGGAAAAAATAAATTAAAGATTTTAATGCTTTAGAGAGATAATCAAGGGGTTTGGTAGTTAAAATAATTGTTAAAATAACTTTTAAACACTATAAACCACCACCATAATCAATTTAGATAATTGGTTGAAGTTTTTAGACTCCATAGGCCATACTTGGGTCATACAAAAGCTCTTAATGGAACCTAGACTAAAATAAAATCCTTCAAAAATATTTCCTTTTCTCTTGAGTGGTTTTTGGATTAAGATCCAAGGTGTGGAAATGATGAACCATATCTCCTAGAGATTAAGCAAAAAAAATATTCTTCCTCTATGTCTTACACAGGGTTGCAAGAGGCTTAAGATAATTTTAAAAAAATGAATAAAATCTAAATTATTTCAATGCAATGCAATATGCTTGATAATTAAACCCGCTTACAAGGCTCTAAAACCATGATAGAACTGATAAACCAATATATAGGATCTAGATATGAAATTGATTAGCAAAACATATAAATGAATACTGAATAATTGACATAGAACACAAATATTTATCATGGAAAAACCTCAAAAAGGTAAAAATATCCACCAATGTGATATTCATATATTTGAGAAACTCCACACCCCAACACAAAGTCTTCCCTTATCACTTCTTCATAGAATGGCCTTCACAAAACTCATAGGTTGAATATGATCGAATAATTTCATATTCAAATGTATTTTCACAATAGGGTAAAACCCTATTTATATTGAATAATCAAGGGAGGTGATCATTGTAAAAATAATGGGTCCATCTATATCGATAAAACCAACTAATTAAAACACTTGGTATGTATTAATTAACTATAATAATATTATTTATTTTTATGAGGTTTCCACCTTGTGTTAATAAATAATATATCATTATTTATTTAATTAATTACCAATGTAAGCTAAGGGTTAATAATTACAACTTAGATATTAATTGATCTAATAGGTTATTATATGACACTTGTTGTTTTTATGTGCTTAGATACATCTATGTATAGCATTCCTCACCGATGGAAAATTAGGCTTTAACTCTTTGATAAAAACATGTACTATGATCATGTTGGATGGTGGAGCTTGATCTTATTAGAATACCTAGTTCCCAATGGAGGTATGTAGGTGGGGGGACTTTCCCCTACCACTATGGTCACCATGGGGGTTCCAGGGGGATCCCTCCTGGTGGAGATTTGGGGGCAGTGCCCCTAAAGCAAACATTTTATTAAAAATGCATTGTAAAATATTATAATTTCATAGTAATTATGGAGCATTCACTATTAGGTTGTAGATCTAGCAGTATAAATTATGATGGTGTTTTTTGACTTAATATGTAATCCTCTTTTGATATGAAGGCATGCCAATAATGGTGTCATATTGTGCATGAGTGAAGAGGAGATTATAGTGGATGTATTTTGGATTTATCCCTTCATTTGTTAGACTGAATAAGAGAATAACTATTTGTTTCTATGTGGATGTAGCCCATATTAAGTGAACCATGTTAAATATGTTTCTCTTGTATTATATTTTTTACATTTTATTTCTATCTTTATTATATTAAAATCACTCTGTGTTCTAAATTCTTAACAACTTGTATCAGATCCAAAAGTTTATTTGGTAGATAAAGTCATAGGAAAAGAGGGTTCCTAGTTCAAGTGGGAGCAATGGTGAAAGAAGGCAAGTTTAAGGTCTAGAAGTTCAACGAACAAAACTACTAGCTATGGAAGATGCAAATGGAGGACTATCTATATCAGAAGGACTTTTCCTACCATTGAGTGGAATAACAAAGAAGCTAATGACCATGAAGGATGAAGAATAGAAAGTTCTTAACAGAAAGGCACTAGGAATAATATGACTGTGCCTAGTAGTGTTAGTGGCCTTCAACATTTCAAAATAAAAGATAATAAAAGATGTGATAAAATCATTGGATAAATTTTATGAAAAACCCTCAGCCTTTAATAAAGTATTTCTTATGAAGAATTTACATAATATGGAGATGTTAGAAGGTGGGTCTATTGTTGATCATTTAAATAAATTTAACATGGCCACAAATCAGTTAAGCTATATAGGAGTAAAATTTGATGATGAAATTAGGGCTCTTTTGATTCTATGCTCATTGCCAAAAAGTTGGAATGGCTTAGGCATGGATGTGATTAATTTTTTATTTGGTTCAAACACTTTAAAATTTAATGATGTTATTGGTGTTATTCTTAGTGAGAAAATGCAATGGAAAAGCATAAGTGAGACATCAAGTAATGTTTTGACTATGGATAAAAGGAGAAGACAAAAGGATAGAGGAAAGGGCCTAGGGAATTGTGGGAAGTCTAAAAAAGGTATATCCAAATCTAGAGGAATGTTGGTGTGTTGGATTTATAGGAAGAAATGACACCTAAAGAAATATTATTGGTTTTGAAAAGGAAAACAAGGAGATGGATAATAAGATAATAATTAGAAAGCAAATGTAGTAGGTGATGTGTTGTAATATGCTTTAATAATTTCATTAGATAATATGAATGATTCTTGGGTGTTAGATTCAGGGGCTTCATTTTATGCTACACCCCATAGAAAATATTTTCAAGACTATGTTCAAGGTGATTTTGGATAGGTTTATTTGGGTGATGGTGAACCTTGTAAAATTATTGGAAAGAGTAAGATATAGATAAAATTATAAAATAGAAACAAATTGTTACTGAAAGAGGTGAGGCATGTTCCTGAGTTGAGAATAATTCTAATTTTAGCAGGGTAGTTGGGAAGTGAGAGATGCATAATTACATTTACAAAAAAAATTGTGGAAGGTCACTAAAGGATCACTGGAAATAAAAAGAGGATAGAAGGTAGGCACATTATATTTATTTACTAGTAATGTTAACTTTTCTATTACTTTAGCTTTTACAGAATTAGATACAAATTTATGGCACCACATACTTTGATACATGAGTGAGAAGGGGATGCAAATTATCCACTCAAAGAAGTTTTTGCTATATTTGAAGAAAATAGATTTGAATTTATGTAAGCATTATGTGTATGAAAAATATAAGAGATTCAAATTTATCAAAGTTGGGAAGACAAAGAAGGATGAAAATTTAGAGCTTGTGTATACAGATGTATGGGGATCGACTTAGGTATCATCCCTTGTTAGCTCTTCTTAGTATGTTACTTTTATTGATGATGCAACTAGAAAAAATTGAGTTTATTGCATATGAAAAAAATTGATGTTTTTGATACTTTTAATAACTGAAAAGCTTTGGTTGATAATGAGACATGAAATAAGTTGAAGTGTGTCAGATTAGATAATGGAAGTGAATATTGTAGCAATGATTTTGATAATTATTGTTCATCCCATGGAATTCATAGAGAGAAGATGGTTTCAAGAATACCACAACAAAATGATATGTCAGAAAGGATGAACATGACAATCATAGAGCATGTAAGGAGCATGAGATTGTATGCAAGGTTACCCTTACAATTTTTAGTAGATGTTATGGATTTTGTTATTTTTTAAATAAATAGAGGGTGTTCAAGTCCTTTGGATGGTGGCATTCTAAAGGAAGCATGGACAGGTAAAAAGGTAGACTTTTCTTTTTTAAATACTTTCAATTGTGAAGCATTTATCCATATTGATAATGAAAATAGAACCAAGCTTGAAGCAAAATCTTTAAAAAATGTACTTTTATTGAATATGAAATTAATGATTTTGGTTACCATTTATGGGATTTTGAAATTTTTGAAATAATTAGGAGTAGAGATGTGATCTTTAATGAGAAGGTCATGTATAGAGATTAGTTGTACGGAAAGAAACAAAAAAATTTAAATACAAAATATGTAGTGCTTGATGAAATCATTGAAAATGAAATTCCAAAAGTGCTAAAAAATTAGAATGTGAAAAAATAAAACAAGTACCTCAAACTCTTGAAAGTGTAGTTAGAAGATCTACCGGAGTAAGTAAACTCCCTAAACAATACTCTCGTTCACTTTATTATTTATTATTGATTGATGGTGGTGAGATAGAAAGCTATGAAGAAGTAATACAGGTAGAAACCAGAAAGAAGAGGGAATAAGATATGAAAGAGGAGATGGACTCCTTGGTACATAACCAAACTTGGGATTTGGTTTAGTTACCTGCAGGTAAAAGAGATTGAAAAATAAGTGGGTTTATAGGTTGAAGGAAGAATATGGAGACAAAAAAAGGTAAAAGGCTAGACTTTTGTAAAGGGGTTTTCACAAAAGAAAGGTATATATTTTGACAAAATATTTTCTCTAGTTGTTAAAATGACTTCCATAAGAACTATTTTAAGTTTGGTAGCAATAGAAGATTTACACCTTGAACAATTAGATGTGAAGATTGCTTTCCTTCATGGTGACTTGGAGGAGGAAATATATATGGAGAAACCACAAGGATACAAAGTCAAAGGTAAAGAGAAAATCATGTGCAGGTTGAAGAAGATTTTTTATGGCATAAAGCAAGTTCCAAGGTAGTGGTATTTAAAATTTGACATGTTTATGATAGAAAAAGGTTATAGTAGATGTCATTCTAACCACTGTGTTTATTTTAAGAGATTAGATAATGGTAGCTATATTATCTTGTTATTGTATGTAGATGACATGCTTGTTATAGGATCTAACATGTAAGATATAAATAATCTTAGAAGAAAACTAGAAAATTCATTTGCGATGAAGGATTTGGGTGTTACAAAATAAATCTTTGGTATGAGAATTAACAAGAGACAAGAAAAATAGAAATTTGACATTGTCTCAAGAAGAGTACATCAAGAAGGTGTTAGTCAGGTTCAATATGCAAGATGCAAAACCAGTGAGTACACCTTTAGGAGGGCACTTCAAATTAAGCAAGAAATAGTATCCTAAAACATAGGAGTAAATCAATTATACATCCAAAGTGCCATATGCTTCAACATTTAGAAGTTTAATATATGTTATAGTGTACACCAGACCAGACATTGCTCATGTAGTGGGAGTTGTTAGTAGGTTTATGAATAATCCAAGAAAGGAGCATTGGGATGAACCCAAGTAGATTTTCAAGTACTTGAGAGGGACCACTAATAAAAAATTATGTTATGAAGGGTCAGATGTTACCTGATAAGGATATGTTGATGGAGACATGGTTGGAGATTTAGATGGCAAGAGGAGCACCATAGATTATGCATTCACTACTGGTGACACAATAATTAGTTGAATTTTAAAATTATAGAAGATAATTATTTTATCAACTATAGTGGAAGAGTATGTTATAGCTACAGAAGCAAGTAAGGAGATGATATGGACAATACGGTTCATGTAAGAGTTAAAGCAAAAGCAAGAAGATTATAGGTTATACAGTGATACCCAGAGTGTGATTCATTCAACAAAGAACTTAGCATTCCACTCAAGAACCAAACATATACAACTCAAGTATCACTTCATTTATTTAATTTTTGAGGATGGTCAATTGAAGTTGGAAAAGATCCATACAAATTAGAATCGTACATATATGCTAACAAAGGTAGTAAAAAAGGAGAAACTGGAGAATTGTTTAGCTTCAATAGGTCTTCAGAGATAATAAGGAAGATGAGAAACATGTCAGGGTCAAAGTTCAAATAAAATTTCAAGGAAGAAATGTAGCGGTGGAGTTGCAACAATCAATCTCCAAGTGGGATATTATTGGATGGTGGAGCCTGGTGTTATTAGAATGCCTAGTTTCCAATGGGGGGTGTGGGGGGGCTTACCACCCCACTATGGTTATCGTCTTCCAAATGAAAAAAATTATGAAAAATACTTTATAAAATATTGTAATTTTATAGTAAATTTGGATCATTCACTATTAAGTTGTAGATCTAATGGTAGAAATTATGTTGGTGCATTTTTGTCCTGATATATAACCCTCCTTTGATATGAGTTCATGGTAATCACAATGGCACACTATGTGTGAGTGAAGAGGATATTGTATTAGATGTATTTAAAGTTTATCCCTTCATTTATTGGACTGAATAAGAGAAGAATTGGTTGTTTCTGTGTGGATGTAGTCTATATTGAGTGAACCACGTTAAATTTGTGTCTCTCTTGTATTGTGTTTTATATATTTTATTTCCATATTTATTTCATTAATATTGTTCTACATTCTAAATTCCTAATAGATATTTTTATTGATGAGATCATAAGTTAATTTTCCTCCTAAAATATCCAAAATATACAAAAATTAAAATATTATAAAAATACAAAAACATTCAAAATATTTTCAAAATGACAAAATAAGGTCCTAAGCATGACAAGATATGCTAGTTGTTTATTTTCATATGTTATTTATCATATATGTTGGTAGATAGCATACTTTTTTCTTATACACACATGCATTTCAAAATATATTATAATATGATGCATGACATACATTACATATGTATTCTTAGATGTTGGGCTTCCCTTCTACCTAGTGGACATGCCTATGTTGGGGCATTTAAATCTATAGGTAGCACTACAAAAAATTATATCTATTTATGACCTCAAATGCAATTTTGAACTACATATATTACAAGTGTCTTGCCAAAATCACTCATATTTAACATTGTGCTACTCAATATGGTACTTCAATAATAAATATTACATTGATACATATGGATGGAATAGACTAGTTTCAAGTGTTCTATGCTCCTTCGATGATGTTTAATTTCTTGCATGATAGGATTAACATTGATTTATTGTTATGTGTGACCCTTAGTCCTTGTTTGAAAATTTATTTAACATCTCTATGATATCATTGTATGGTAGGTGCAACATTTGAACATGTTCGTTGTGTGTGGCCCTTGACTCTTGTGTGCAAATCAATTGAGTGTCTCTATGGGATCATTGTGTATGTAGTATGTGTGACATTTGATTGTATCCATTACTTGTGGCCCTTATATTTATGTGTGAAATATTTGATTATGAAACATTTAAATGTACTTTTGTATGTGGCCCTTGGTATTATTGTATGACATTATGTGACATTATTGTGTGTTGTGGTTGTGTGCTTATTGAGTTTGATCAGTGGTGCCATGATCCTCATTAGTCACTCCAGGGAATATTATACTTCATAGATACTTTTATTATTGTGTTTCATTATTAAATTTATCTATGTGTGACACTTGTGTACCTCAAATGCAATATATTACATACATGCTTCAATGACAATTGTAATTATATGATGACATACTCTCTAACATGATGACATTATACTATATGAGCACATATTTATCATGATACAATTAACCCTTCTTTTAAGATGAGTTGAATGTATCCATTTCTTGTGGCCCTTAGCCTTGTGTGTGCAATATTTGATTATTCAACATTTAAATGTCCTTTGTATGTGGCCCTTGGTATTATTGTATGACATTATGTGAAATTATTGTGTGTTGTAGTTGTGTGCTTATTGATTTTGATTAGTAGTTCCATGATACTCATTAGTCACTCCATGGCATAGTATACTTTATACATACTTATATTATTGTGTGTTTCATTACTAAATTTATCTGGACATGACATTTGTGTGCCTCAAATGCAATATGTTACATACAAGATTCAATGAAAATTATAATTCTATGATGACATACTCTCTAACATGATGACATTATATTATACGAGCACATATTTATCATGATACAATTAACTCTTCGTTTAAGATGAGTTGAATGTATCCATTACTTGTGGCCTTTGGCCTTGCAGTATTTAAATCTCCTTTGTATGTGGCCCTTGGTATTATTGTATGACATTATGTGATATTATTGTGTGTTGTGGTTGTGTGATTATTGAGTTTTGTTAGTGATGCCATAATCCTCATCAATCACTTTAGGGCATAATATACTTCATAGATACTTATATTATTGTGTGTTTCATTACTAAATGTATCTAGACATGACACTTGTGTGCCTTGAACGCAATATGTCACATACATGCTTTAATAAAAATAGTAATTATATGATGACATAATCTCTAACATATGACATTATACTATACAAGTACATATTTATCATGATACAATTAACTCTTCTTTTAAAATGAGTGACTTGCAGGCTATATACCTCATCTCAAAATGGTGCATCACAATGGCATTGTCTTAAGATATTCACACCTCCATTAATAGATTTGAGATAAAATATGTGTTCAAAGCTACTTAATTCAAGTTTTTAAAATAAAAATTAAATATTTTTAAAGATTCAAAGTAATGCAAAACCATATTATATAATGGAATAGAGGTTCCAAAGGTTCAAAGTGATTCAAAAATAAAACACATGACATCTATTAGCATGTCAATATATATTTTAGGGACATATGGAATGCATATGCACTCACTCCTCAAAGATTCAAAGTAAAAAATTACACACAATTGAAGGCATATGCATGGGCATGTACAAAATAATTACAAAATCAAAGCTACAAGTTTCAATTATAATTAAAATTAAGAATGTGTATGCATAACATTTTATATCACATGCACATATTCAAATGGGGCATGATACCTATTCATGCTCAATCTATTCAAATATTTAAAATTCAAAGTTTCAAGTTTTCAAAATTAAAAAGTTTCAAATATAAAAGAGTAAAATACATAAATTCAAAGGCAAAATATTCTTTTCAAATCAAATTCTATGAGTAATGTGGTCACGATGGGGGCATGAATAACATTTATTCCCTTTCAATCATGTAACTCTAGAATCTAGATCTATCTATAACAATGTGATTTGAAACAGTGTGGGTGATGTATGTTCGAGTTTAGTGACACTCAATGGCCTTGGCATCACTTATAACAAACTTGACATGGTTCTATATTTTTGGGGTTAATTCATTAGGTGCTATTATTCATTTTTTAGAGTTGGAATAATGCATATTTTCAAATCATGTTATTTATAATTATATCTAAAAGTTGAGACTTGATCACTCTCAACTTTTTAAAAAGAACTTCAACATAAACAACTATATTCTCCAAATGCTTCAGTAAGAGAGCATGATTCTCCATTATCAATTATTGGTTACATGTCAATTTGGTTTCAACCATATATGTGTGTGTGTACTCCTCCCTTGTTCTCTTTTCAAAATTTTAATTTTCAAAGTTCAAGATTTATCAAATTTCAAATGAACAAAATGACTACTTCATGAGTTGTTGTAGGGTTTTCTAAATAAAAGTGTCATGCGCAATTGAAGTATCCGATCAAATTCAAAGTGTGTTGTATGCACTTAGGTTTAACTCTTTCTCCTTTACTCTAGCAATTTAATTACTATAATAAGGTGGGGGGTTGGAGTGAGGGGGGGGGATGTAGACACATTATTGTGGTCAACAATACTTGAAAATACTAATTTTTAACACATTTCTAACCACATGACTTGCACCCAATTACATGACTCTTATTCACCACTCCTCTAATCCATTCATCTATATGTGGGCTTGACCCTTTATTTGTCATTATCATTACATATAAATTTTTAATTCTAAATGCTCAAACTATCCAAAATCACCATTAAAATGTCTCTGGTTATGAATTTGGGTCCTTAACCCTTTTGGAAAAGTCTTCCCTATGAAAATAAGGGTATGGTACTCTATTATCCACTTAGGTCAATCACTTTCTATTCCAAATAACTACTTCCTAAAACTCAAATAATTATTTTGGGTCTTCCTACACATTTCATAAGGTTGACTAAAGGAAATTGTCAAAAGATTCACCTATAAACACATGTTAAGAGTCATTCATTAAAGACTTACGTTTCACTTGGTACAATCATACATACTTCTGCACATTGATCAAATATGCTATATTTTTCCTAAATTTTAAATCATTCCCAAGGAGCAACCATAGGCTGAGTCAAGATCCTTCTAAAAAAAGTCAAGAGCTATCATTTTCAAGTATCAAAGCCATATTTTAGCTACACACATATAGTCAAAGGAGCACAATTACACATTCATGTTATGTGGGAGATTTACGTAGGCTTAATTTCCATCTTTGGAGTATTAGATACATAAGAAGTGATCAATCGTCAAGGGAGTGATTGAGATCAACTCAACCCATTACACTCCCCTCTTTTTTCTTGTAGGTTTTCAAGCTATCAAAGTGCCCTAAGAGTTTCAAAGGCAAAAGAAGATAAACATTTTATGTGTGAAAAAAACCTAAGTGAAATATCTCATATTTCTCCTCATTCATAGGTGAAATAGATGCAATGACTAATTCATATGCATAGTCAACACAACTAAGTCCATGGTCAACATACTAGAATGCATTTCACATTATCTATTGCACTCTTATCTAGAAATATATTTTGCTTCTACTTATGTTCAATATTTTCTAGATTCATGTTTCCTCTTTCCTTTTCTATCTACCATTTGTCACAATCAATACATACAAGTCCATATTCAATAGACTCAAGTGCATTGCACTTCTGTCCACCTACAATGGATTTTTCCATATTTTATTTCTATTTTATTATTTTGATATTTAGCCTGCACAATCACCTCTTCTTATGATTTTCATAGTCAAACAATTAGAATAGTCAACATATATCATTGTACAAGCTAAGTATATTCCTCATTAATAATTTCATGAAACAACATTTTTATATATTCAACAGTTTATCAAAATCATAATAGTTGATCATTTATATATATTTAGCATTAGAATATTTTTAGTTTTACACTTATATACATAATGACACTTCTTTAATCACGTTTAGTGTTTTATAAAAAACAAGGTAATAGAAAGGCATGGACCAATTGGAAAGGGAGGTCATAGGACATGTAGTCCTTAAGACTCTATGGAAATAATCTAGTTAATAACTTATCATTGGATGCATAGTCCAAACATGTTACATAAAAGGCTCAAAGATGTTGTTTGGGATCACCCTTATCATCAAATAATGTAAGCTTAGGCAATAAAAATATTATAGGTAAGGGATAAACTTAGATCTTAGAGGTCAATGGATTATGTAGTAACACATGAGAATCAATACCTTAGCCCACTCTAAAAGAACCTTATTTTTGTTGAGGTATGGTGTTCACATTATTAATTATAAATAACATAATTATTGATATTATGTTATTAGAGTTTTGTTGGTACGTTATTGTTATGTATAATAATAACATACAAGGTTGATTTGTTTTAGTTAGTTAGTAGTTACTCAAATATATTATTGGTAAGAATATATTCGTATATAGTTTTGAGTTATTATAGGGAGATTTAAGTGAGTTATTGATGGAGATATGATCCCTCCAATTATAGGAATGACTTTCCTATATATTTGTATTAACCATATGGATTTGACATGCAGAAGAAATAATACAGTGTGAGACAATATTATTGTGAGAATTATTTTTTTTGGCTCTTTCTCTATGCATATTCTAATTTATACCAATATATGGTATCATAACACCATGTAATCCAAAAGCATGTAAATTGTTTGTTTTTGAGTAATGCCATGTGAGTTCAAGATGAGAGTTTATGGAAAAACTTATTCGACCCTTTGAGATATAGAGATCATTCAAAGTTAATCTCAGTCATGTGATTTATTCATATCTGAGATGCACATATCAAATATGTTATGACTTCAACAGTTTACTTAACGACTCTAACCATTCATTAGTTGGCCTCACACATGTTGCACTCTATTTATTTTTTACTTAAGTCTTGAATCCTTCTAATTTGGTTGAATGGCATTTAATCTATGAAATCTCAAATATGTAGAAGTGTAATTAATGACATTTTTTCATGTGTGCATGATCAATGTGATGCATGCATAATTTTATATAGGAAATACAAGAATTCAGTGGTTGTCTAATCTTTTCTTCACACAAATTATTCTATGAATGCATGTCATTATCTATAGCATTTGTGTCCTATCAAGACCTCAACTGTGTAGTTATTTATGACTCAGTTAGATAGGTGTAGTATCATGCAGTCCTCTACATCGTCATTCAAACCTTATGCAATCTATAGATTTGTGTGAAGTCATATTTGTTATTACATCCTACTAGTCTAATGAAGCCAATTTTTTAGCTCATCCTATTTGGATGTGTTACATAGTGAAAGCATGTTTTTTACCTGTAGTTTGCATCATTTCATTATTTTAAAATGACCCAACTAGGACCCTACTTGAACTCTCCTATGGAATTATCCAACTCACCTCCCAAATTGTAAGTTGCACCTGTATGCTAATTACATATGTCTATGTTTTGTGTTGTATCTATATGCATATCTATTTTATATTTGATTACACTCTTGTGCATCTAATCATGAGCACATTTAATAATGCAATCAATCCTCAAAGAGATGTCAAGGTGTCTAAGTCAAGTCAAAGTTTGTAAGTCAATTAATATTGGTTTATTATTTTTAGGCTTATTCAATATTTTTTATTATGTCTCTTTTTATGTTAAGTTGTTATGTCAAAAGTCTTGGGTCAAAATTATATAATGAGTCACTTGGTGGGTATAGCAAGTTATTATAATCATTTTATATTTATAAGTTAAAAAGTTATTATAGTCAGTCATTTATATTTAATGTCAAAATAGAAAATAAGTTGAATATTAAAAGCCATTGAATTAAAAGTTGAGTCATCATTTTCCAAAAATGTAAAAAATAAAAAATTGGCTATAAAAGAATGCATTTTTGGGTGACCCTGACATCGAAGTTGGAAAAAGTATGTCAATATTAAAGATGGATCTTATCATAAACAACATGAAAAGGATGAGATTTAAGTCTTTATCAGCTAAGTAAGTAGTATCACATATTAGAAGGAAGAAATGGAGGTTGAAGGTTTCAGATCCTCTCATCAGTCACCAACAATGGGGACCAGATGATTCGGTGACTTTTATATGTGTGTTTGAATAAGAATAGAAGGGTATTCTTATTCACATATGTGGTGTGTTTTTTTATTTTTTTAGTCTGGTGTGTTCTGCATCAAATCAACTAATGTCAAGGATATTTCTTGAGAAGCTATAAAAACTATCCATGTTATTTTTTTTAGGTGGTAACAAATATTAACAGAGATTGAATAAGATGATAATGATGATTTATTCCTCGACATATTTCATTTTCTAATTTTGTGTGTATTTTTCATTCCTCTACTGATTTGGAAATTCTTTGATATTTAGAGAAAAAAGAACGTGTAGATATAATAAAGTGTGGAAAATAGTTGTATAGGAGGGTAGCTAACTGTAAAAATCCTTTAACGGTAGAGATCCTCTGACTGCCTTACTACTTTATGGAGATGATCAACTAGTGACATATATGTTATGGTTACAAGAATAAATGTGAGATTCATTCCTTTGAATATTAGAGGTCATGTGCAACAAGATTCAAATAGTAGTATGTAGACCTAGAAGTATGCATTGGCATACAATTTTGTTCAGACTAGTACTTGAAGATATATATTCTCTCCATGCTCACATTAAGGGGGTGTAGATAGGATTAATAATGTTCAAAAGAGGGTGAATGTTGAGGTATGGTGTTAACATTATTAATTTTAAATAATGTAATTATTAATATTAGGTTATTAAAGTATTGTTGTTATATTGTTATTATGTATAACAATAATATAAGGGGTTGATTTATTTTAGTTAGTTGGTAGTTACTTGAATATATTATTTGTAAAAATATATTTGTATATAGTGTTTGAGTTATTATAGGGATATTTGAGTGAGATATTAGTGGAGATATGATCTCTCCAATTATAGGAATGACTTTCCTATATATTTGTATTACCCATATGGATTTGATATGTAGAAGAAACAATACAATGTGAGACAATATTATTGTGAGAATTATTTTATTTAGCTCTTTCTCTATGCAAACTCTGATTTATACCAAGAGTTTCAATTATGAAACCTTTGTTTGGAGATCAAGAATCATTTTCATAAAGATCTAGGCATTAGGCATGGAAAACTATATAGTAGTAAATGGTGTTACATGAGTAAAAACCCTATGAAGGACAAAAATATGATGTGTAGGAAGAGTCATGGTAAAATAAGGAAAATATTTTGTTCCCCCAAACCATGGGTGGGCATCACATGTGTAATCATAGGTGTAGATACATGAATAGTAACAATTTTAGTAGTCTAAATACCTATTTTAGATTCAATACCTCTAAAAATTATATTAGTATCATTAAAGGGACCACGTTGTTACTCATGTGTGATAACCTTAGCATTCTTTGCATTTTTAACTTCTAGGATTGTACTCGAGACGTATCTAGATCATTAGTTTGTATAAAAAATCATTATTAAAATTGAGAAATAGCTACAACTTGTTAAGGGTATACACCATTAAGGTCACCAAGATGTATTATATCATGGCATTTATTATTATTTCCATTGTCCTCTTGATAAATAGTTTCAAGTTCAATCTTATCATCATTAATACTTATATGTGTTCATTATTAACATTTCCATGAATAGGAGGATGAATTTGAATATCATTTATTTTAGCCATTTTAGATTATGTAGACACACATGGTTCATCTAAATAAATTTGATTATGCTCAATTTCAATGCCACTTAACCTAGCATTTCGCCTTAGAGGGATAAAAGAACTAGTCTTCTTAGATGGCACAAAATATGATCATGAAAACATCAAGAGGGATAGAGGAAATAATATATTATTACATTACATGGGGAAATTTAAAAAAAACATATTTTAAAACCCTAACACATGAATCTGAAACCCTAATAAGGTAAAATGAAACCCTAAGGGAAACCCAGGGTTTGTCACACTCAAGGAATAAATGGTCCACGAATATGTTTTATCTTTTTTCAATGGTTTAAATAAGATAGAACTTAATATTAATTTAAATTGAATATTTATGTATAAATTATGAAAATATAAATGTAACCAACAAATTATGATAGATTTTTATCACTTGTTATAAATAAAAATGACCTAGAAGATAAGTTGTTTAACTTGTTTCAATTTTATTTTAGTGTGTGACAATGTACAATTGTTAGCAGTGATTTGGAATGGGTCTATGGTTGCTCAAATATGGAAACTTAATATTTGAGCCTATTGGAATAAATATGATAATGCTTGGATGCCTATTGTAACTAAAATCACATGAGAGGTGTTGGATCCATCATAGTGAGAAATGTTAGATTCTTAACATAAATTATTGCACTTAGTTGTAGATAGGTATTTTGTGCAACATTAGAGGTTTAGACTATGCACAAGTTTAGATTCATATTCCTTCACCTTAAAACCCTAAACCCACTTTCAACACTTGTTTTGCCTATAAAAAAAGGTTTGAAATGATGGGTTGAGTTAAACTTGACCACCCCCTATTCAGTGGTTGAGTGTTGCCTACATCCAAATACTTTAAAGAGGTATCAAACTACATGTAGTTCTCCTATATAACTATGCATTTGCTTAATTAGTGTTATACTAGTATGCAATGCAATCTTATACGTGGCTTTCAAATTTTGACACATTATGATTTTGACCTTGTAATAGTAATCAAAATTGGCTTGGTATTATTCCTTTAAGGACCTTGAAGATTTGGATGTTTCAGGGCAATGCCTTAAAGGTGTGCAAATGTATTCCTTAGTTTAATAGGTGCTTGCTATGAAAGTGTTATACAAGTATTAGATAGGTACTATGATTAGGCTTGATATGTTTATATGGTTGACTTTTGGGGTAACTTCCCTCCAAAATAACATGCAAAATGTGTGTGGTAACCCAAAGGAAGAGTTTGAATTGGGAAAAAAAAAATTAGAGAGTGTGTGGATAGGTTCGATCAAAGTAGACAAATTCGATAACTAGATCCATCTAGCTATGACTAGAGGTGTCTAAGAAACATGAACAAATGATATGAAATTAAGGGATAGCCTGATTAAGATGATAAGTTGTTCGAGAAAATATTAGGGAAATATTGTGTATGGATAATGGTAAATTGGGAAGGTTGGGCCAACAAGTAAGTGAATGGCTATGAGAGAATGTGATAAAGTGTTGTTGTGTATGCACAAGTCATGTATACTAAGGATTTGTCAAAACTGACATTGCCAAGTGTCTAATACCAAACTTATGTGTTTACACCTCCAAAGGAATTAATAAGGGTGACTTTCCTACTAAGAAAGACCTTGTGATAAGAATAATATGATCAGATTGTGCATACCTAGTTAACTCCCTTAACAACTTCCTTTACTTTCCTTTGTCATTTATAACAACAATAATAATATATTTCTATGTAAGAGAATATATAAGACATCTTGTGTATATTCATTGTGACTTTGCATAATTTATGTAAAATAAATTAGTGAATGAGAGAAATAATAATAGAACCTGTATGTGTTTAGTCCCAAAAACAATAATGTAATTATTGTTTTTCTTTGCATAGTTGAGAAAATAAGAAGAGAACACAATAAAAAATATAAAACTCCTTCTTTAGTCCCAATATTTATGAACACATATACATGTTAAACTCCAAAACAAGTAATGATAGAATTGAATTTGTTATATATTATTCATTTATTTTCTCACTCCTTTAGTCTTTAGTTGCAGAGCAATTAAATTGTTTTTGTAGTTTTTTAAATTAAAACCCTACTTTTTACATGGATTAGGTGGAAAAAATGCTTCTTCAGCTTATTACCAAAGACTGAGGGATATCTATTCCACCAAATTTGTCTGGGGCACGTTCCTGGCCTCATCCCTTTTTTTAATCTCCTAGGATTTGTACCTTGGTGGATGGCCAAACAACACCTTTTACACCATCATCCTTGTCATTAGACTACAACCCACTTGATTCTTCTACTAATTGAATAATTGTCCACCTTAAACATGGAAAATATTTAATGTATCGAAAGGATGAACATTTATTTTATTTTTTTCAAAATAAAAAATCATAACTTTAATTCATTGGAAAAATGTCACATCATGTAGATGCACAAAGTATTGAAGAGAAGTTTCAAAAGAAAAAAAACATCGAGTGCTAAAGAAATGTATCAGAAGATCAACAGTAAAAGAAGAGTAAATAAGATTGACATGAGGAATAATGAAAGAAAAATAAGAGATAAAACCTAAAGAACAACCCAAAAATAGGTGTAAATAAATCAAAATAACCTCTTTACATAAAGAGGAATGATCATAAGGATAAAATATATTGCATGTGAAAGAAGGTTATGAGACATTGTCCTTAGTCTCCATCTTCACCCATTAACTTGGCATCATCAACAATCCATCTTTGGACATCTCATCAGCCAGAATATTTAGTTCAAAAAAAACATGTTTATAAGAAACAAAATTGAAAGCTCCAACCATTTGGTTCACTTGTTCATAGATCAGAATCAAGAAAAGACTCACCATTCTATTGAACTTCAACATCATATCAATAAAACCATTAAGTCATCCCTCACTTGCAACCTATGAATATTTTTATCATAAGCAATCTAGAGGAACAATATGAAAGCAAGTAATTCCACATAATTATTATTCCCAAGACCCAACATTGATTTAAATGAAAAAATGGTTTTTACTAATATAGATAATGCCACTTGCACCATAACAAACTAGAGTACCTTGGCTTGCCCCATCACAATACCCATAGGGCACAAATAAATCAATCATCACCTCACAAATATATCTAGGGATATTTGATTTCATAACTTTTTTTAGACCTTCAAATACACTTCATATTTGAATAGAAGACTGGATTGGGGGGATAAATTGTTAAATACACTTGTATTCTAAGCTAACCACACCCCCCATGCCACAATAAAGGGTAAATCTCTGCATTGCTTTAAATACCTATAATCAAACCAATTCTTGAAATAATCTTTGAGTGTACACCTATATTAATACCTTTGTCATCTAATTAGTACTTCCATTTAATCCCATATTGCATGAGTATAGGGACAATTGATGAGTAAGTGTTTAATAGTTTCAGGAGCAACTCGACATAAAGTACATCTACCCAGAACATGCCACCCTCTTCTTAATAAGGTATCCCAGTTTAAAATTTTGTTGTTAATATTTAGCCACATGAAGGTTATAGTTTTTAAAGGATAATTAACCTTTCAAATGGATTTCTACCACCAAATTTTATAACCATTTTTATTAGAAGAGAGCACGACTTTGTAGCCAAGTTTTGCAGTGTACTCCCCCTTCACTAGATTTTTAGTCCTGACAAGATTATCCTCTTCCCCTTCTTTGATCCTCATGAATTTTAATCAAAATACCCACCCATTCACTCCAACTTTTAATATCTCTACCTTTGAGACCCAAATGATGGTTGACTTGTTTCCAAAAAGAGGTCTTTGTAGGATCAACACCTTGGGGCAATGTGATAAAAAATCATAATCATGTAGCTACACAATTAAATGTGTAGGAAGCTTACATGTATTTTCATTCCCCACCCATGGATTGGCCCCAATATTAGATTTACCTACATTACCAATTTTATAGGCTAACCAATTATCAATGAGAGGAAAAGCTTGATTCAATGCCTTCCAAATGATAGAACCATTAGTGATCATTTTAATAGGCTTTTGAATCCACTCAATTAACGAGTGAGGCTCAATATATTTATCATGATGACCTTTTCCATAAGATATCCTGTAAAGTAGTTTTTATAGACTCCTAGCAGCCAAAGCTTTGACAAAAAATGAATATTTTCAATCCTGATTCCCCTTCTTCCTTTGGCATAGCAATATGGTCCCATTTAGCAAGGACCATACCATCTTTAACTTTTTTATTGGTCTAACAAAATTTAAAGCACCTCTTTCTAATCTTTTCTATAACCCCCACATGGATATGAGCTAAGCCATGCCAATAGACATAGGTATCTTCTAAGACTAACTTAACAAGAGTTGATTTCCCACCTAAAGATAACCACCTAAAACACCATAAGTTGATACACTTGTCAATCTTTACCACCAACCACTTCCAATCATGTTTCCCATATGAGTTAGGCTTCAACACAAATACCATATATTTAAACCCTTTTTGTAAATTAATCTTAAAATAAGGAAAGATCTGCAAAATTTGTCTCTCCAGGGCATTACAAGACAAGGTAAACTTTTTCATATTAACCTCCATCCTAGTGGCAATACTATAAGTCCCCAATATATCCTTGAGTGTAGTGGAATCCCTAATAGAACCATCACAAAAGAGCAAGACATCATCAATAAATAAAAGGTGAGTTAGAATAATATAATTCCCCACTTTGATCCCTTTTAGACTGTCATTTCTCTTATCATCCTTAATAGCTCTGCTTATGCCTTTGCAACCAAAAGGAAAATAATAGGTGACAAAGTGTAACCCTAAAGAAGCTCCCTCCTAGTCTTGAAGAATTTAGAAGTGGAAACATTGATGAAAACAACAAAGATGACCAAAGAGATACATCCCGTGATCCAATTGGCAACTTGTAAGTTGAACCAAACATGAAGAAGCATTGTACGAAGATATAACTAACTAAATTTATCATAAGCTTTGGACAGATCTAGTTTAATAACAACGACATGCATATTCTTAGATTTAATAGAGTGTATGTGTTATTGTGCCATTCCCACTTCATCATGTATTTGTCAGCCACTGAGAAAATCAATTTTTTCACAAGGAATAACTTTGAAAATAATCCTTTAATTATTTTAGCAATAACCTTAACAATGATTTTATAAACACAATTGCATAGGAATATATGCCTAAAATCATCGAATGATTTAGTTCTATATTTTTTTAGGAATCAAAGTGATAAATGTAGAATTGATATCCATTGGAATTCTCCTAGTCACTTTGGTATCCTTGATCAACCTAAGCAAGTCTTCCTTGTAAGAATTAGCTATAGGATCTAATTAAACTAATAGAAAGCATAAACAAGAGATAAAATAGTAATAGTAATAAACAATTATTGTGTGTCTGAGACAATTACAAAAATGAAAAAAATAACTCAAATATGATGAATTACTCTAATAATTCAATATTAATCTAATTTAGAATACACAAATAGCCATTGCTTAAATAGAGCAAGATATGCAAGATAAATATTATGGAACTCACACAACATGTGTAGTTTAACTGATATTTGAATAGATGAATAGCAGAGTACAACTCCACACAAATAATATAGGTGTCCACTGTAAAAAGACAGGTGTCCAAGTTGACTACTAGCTAAGCAAGATTATCCTATCTGGTGCAAATTATTAATAAACATAATAAACTAATTATAATAAGTAATTAGTGCACCAATTTAAATAATAGATATAAGTAAATGCAATAAAGTAAATAAATGCACCAACACCCCCTATAAGTGAAGCTTAAATAGGGCTATGCAGATAAGAGTCCTGGTAATGTGTAGCCATATTAGGTACTCTGTATAAATAGATGAGGAAAGGAGAAAACTCGAAGGAAAAAAAACTCTTCCTCAAAATGAAGGTCTAAGAGATCCCCCTGAAGAACTAATGTCCCACACCCCCAAAAGAGATTGCAACTGAAGATACTTGCTCTCAGTGAAAGGTTTGGTGAAAATATCTGAAATCTACTCCTCCATAAGATTATATTGAAGATCAATGATCTCTACTTGAATCAACTCATTGATAAAGTGCATATAGATCACTATGTATTTGGTTCTTTGATGATGAACTAAATTATTTAAAATCTAGATAGTGCTCTGGTTATCACAGTAGATGACTGATGGCTTTTGAATTGGAACACCAAGCTCAATAAGAATATTCTAAAGCCAAATAACCTTGGTAGCAGCATTAACAATGCCACAATACTAAACCTCTGTAAATGAAAGAGTAATAACATGTTGCTTCTTACTTTATCAATAAATGGGGCCAAATTCGAAGTAAAAGTTGTAATTAGAAGTGGACTTACGATCATCATAATCACTATCCCCATCAAAATCTATGTATCCCACAAAATCTGAACCTGTACCTACTATATAATGAATCTTGTATCTGATAGTACCTTGAATATAGCTCAAAATATGCTTGGCAGCTCTCCAATGAAGCTCATATGGTGTTTGCATAAAGTTTGAAACCATGCTAATTGCATATGAAATGTCAAGCCATGTATGAGTCAGATAGATGAGGCTGCCTACAAGCTGGCAATACAATGTGGCATCAACCAAGGAAGTGGAATAATGAACCTCAAGTCTAACTCCAAATAAGAAGGGAGTCAGTGTAGGCCTACAATTAGCCATGTGAAATCAAGCTAACAAGTCCATGACATACTTTGGATGTGAAAGTAATCCCAGAAGAAGACTATGGTATCTAAATCTCGAGAAAATAATGCAATAGGCCCATGTATGTCATAGAAAAATTGTCATGAAGTGCAGTCTTAACACTACTAATGATGGATGTTGTGCTCCCTGTAATAATGATACTCAACATAAAGAACTAAGTACAATAGTGAATCCTCCTATCATAAAATATAGACATTCGAATGTGAGTGACATCTCGAGAACCCAACTAAAAGAAGAAATTTGTCCATCTTGGAATACCAAGTCTTGGGGGATTGTTTTAGACCATAGAGAGACTTCTACAAGCATCACACCAATGAATAATCTTGAACAAATTCCCGTGGTTGATCCATATATATCTCCTCATGAATATCCTCATGAAAAAATGCATTCTTCACATCTATCTGATGTATAACCCAATCATGAGCTACACCAATAGCTAATATCAAGTGAATGGAATTCATCTTAGCAACATGCACAAATTTTTTTATATAGTCAATGCCTTCCACTTGGAAAAAACCTTTAGCCACTAAGCATGATTTATACTTATAAATATTTCTATCTGTTGCAAATTTAGTCTGATATATCCACCTACATCATGCTGATTTTTTTCCCTTAGGAAGAAGAACAAGATCCCAAGTGTTATTCTTAATCAATGAGTCATACTCTTCTTCCATCACTGAATCCCACTCAACTGTCCATGTGGCTTCTTGAAAACACTATGGATCAAAAGTTGTGGCAATGTAGGAATGTGGAAGATCATGTTGTGACCATGTTCTCCTTCTATCTAATGGATCCCTAACAAGAGGATTTACATCCGCCATATTCTATCTAGCCCACAAAGGCATCAATGGTGTGGATATGGAGGAGGAGGAAGAGGAACGTGACCTACTAAACCCTGTTGGGGAGGTATTACCTCATCATCCCTATGAGTATATGAAGCAGGAGTATCATTGTCACTACTATCTGATTCTTCTAAGGAAGAAGAATGAGAAATGTTATAAGACAAGTCTGAAGGACTTTCTTCAAAGTAAACACTTCTCGTTATAGTAAGCTCATGTAAATCTAGATCAATGAGTTGATATCCCTTAACACCATCAGGATATCCTATAAATATGCAAGTCCAGCTTTGTTATTCTTAAGCATGATGCTTGTCAAAAGGTATGTAATCTCATGTTGGAATGCCAAAGACTCTGAAATGATCTACTATTGGCTTCCTATTGCACTAATATTTAAGAGGTGTTATCCCCTTTAAAGCTTTGTGAGGAACCCTATTCTATATATATGCAACATAATTAATTATTTTTGCCCAGTACTTAGGTACTAATGATTTAGCATGAACCATACAACTTGCCATCTCTTTTAAGAATCTGTTCTTCCTCTCTATTACACCATTCTGCTAAGGTGTGTATGCAACTGAATGTTGAAGACCAATTCCTTCAAGAGCACAAAGTTATTCAAACTTGTTGTTCACATATTACTTCCCATTATAAGTACAAAGGATCTTGACACACTTTCCAAAGTATTTCTCTGTTCGAGCTTTGAACTCTCGAAATCTATCAAATACTTTACTCTTGATTATTAAAAAATAAACCCAAGTATATCTGGAATAGTCATCAATAAATGTAAGAACATAATGAGTTTTAATAAGAGACAAAGTAGGTAATTGACCTATTAAGTCACTATGAACAAGTTTAAGGACTTGTGTGGCCCTCCAAGCCTTCCCTTTATCAAACCTATCCTCTGAATGTTTGCCCAAGGCACAACCATGGCATACACCTCTTGAAAATTGAATATATGAAAGTATTGTAACCATCTCCTACTGACTAAGGTGTTATAAATAGTGGTAGTTTGGATAACCAAACCACTCATGCCATAGCTTGTTCATTGAATCAGTGCATGAGAGAAAAGCTGTGGAGAAAGATTGAGGCACAAAATGTGAGAATGAATAAAGCTGAGTATGATTGTCGACTTTTTTCACTGCAACTAAGGCATTATCTGCTAATTTTTTGATTGATATAGAATCAGGTGTGAACTCAACTTTCATACCAGTATCAAAATGAGTGATTTGGTAGATAGAGAGAAGGTTAGTTGATAACTCTGACACATAGAGGACATCCTCAAATACATCACTATCAACATCAAATGTACCTTTTCTTATAACATCTACCTTAGAATCATCACCTATGAGAATATGAGGCAAAAAACTTGGTTCCAATCTAGAAAATTGTTCTTGATCAAAACCCATATGGTGCGAAGCACCTAAGTTAATTACCCATGACTTGGGAGAATTTGTCAATGCAACTAGTGCCGTATCTTTCCCTTTCCCTAGATTTGAACGAGTGAAATAATCCTTTGAAGAGGATTGATTGATGTTATTCTTTTTGAGAAGACCCTTAAGTTCATCAATCTCTTTCTTCCAACAATCTTGTTCACTATGAAACCCCTTTTTGCAATAAGGGTAAGGAGTGTCGGTCCTTTTCTGTGAATCCTCTTTCTTATTAGTGGATTTATAATCTCCTTATGAGGAAGATTGTTGCCCTTTATTATTATCTTTTTGTGACTTATTTTGATTATTCTATTTCTTTTTACTTGAACCTGTAGTTGATGTTGATATTGAAACTTGTTTATGCTAAGGTTGACTTGTAATTAGAGCCTGAGATTTGGATGGCTTGATTAGACCCATAGCTATTAAATTTTATTCTTTAGCCATTAGAATCTTAGAGAATACCTCAAAGGTGGTCATTTGATATGTTGTGTCCAATGTGAGCCAATGAGTCTGAGAGCTAGAGACAAAGGATGAATATTCAGGACTTAATTTGTGTAAGGCACTAAAAATTAATTGAATATCCTTTTTATCAATTTTACATTCAAAAAGTTGTGCTCTAAGATCTATGACTTTAGTGATGTAGTCTTGTATTGTAACATAATTTCTAAGATCCAAACTAATGAGTTCGTTGTCAATTAGGTAACCACAAACCTCATCTATTTTGACAAACAATGATGCTAATTTATCCCAAGCCTCTTTTGAAGTTGTGCATTTGTCAAGATGGAAATTCAAATCTAAACATGTAAGACCGAATGCATCCAATTACCTTAGTAGTTTCAAAGAGAAAGTGTTGTAACTCTTTTGCATCAATAGGTGGAGTAAGAAGAGTTGTTATGTAAGGCGTTTATCCTAGCATCATTAATACATTCCAAGCATTCTATTTCCATATGTTATAGTTGTATGTTGTTAATAGTGGGAACTCGGGATTCTCCATGATGCCATTGGAAATAAACTATCACAAAGCAGAAATCAAAGTACATAACACACCACAAAACCCCCTTGAATTACTTAGTTTTATCCCACACAGTAAGTATTTGTTGGCACTTTATAATTGAGTGTAGTTACAAGGCTGTATTATAATTTTTTCAATTTATAAAAAGATTAATTAGGCCCTCTAATCTAAAAGTATAACAAATATGCACTTTATTACAAAAATTTATATACCAATGCGTTGTGCTTGAAAAAATATTAACTTAAAAAAAATGGGACCTCAATACGAGGTCGTATGTGAAAGTCATGAGCCTCTAAAGTTATAAAAATGAGGACAAGTAAGAGCTGCTATAGAAAAACTTGAATTTTGGAAAAATCTTAAAAAAATGAAAGTACAACAGTGAAAATCACAAAATTTCAAGCTATTTAAAAAAAATCGCTCAAAAATAACTCCTAGTGTTCAAATGGTGGGATCCTGAAGTTGCCCTATAAAATGTGTCTATTGATCCGCGAGACTCGATATTTTTTTTGCCCTGCACAATCTGTACGACCATACTTGGGAGCAAAAAAAAATTTGCCTTCCAGGTGTTTATGTCCAAATTGGACAAATTTTATATGGATCTATAGGTTTTGACGCCTTCTGAACACAACTACGAGGTCCATTTTACTGAAAAACACTTTGATTTTCAGGTACCCACCATATTTGGGTCTAGTGCTTCTAGATCAAATCCTTGCCAATTTCACCTGATGTGCCCAATTTGAACAAAATTGTAGATGATTTTGACTATCTCAGGCACTCTGAACTCAATGGTGAGCTCAAAAATTCTCCACAAGCTCCAATTTGTCCCTGTATACAAAATCAAAAAATTGATCCTATATCTTGATATTTTTCTCTTGAATATTTAACAATCTATAAATTCAAGATAGCTCTGGTACCATGTTAGAATTAGCTACATGATCTAATGAATCTAATAAAAAGCATAAACAAGGGATAAAATAGTAATAGTAATAAACAATAACTGTATATTTGAGACAATAATAGAAATGAATAAAATAACTCAAATATGATGAATTACTCTAATAATTCAATATTAATCTGATGTAGAATACACAAATAGCTATTGCTTATATAGAACAAAGTGTGCAAGATAAATATCATAAAATTCACATAATATGTGTAGTTTAACTGATATCTGACTACATGAATAGTGGAGTGTAACTCCACACTAACAAGATAGGTGTCCAACTTATGTAAATGATGAACACAAGTTGACTACTAATTAAGCAATCTTATTATATCTTACCTTGAATAGTGGAGTGGAACTCCACTGTAACAAGATAGGTGTCCAAGTTGACTACTAGCTAAACAAGCTTATCCTATCTGGTGTAAATTATTAATAAATATAATAAACTAATTACAACAAGTAATTAGTGCACCAATTTAAATAAGAAATACAAGTAAATGCAATGAAGCAAATAAATGCACCAACACTTCTTGACCAAACCATATAAACCTAAAAATAACTCCAATGTCCACCCATCTAAACCCGGACTTTGGCTTGTTTGAAGTGTTTTAATAATAAATACAAGTTCTTTCTTAGAGACCTTTGCCAACATCATCTCATTATTAACACCATTAGTAAAATTGAGAAAGAAAGTAGCGAGCTTTAGAATCTCTGTAAAATTAGCCCTTTTAGACTCCTTGAACAAATGCTCAAAGTGATTAACCCCAAGTTCAACTGGGTTTGTGAAAGACCTAGCTTTGGATCCATCTTCTTTCGACATTTCCCAGATAGTATTGATATTTCCCCAATGATTGACAAAATGATGGGAAAAAATGGTATTTTCATCACCAACTTCCAACCAAGTAACTATGTTTTTCATCCTCCAATCAGACTCATGGGCTAACAAAATATCATCTTTTTTTTCTCCAGCACTTTAATCCTGACCTTAACATCTTCAAAAAATACCCCATCAACCAGAGCCATGTATAAATATTCAACATCTTGGTCAATAAGTTCAAGGACATGATCATGTTGTCTAGATTTGTTTAAGGCCCATTGATAGACAATAGACTTAACATTCCTAAAAAAATTGGTAAATCGAAAACAAGTAGAATTCCCTGATTTCATGCCATAACCTTTCCAACTATCTTTGACCATAGACTGAAATTCCACATCCTCCAACCGAGAGGGATTAAACTTGAAAGGACTAGGTGGTTATTAAACTGTGGACCTAAGATACAACAAAATAGGAAAATGACTAGATTCACTCCTAGTTTTGACCCAAGACCCAATCTTTTCTCCCTCAGCTAAAATATACTTAGAGACTAAGAACTTATGTAGTATTTTAACTATATATTCATCACCAATCCTGTTATTCCTCCAAGTAGGGATAATTTTGATTGGTTCCACATCTACCAACAATTAAAATATCTTCAAACACTAAGAACTAGTCGAGTCTCTTGGCTATGTATTCATCACCAGTTTTGTTATTCCTACAAGTATTGACAATTTCGATTGGTTCCACTTCCACAAGCCCGATGACCTTCAATTTGTGAACAAAATAATTATCAAAAGGGTCTAATCTCCCTAAAGGCCCTTAAACATTGGATTTACTCAAAGTAAAATTAAAATTTCCTCCCAAGATAAGATGCTTTTCCTTAATGAAATCCATGACCAAGAGCCTATCCAAGAACTATATTTTATGCTCATCAGACCCATAAATATTTACCACCACAAAAAGTAGACCCCTTTTTCATAGAATGATGCTGAGCACCTATACATGAATCAATGAGAAAAGAATTGATGCACTTGGAAGATCTCTTTTTCCAACCCATTAATAACCCCTCTGCTCGGCCCATCGAATCCAAATAAATTTATTCTCAATCCTTTAGAAAGGAATGCACAACACCCTCAACATTTTTGCCTTTAGTCATAGTCTTTTGAAGCATCAATATATTTGGGTTATGAAGCAAAACCAACCTTCTTAGGGAAGACTTTTTTGAGGCTCTAACTAGCACACTCGAATTGAGAGATAAAACTAACAATGGGTAACCTTCCCTAGGGTCTAGCTTGCTCAAGTGCCCCAACCAAAGATTTTTGCTTCCCGCTTTAAATCTCCATTAAAGCTTGGTCTTTTGCTAGTTGAAGGGAAAATTTCCTCCCTAGAGAGGACTTGCATTTCTCCCTCTCTAGACTACGACTAAGACCACTTGGGTTATCCATCCCTTCAAAAATAATAGCCAACCTTTGGATCTAAGATTGTACCTATTACATTCGGAAAGGGACTTCCCTTCCTCTAAATTGGAGAATGATTAATCTTTGTACCTTTCTTGAAAGAGTCTAAACTTCTCGTCAAAAATATCAGGAATCCCTTTACCAAAACTCCTTGACTCGTAGGAATAATATGAGTATCCCCTAAGAATGACCAATGATTAGGGAGAAGATTTAATAGACTAAGGCAATTGGAAAAGAGGTCAGGGGATGTAGGATCCATCCTCTTGTCCAAATCCATAGGTTTAAGGGTGTGATCATCGAGACAAAAATGGGGACTTTTAATATTATTACCCAAAGCGACATGTGGCAGAAATGGAACCTCCGCTTCCTTCATCTACACTCTCAGTCCTCCCTTACTTTCCCTCAAAACTTCAAGCAGCACTCCTGCTAAAGCATCCCTTGCATCTGTATTTCCAGGAAAGTCCAAATTCCTTTATGAAAAATCCACTTTTTTAGAGAAACCCTGTCTAGACTATAAGTTGACCTCTTTCTCCCCACATATGGGGCCTAAATGATCACCTATACGATGTCCCGCTTCCGACCGAATCATTGAGACTTTCTCTACCGTACTAAAAATAAAGAGTTAAAAAATAAACATTTATTATATACACAAAAAACATCGATTTCAATAATTATAAAAAAATAATATCTATTAATAATGACAGAATAAAAAGTCTAATAAATTAAAAACCATACACATTTTTTTAACCTAATAAAATTTTAAACATTTCAAAATCACTGACATGTAATTGACAATTATTTTTAATTTAAGCTACCCACCTCCAAGGACTTAAAAACTATTCCCACAATTTTTTTGCTCTAAGATGCTATGGACTATGAAAACCTAGATCTTCGACATAACCCTTTTGGTATAGTTTGGGCGGAGGAATATTTCGAATCATTTGTTTTTAATTTCAACTATACAAAAGCTCCGATTGGTAGGATCCGTTGTTCACGGATCGCAGCAAAATTCATCTAAACCGTCAGCAATAACGAAATCCGACGGTCTGCGAAGGTCCTTGAAACACTCAATACAGAGACGCTTTATATAATGACTGGGAATTGAAAAGGAGGGCACACAGTATTTTCCGAGTGCACAGAGTGTTCTGTTTTACGCTTGTTGCCGTCTTCTCAATTCGTAAGCGAGAAACAATGGAGTCCGGAGGTGCCAAGGCAGGAAAGGGAGGAAGAAAGGGAGGCTCGAAAAAGAAGAGCGTCTCAAAGTCTGTCAAGGCAGGGCTTCAGTTCCCTGTGGGCAGGCTTGCAAGATATCTCAAGAAGGGCAGATATGCCAAGAGGGTCGGTGTTGGAGCCCCTATTTACTTGGCCGCTGTCATGGAGTACTTGGCAGCCGAGGTGCTTGAGCTGGCTGGAAATGCTGCCCGGGACAACAAGAAGAACAGAATAATCCCCAGGCATCTGCTGCTGGCAGTGAGGAATGACGAGGAGTTGGGGAAATTGCTGAGCGGCGTCACTATTGCCCACGGTGGAGTTCTGCCCAACATTCACCAGGTGCTTCTCCCTAAGAAGTCGTCGACCTCAGAGAAGGAGCCCAAGTCTCCTAAGAAATCTCCCAAGAAGGCCTGAGTAAATTTTCTTCTTTCAAATGGTGTTTTGTAACACCACCTTCATTTTGATTTGCTATCCCTTCTAAAATCGAAATTGTTTGCCATCAGGAAAAATTAGATGGATTCATAGATGAGTTTTATAATCGTGTCCAAATGGATGTTGGAAATTCTGCATTTGCATTATAGTTTTTGTAATCCAGGGCTTCCATGGAGGGGTAACTGTAACTATAATTCAGGGATGTGATTTCATGCAACTGCAGATTTAAGTTAACAGTAAAACACAATCTTTGCCACAATCAGCAACTGGTTGCATGGGAGGACTGTTTTCAGTGAAGGGTAGGAATAAGGGGTTGGAGTTTTGCTGTTGCTGCAATGTGTCATGTTCTTAGGTTATGTAGGATCATTTGCCAATAATGAATAAGATCATTTACTGTGTGGTTCCATGGAAGGGGCAACTGTGTTGGTGCCCTGTCTCACTCTTGTTTGATTCTAAAATATTTGAACCTTCTTCAAAATTGCTGGGAATCTTTGATTTCTTTGGATTTCCTATATGTCAAACCATGTTTCTTTTTGTGTAAGCAGGTATCCTTTCAATACATCAGTTGTGGCAAGCCTTATATTTCATGGATTAAGCTTTGTATCATTCTTCTTTAGTTTAGTTTGATGACATTTAAACTTTCCTCAGATTTCTTATATATCAACCCATGTTTTTTTTTTTGGGTGTAAGTAGGTATATTTTGAATCCATGAGTTGTGGCATGTTTTGTATTGTATGGATTAAGCCTTCATCATTCTTTTTTAGTTTGAAAATATTTGGACCTTTAAATTTTTTCAAAAACTTTTTGATTTCTTTGGGTTTCTTATATATCAAACCATGCTTTTTCTTGTGTACTTTTGCTTGGCCATATTTAAGATGGTATTTTTTGTTGCAATATTGATTGAATTTAGCTATACCAAAAATGACATGTTCTTTTACATCAAAGATCTTATGTTTTTATGATACATACCAATCAATATCTTAAGTTTTTGGAATCACTATGTTTTTGTTTAATTGTTTTATGTTTTTGATCACCACTTTTGATACTTCATTAAAAAAAAGGAAGACTTGTAGGATCATGGGTGGTGATCTAAAATATTGAGCAATCTAAAAACTTAAGATATTGACATCTTTTGACACTTGGAATTGGCATATTGGAATTAGAGTCATTTATGTGCATTTGTTAAATTAGCTTCTTTCATGGTTTTGGGTCTCATGTATCGAAAAATATTTAAAAGACCCTTTTTAGATAATCTTGTGAAAATTTTAATCGTGTGTAAGACTTTTTTATCGTTCAATTTTGGTGCATTAGTTAGTGGTTAGTGTTGAAAAGTTACTTTTTATGTACTCTTGAAACAAGGTTCAGTGGGCTATGAGAACGTCAATTATTTTTTTGTCAACGCTTTGAAATATTAAATTGACATTATTCAACAAGCAAACAAGTAGCAATGAAAGCTTAAAAGTTGTTCAGGTTTTTTTGCTTAGTTTTATCCATTTTTGTGTATTGCACGTGTGTTTAAAGTAAGAACTTGTGAAGACCATGTTGGAGGTACAATCACCGAAAGGGAGAGTGAATCAGTGATGCAAGTATTTCAAACTTCAATTGTAATCTTTTCAAACTCTTGATCAATGATCACAATCATTCATAAAGCATACAAGATGTTCATAACAACGAATAAGCAAGATGATGCAAGATCACACAAAACATAAGATCTATGTGAGAAACTTTTTTGGCGAATAAAATTCACTCTCAAATCTGTAAACACATGGACTATTTGTCCTATAAAATAATCACAAACAAGAGACTTTTTAGTGAAACACTCACTTCAGAAGGAGCACTCACTCTTAAGTATGAATAAGCATCCACTTGTTTTAGATGTTGAGCATCTATACAACACATTATTAAATCAACTTCGAAATTTTGGTTGCAGAACAATTTGATTGGAGACACAATGTATAACTACACATCTCTTTCAACTCATCACACATATTCAAACTTGCTCATACAAGCAATGCATCCAAACACCTCTTTTGGATTTCTCTAGTTTTCGTTCATCTTCAAATTGCTCTGTGTATTTCAGTGTATCCATTGAGCATACTTACTATGATTTCTTTCTTTTGCCTCTTATCTTCTACTCTCTCAACACATGCACATACCAATCTAGAAACCATTGCCTTCGTTTCTACCTTTTATAGTCTTCATGAATATCATGATAATCTAGGCCGGTCATAATGCTTGCCTTAAATCTTAAGACATCTTTCATAACTCAAATTCATTTTCACAGGGTAGAGATAACATCTATGAGTCACACTTAAGCAACTACACCTTTCAATTAGGTTTTAGTAGCCCTTATAGGTTTCATGGAGACCTATTCATCTATTTAACATTTCCTTGAGCAAATTAAAAACATAGATCACTTTCAAATACATGGGTCCATTCCAAATGACCTCTAAGACATTCAAATGATTATTCCTGTCAAGACGTTTTTTGATTAAAGCATAAATTGCTCAAACATTATTCTATACACAACACCATTAACGAATAAATAATCAACTTTGAAGTTCTATATCTTTGACTGTACAAATATTCAAACCTTTTAACCAGGTTTTTTGGGTGCGTTTTGAAGTCTTCTACAATTTTGCCTTTTACACAATGATCAAAATTTGCATATATCAAAAGTTATAACTCAAAATTTGTAAATTGGTTTTCCCTCGCAAATTTGAATAAGTAAATTTTAATGGTCACTAAGCATATGTTAAACATCAAACACGTTGACCTCATCTCATGCTCCTTAATAATATTGACTAAATACGCACCATCGATTTATTTAGATTAGCCTAGTTTTTACCATGCAACGCTTATTGTTTGATCTAACTCCCATGATTATGCCACTTAATAGCTTTGCGTGCCTTCTACGCACATTGACTCTTTGACTCGACCCGCACCATCGATCTTCTGACTGCATGATCATACATTTATTGTTGATCTTCCGTTCAAGCTCTGTGAATGTGACACATCACTAGTGCATTCATTCTTTGACATATTGACTTTACATGCATCGTTGGATTAGGATCTACGATTTAACACACATCGTTAGATCTATTGACTAGTTGACCTCAGATTTTAACATAGTTAAATTTGATAATCTCTGACCCATCACACTCTGTTAGAGCAAAGTTGAATAATTATATCTCGAGCTTGAAAACACTTCAAGGCTCCAAATCTTTAGAGTACTTTCTTGACACTATAGACAACATCATCATGAAAACATTTGACCAAAGTTGACTTTTTGAATACTTGTATTAAATGCATAAATTCGCTGGTTCATTCATATTTGCATGACATGCAGTGATGGTCTGAGTTTTTTACGCTAAAAGATACCTATTTCTCATTCTAAAAGATCAAATGACATACCAGAACTTCACCAAGACATCTATGGATGCCTCACAACTTTTTTGTCCTTAGAAACCTGTAAATATATCATATATTCTCCAAGCTATCAATTTGATCACTTTATCATTAATCCACTACTATCACATGCACTCTTTGACATCAATGACAATCAAACATCAATGACCATGCTCAACAATCTTTTTTTTGTTATTGATGGCAAAACATCTTCAAAATGACTTCATTTGAACTCCATTTTGATATTTTTCTTCTTTTTACATTAATGACAAAGGGTCTTTTTTTCAACATGCTAATAAACAATCTTTAACATCATGTATGTATTCAAATATTATATAAGATGCTCAGGGTACTTAAATACTTTTAGGCATATGAATCAATTGCTCCCCCTTTGACATGCATCAATTTGAATTTGGACTACTCTGATCCTTGGACTTAAAAAAACTTCAAGGATCAAAAATAAGAAAGGACCACCTCTAAGAGATGATAAAGACTCCGTAACATTGTGCATATCTTTTCTTACTTTGAGCTTCTCAAACATGCTCCATGGCTACAATCTTCTTTGATCATAAATAACTTCGGAGCTTAAGTTTCATTTGAGCATTTTTAGACCATCTCCAACCATGATGAAACAACACACTTGCCTTCATACTTTCTCACTTCAAGTTACCTCCATGATTACTAGCAGATGAATAAACTAATCTTCAAACATGAAAGATGCACAAAAACAACTAACAAACTCATTCAGGAACAACCATCCCTTTGTCATTTGGAGAAAATGATTAAAGACCACTCTTATCTTCACTAGCCTTACCTAGAGGTCTAGTAGCCCTATCAACCTTGAAACATCCATATATTTTTGTGTATGTACCTTCAAGACTTGAAATATTATATGTAAAGGACACTCATGTGCCCAATTATTCATGCCAAAAATCATCTTCCAACTTTGCTTTTGCATCATAGCTCCTTCACAAACCTATTAGTCAATTAACCCTCCATTTGCACAAATTCTCATCCATAAAAGACACCACATACTTTCAGATAACTATGAAACACTTTTTCACAACTCATTTGGCCATTTCAATATATCAAGTAACCTCAGCGCTCAACTCCCTTAAGAAACAAACTAGTCATCATGGACAAAAATACTAGATTTTCAAATGAAACTCAGTGAACTCACCATCTTTTGGTCAACATCAACACTCGAAACTTCTCTCACACCTAGAGGTTAATAAAACACACTTCTGGACCAATTTGTGAGGTCACACACCTTAGATCACCCATAGACCTTTTAGCTAGGTTTTGATTTGCACACAAAAGATATTCAATGCATAAAATCACCTATAACACCCCTGAATAGAGACAACACACCTTTTTATGAAACAAAATCATCTTGACAACTCATATTTTTTGTTTTGACACTTGGGAACCTCCATACTCTGTCTGCAGACCTTCAGGGCCAAAATCCCTAAACATACCTTGAGCACACATACTTGTAGTCTAGAGATTAAAATGAACAACTCAAAAACTAATCACCTTCAAATCACTAAACATCTTCATTTCTTTCAACAAGAGACCAATACATCTTCTCATGACCTTATGAGGACATCACAAGATCAATAAGCTCTTAATACAAAGAAACACCTTATTGAAACATCATTTTTCTTGAATTCACAACTGTAGCATACTTCTTCATATTTCAATCATGATTAGAACATCTCACATATGCCCCCCCTTACATCATGCACATCTTTTTCAGGCCACTCAAGCTAATTGAGTTAGCTACCCCTTAGCCACACACATCTTCAAATGATATTATTATTCTGCAACATCAATCAAAGCTCAACTGGTATCCACCATGCTTCCTCTTACTTGTCAAGTGTTTTCTTGAAGCCCAGATAGAGACACTTTGACCTACAATGTCCGAGAACAATGTGAAATCAGGAGTTTCTCACAACTACTCATATTCGTTCTCTTTCTTGGTCATCTGCTACTGATAGTTCTTCTTCTTAGGTTTAAGATAAACAACATGGTCATCCACAATAATATTTTTCTTTTCTTCTAAGAATGGATTGACAACATATGGAGACAATATAGATTCATGACATGCCTTTTTATCTGAAGAAAGAACTTCATCACTAGTCATTGACAATTGATGTTCATTGCATGAAACTTGTTCAACTATAGCATGATGTTCACTTAAATATATACACACGTCAAGACTAGCCTTAACTAGCATCTTGGGCTTCTACTTGAGCTTGTTCTCTTCATTCAAAATATGAGCAGACAATGAGAGATCTTGGCATTCTTCAACCTTAGTAGCATTCTCCACCTCAACAAATAGACCACTTGGACCTGCTGACTCATCATGACTCACACTTTTTATTTTTGATTTACATAAGTTAACTTGTATTTTTTATTGCATACTAGGACTCTGATTGAAATTATTTTCACTTGATGGCCTTTATTTACAGAACTTAACAATGTGACCAATCTTCTCACAATTGTAGCAAACCATTTTTCTTAAAGTGAACTCAACTTGCCTTACCAAATTTGGATAAAATCTTGTAATGTGTCTGATGTCATAACAACTGAAGCACTCAACTTTGTTCATATTATTTCACTGATGATTCCACTCATTCTCAGTAGGACTTCTACATTCTCTAGTCCTATGACCAAATTGATTATAAGTATAGCAGTAACCATTAAAATTTGTATACCTCATGGCATTTGGTTGTCTAATTTAATTTGATCTTATTCTGCCAAAATTTTCTTTCCTTGATTGATGATTGATTTTCAAGGTCTAAATTGTCATTGTTCACATTGATCTTTATCTTGTCTTGAGTTACATTCATTTGTTTTCTTTTAACCAAGTTCAGTTCTATCATTAACATGCTTTTGACTATTTAGAATGTCGTCTAGATCACTTGAGCTCTTTTTAAATATTACATATGACTTCATCTTATTAGATGTCTTTCTTAACTCATCTTTCAATAACTCATGTTCAATCACATACCTAAAACACTCATCTTCTTCAGATTTCAGGGTTATAGATAGGATTTTTATTTGATAACTGAGATGCTTGACTATATCTTCATGATCCTTGGTGTTTTCATTCATTATTACATTAAACACACTGAATTGCTCTTCATAATCATTGATTTGAGACTTCATCTTCTTGTTAACATTCTTCTTAATATTCAGTTTTTCATGAGCATTCCTCAATTCAGTCTCATAGTCCTCTTTGTTTTTTTCATTATCTGTATCACTCAAAGTAGACTCTTTTTGATATTAGAAACTTTCTTCCTTATCCATGTACAGGGCTTCATCTTTAATACCAAATTCAAAATCATTGTCTTCACTCTCATTTGATGAGTTACAATCTTTATTGGTGTAGAGACTCTTCTTATTCTTGAAGGCATTCTTCTTTTTATCATACCTTCTAAACTCTTTTTTATCAGACGTAAAATTTTTTTGCCTTCATTTTGGCTTTCACCAAGCTCTTCATTACCATTCATCTTACATTTATGAGGGCACTTGTTAGCAAAGTGTCCTACTTTTCCATAATTAAAACATTTGAAAGGTAGTTTACCCTTATACTTCACTGATTCTATTTTTAATTAACTTGTAAATAAAACTATTAGTTCATCATCAAATATCTCATCATACTTGACTTCCTTACCTTGAATTCTTTTCTTATGTAGCTTCATTTCTATCTTGAATGTTGCTTCCATTTTTGATAGTTTGTTATCATTGACTCTCATCTCATAGGCTATAAGAATGTCATGCAAATCATCCATCTTCATCTGAGTAAGATAATGAGTTTCTTCTACAACATACACTTTAGAATCAAACTTGAGGGAGAGAAACCTTAATACATTTTGTACTATAGTAGCTTCTTCAAGCTTCTTTTCAAGACCTCTAATCATGTTTACTATCTCATCAACCCTTAGAAGATAGGATGCCACAATATCTTCTTCCTTCACTTTGAGACCTTCAAATTGTCTTCGATAGGTCTACAACTTAGCCAATTTTATTTTAGAATCTCTTTCATAGATAATCTGTAAATTAACCCAAATTTCTTTGGTAGATTTGTAATGGATCACTTTGATGAACACATCCTCAGATAAACCACAAATGATAGGATTCATAGCTTTATATTTATTCTCACTCAAATTTTTATCAACACTAGTTGGAGGAGTAGTTGGTGTAGTGTAACCATCCGCGATAGATTATCAAATATCAAACCATAGAGACATAATGTATGTCCTCATCTTTGTACTCTAGCAAGCATAATTTGACCCATTGAACAATGGTGCTTTCTTTATAGAGAAACCTTGCATCTGTTGACTTGCCATATGTACTTTAGATCACCTTCAAGTGATTAAACTTGTAATGAAGGTCCTACTATGATACCAATTATTGTAAGTACAATCACTGAGAGAGAGGGGGTGAATCAGTGATATAAGATATTTTAAACTTCAATTGTAATCTTTTTAAACTCTTAATCAATGACCACAATCATTCATAAAACATACAAGATGTTCATAATAATGAATAATCAAGATGATATAAGATCACACACAATACACAAGATTTACACGAGAAACTGTTTTAAAAAAAAACCCACTCTCAAGTTTGTAAACGTATGGACTACTTGTTCTATAAGACGATCACAAACATGAGACCTTTTAGTGAAGCACCCACTTCACAAGGAGCATTCACCCCTAATTATGGACAAACACCCACTTGCTCTAGATGTTGAGCACCCACACAACACCTTATTAAATCAACAACTTCATAATTTTGATTGCAGACCAATCTGATTGTAGACACAATGTATAACACCTCTCTTTGAACTCATCACACACACTCAAACTTCATCATACAAAAGATGCATCCAAACATCCCTTTTGGATCTCTTTAGTCTTCTTTGCTCATCTCTAAACTACTCTTTACTTCAGTCTCTCTACTGAGAACACTTACTCTAATCTCTTTCTTTCGCTTCTATCTTCTGCTCTCTCAACACATGCACATACTAGTCTAGAAATCATTGCCTTGGTCTCCACATTTTATAGAGTCTTCATGAATATCATCATCTAGGTCAGCCATAATACTTGCCTTAACTCTTAAGACATCTTTCATAACTCAAATTCATTTTCACAGGTCGATCATAACATTTATGATTCACATTTAAGCAGCTACGCCTTTCAATTAGGCTTTAGTAGCCCATATAGATCTCATGGAGACCTATTCACCAATTTAACACTTCGTTGAGCAAATTAAGAACATAAGATCACTTTCAAATACATGAGTCCACTCCATATGACTTCTAAGACATCTTCAAATGATTACACCTGTCAAAACACTTTTCTGCAAAATCACAAATTACTCAAACATTATTCTATACATAGAAGCACCATTAACAAACAAATAATCAAATTTTAAGATTCATATATTTGACTATACAAAAATTTAAAGCTTATAACTAGGTTATTTGGATGCACTTTGAAGTCCTCTACAACATTGATTTTTACACCATGATCAAATTCTACATATATCAAAAGTTATAGCTCAAACACTGTAGACTAATTTTTCTTCACAAATTCAAATATTTAAATTCCAACGGTCACTAAGCATATGTTAAACATTGGACACATTGAATTCATCTCATGCTCTTGAGAATTTTAACTAAATATGCACCGTCAATTTCTTCGGATTACTCTGGTCTTTACCATGCAATGCTCACCGTTTGATCTAAGATCTGAGCTTCTGTGATTATGCCACTTGGCAGCTCTACATGCTTTTTATGCACATTGACTCTTTGACTCAACTTGCACCGTCGATATTTTAATTTCACAATCATACACTCACTGTTGATTCTCTGTTTAACCTTCGTGTATGTGACACATGTAACCAACGCATTAATTCTTTGACAGATTGACTTTATGCACACCGTTGGATCAATATTTGCAATTTAACAAGTACCATTAGAGCTACTGACTAGTTGACCTTAGACTTCAATGTAGTTAAACTTGACGGTCTCTGACCCATCATAGTCTGCTAGAGCAACATTGAATAATTATATCTTGAGCTTGAAAATATTTCAAGACTCCAAATTTTTAGGGTACCTTCTTGACACTAGAAACATCATCATGAATTTTATTGACCAAAGTTGACTTTATGAGTACCTGTATTAAATGCATAAACTTGTTGATTTATTTATATCTGCATGACATGTAATGATAGTCTGGCTTCTCTTAAACTAGAAGATATCTGTTTCTCATTCTCAAAGATCAAATTACATATCAGAACTTCACCAAGACATCTATGGATGCCTCATAACTTTTTCTTTGTCCTTACAAACTTGTAAATGTGCCATATATTTTTCAAGCTATCAATTTAATCATTTTATCATTAATGCACTAGTATCACATGCTCTCTTTGACATCAATGATAACCAAATATCAATGATCATGCTCAACAATCTCTCCCTTTGTCATTGATGGAAAAATACCCTCAAAATGACTTCATTTGAACTTCTTCATTATGATCTTTCTCTCCCTTTGACATTAATGAAAAAGGGTCTTTTCTTCAACATGCCAACAAACAATCCTTAACATCATGTATGTATTCAAATATTATAGAAGATGATCAGGTTACTTATATACTTTTAAGCATATGAATCAATTGCTCATCCTTTGACATGCATCAACTTGAATTTGGACTACTATGATCCTTGGACCTGAAAAGATTTCAAGGATAAAAAATAGGAAAGGACCACCTCTGAGAGATGATACAAACTCTCCCTAACATTGTGCATACCTTTTCTTAACTTGAACTTCTCAAACATGCTCCATGGTTACACTCTTATTTGATCATACATAGCTTCTAATCTTAGGCATCATTTGAGCACTTTTAGACCATCTCCAACCATGATGAAACAACACACTTGCCTTCATACCTTCTCACTTCAGGCTACCTCCATGATTACCAATAGGTGAACAAGATAATATTTAAAAAGGAAATATGTACAAAAACAACTAACAAACTTATTCCGGAATAACCATATCTTTGTTATTGGGAGAAAATGACGAAAGACCACTCTTATCTTCACTAGCCTTGTCTAGAGGTCTATTAGCCCTACCTGAACCTTGAAATACCCATATATTTTTGTATATGCACCTTCAAGACTCAAAATTTCATATCTAAAGTACACTCATGTGCCCCCTCATTCATGCCAAAAATCATCTTCCAACTTTGCTTCTCAACCATAGTTCTTTCACAAGCCTACTAGCTAATTAGCCTTTCGTTTGCACAAATTCTCATTAATGGAAGACACCACACACTTTTAGATGACTGTGAACACTTTTTGACAACCCATTTGGCCATTTCAATATATCAAGTAACCTCAGACCTCAACTCCCTTAATAAATAAACTAGCCAACATGGGCAAAAATAGTAGATTTTCAAATAAAACTCAATCAACTCACCACCTTTCAATCAACATCAACACTTGAAACTTATCTCACACTTAGAGGTTAATAAAACACACTTTTAGATCAATTTATGAGGTCACACACCTTGGATAACCCATAGACCCTTCAACTAGGTTTTTACCTGCTTACCCTTAAACCAAAACTGAGAAAACTGGAGAGCACTCAAAAAGCTTCAATTTGCACACAAAAGACATTCAACACATAAAATCACTTATAACACACATGAATGGAGTCAACACACATTTATATGAAAAAAAATCATCTTGACAACTCATCTTTATTTTTTTGATAGTTGGAAACCTCCATACTCTGCCTATAGACTTTCAGGACCAAAATCCCTGAACATACCTTGAGCACACATACTTGTATTCTAGATATTGAAATGAATAACTTAGAAAGTAATCACCTTTATATCATTGAACTTATTAATGTATTTCCACAAGAGTCAAATACATCCTCTCATGACCTTATGAGGTCACCACATGATCAATGAAGCTCTCAATACAGATACACCTTATTGGAACATCATTCTTCTTGAATTCACAAATGTAGCATACTTCATATCTTAACCATGATTGCAACATCTCACATATGCTCCCCCTCACATCATGCACATATTTTTCAAACCACTTAAGCTAACTGAGTTATCTCACCTTTAGCCATACACATCTTCACATGATATTCTTATTCTGCAATATCAATCAAAGCTCAACTAGTATCCACAATGCTTCCTCTTGCTTTTCAGTGTTTCCTTGAAGTATAGATGGAGACACTATGAGCCACAATGTCCTAGAACAAATGTGAAACTAGGGGTTTCCCACAACTACTCATATTCATTTTCCTTCTTGGTCATCTGCTATTGATAGTTCTTCTTCTTCTTAGGTTTAAGAGAAGCAACATGGTCATCCATAACAATATTCTCCTTTTCTTTTAAGAATGGATTGACAACATATGGAGATAACATAGATTCATGACATATCTTTTCATCCAAGGAAAGAACCTCATCACGAGTCATTGACAACTGATGTTCTTCGCATGAAACTTGTTCAACTATAGTAAGATGTTCTCTTAAATCTACATACACTTCAGGGCTAACATCAACTAGCATCTTGGTCTTCTCCTTGAGCTTGTTCTCTTCATTCGCAACATGAGTAGACAATGAGAGATCTTGTCATTCTTCAACCTTTGTAGCATTCTCCACCACAATAAAAAGACCACTTGGACCTATTGACTCATCATGACACACTTTATTTTTGGTTTTAATAATTTAACTTGTCTTCTTCCTTACGTACTAGGAGTCTGATTGAACTTATTTTGACTTGATGGCCTTTGTTTGTAAAACCTAGTAATGTGATCAATCTTCTCACAGTTGTAGCAAACCATTCTTTTTGAAGTGAATTCAACTTGCCTTACCTAATTTGGACAAAATATTGTAATGTGTCATATGTCATAACAACTAAAGCACTCAACTTCGTCAATGCTATTTGATTGATGATTCCAACCATTCTCAGCAGGATTTCTACACTCTCTAGCCCTATGACCAAATTGGTTACAAGTATAGCAGTAACCATTAAAATTTGCATATCTCATGGCATTTGGTTGTCTAATTTTATTTGTCCTTATTATACCAACAACTTCATTCCTTGATTGATGATTTATCTTTAAGGTCTGATAGTCCTTATTCACTTTGGTCTTTATCTTGAGTTACATTCTTTTTTGCTTCTTTGTAATCAAGTCTAGTTTTATCATTAGCATGTTTTTGACTATTCAGAATGTTTTCTAGATCACTTGAGCTATTTTCAAACATTACATATGACTTCATCATACTCGATGTCTTTTTTAACTCAACTTTCAATGACTCATGTTCAATCACATACTAAGAACACTCATCTTCTTTAGCTTTCAGGGTTGTAGATAGAATTTTCATTTGACAAATGAGATACTTGACTATATCTTTATGTTATTTAGTGTTTTCATTCATGCTTACCTCTAACACACTAAATTTCTCTTCATAATCCTTAATTTTAGACTTTATCTTCTTATTAATCTTCTTCTCCATCTTCAGTTCTTTATGAGCATTTCTCAATTCAGTCTCATAGTCCTTATCTTCTTCATTATCTATATCACTCCAAGTAGATTTCTTTTGATATGAGAAACTTCCTCAACCATGTATAGTACTTCATCTTTAATACCAAATTCAGAATCACTGTCTTCACTCTCATCTGATGAGCTACAATATTTATTGGTGTAGAGACTCTTCTTATTCTTGAATGACTTCTTATTGTTATCATACTTTCTAAATTCTTTCTTATCAGACCTAAAAGTCTTCTTGTCTTCATCTTGGGTTTCACCAAGCTCTTCATTATCATTCATTTTATGCTTATGAGGGCACTTGTTAGCAAAGTGTGCTATTTCTCCATAATTAAAACATTGAAGGGTAGTTTACCCTTATATTTACCTGATCTTGTTTTCAATTTATTTGTAAATAAAGCTATTAGTTTATCATCAGATATCTCATCATACTTGACTTCCTTACCTTGAGTTATTTTCTTATTTGGCTTCATTTTTATCTTGAATGTTGCTTCCACTTTTGATAGTTTGTCATCATTGATTCTCATCTTATAGGCATTAATAATGCCATGAAATTCATCCATATTCATCTGAGTAAGATCATGAATTTTTTCTACAACATACACTTTAGAATCAAAATGAGGGAGAATAACCTTAATACCTTTTGTACTATAGTAAATTCTTCAAGCTTCTCTCCAAGACCTTTGATCATGTTTACTATTTCAACAACCCTTAGAAGATAGGATGCAATAGTATATTCTTCCTTCATTTTGAGATCTTCAAATTGTCTTTAGTAGGTCTACAACTTAGCTAGTTTAAC
Organism: Torreya grandis; assembly: GCA_037957365.1. Classification (NCBI taxonomy): domain Eukaryota; kingdom Viridiplantae; phylum Streptophyta; class Pinopsida; order Cupressales; family Taxaceae; genus Torreya; species Torreya grandis. The sequence goes on from JARHVA010000207.1 coordinate 1,571,507, forward strand.
CTTAGAGTCTCCTTCATAGATAGTCTATAATTTGACCCAAATTTCCTTGATAAGTTTGAAATGGATCACTTTGGTGAACACAACCTCAGATAGAACACAAATGATAGCATTCATAGCTTTAAAATTATTCTCACTCAACTTCTTGCTAGTAATAATAGTTGGAGGAGTAGTTCATGTAGTATAACCATCCATGATAGATTGCCAAATATCAAACCCTAGAGACATAATGTATGCCCTCATTCTTGTACTCCATAAATCATAATTTGACCCATTAAATAATGGTTTTTTATTTGTAGAGAAACCCTACATCTGTTGACTTGCCATATGTACCTTAGATCACTTTCAAGTGGTTAAACTTGTAATGAAGGTCCTGCTTTGATACCAATTGTTAGAAGTGTAATCACTGAGAGGGAGGGGGTGAATTAGTGATGCAAGATATTTAAAACTTCAATTGTAATATTTTAAAAATCTTAATCAATGACCATAATCATTCATAAAGCATACAAGATGTTCATAATAATGAATAAGCAAGATGATGCAAGATCACACATAAAACATAAGATATACATTGAAAACCCTCTTAAGGAATAAAACCCACTCTCAAGCTTGTAAAAACATGGACTGCTTGTCGTATAAGATGATCACAAATATGAAACCTTTTAGTGAAGCATACACTTCACAAGGATCACTCACACATAAGTATGAACAAGCACCCATTTGTTTTATATGTTGAGCACCCACACAATACCTTATTAAATCAATAACTCTAAAATTCTGATTGTAGACCAATCTGATTGGAGATACAATATATAACACCTTTTTTTAAACTCATTACATACACTCAAAATTTATCATACAAGTAATGCATCCAAACACCCCTTTTGGATCTCTTTAGTCTTCTTCACTCATCCTCAAATTTCTTAGTACTTCAATCCATACACTAAGCACACTTACTCTGATCTTTTTCCTTTGCCTCTATCTTATGCTGTGTCAACACATGCACATACTAGTTGAGAAACCATTGCCTTGGTCTCCACCTTTAATAGAGTCTTCATGAATATCATCATCTAGGTCAGCCATAATACTTTCTTTAACCTTAAGACATCTTTCATAGGTCAAATTCATTCTCACAGGTTGGCCATAACATCTATGGGTCACACTTAAGTAGTTATGCCTTTCAATTATGCCTTAGTAGCCTTTATAGGTCTCATGAAGACCTATTCACCCATTTATCACTTCATTGAGCAATTTAAAAACATAAGATCACTTTCAAATACATGGTACCACTCCATATGACCTCTAAGACATATTCAAATGATTACTTCCACCAAAACACTTTTATGCTAAAACACAAATTACTCAAACATTATTGTTTACCTAGAAGACCATTAATGAAGAAATAGTTAACTTTGAAGCTCCATATATTTGACTATACAAACCTTCAAACCTTCTAACTAGGCTTTCTAGATGTGCCTTGACGTCCTTTATAAAATTTCCTTTTACACTATGATCAAATTCTACATATATCAAAAGTTATAGCTCAGAAAATGTAGACTAATTTTTCCTCACAAATTCAAATATTTAAATTCCAATGGTCACTAAACATATGTTAAACATCAGACGCATTGACCTCATCTTTTGATCCTTGATAATTTTGACTAAATACGCACCATTCATTTCCTTGGATTAGCCTATTCTTTACCATGCAATGCTCACTATTTGATCTAAAATTTAAGCTTTTGTGATTGTGCCACTTGGAAGATCTATGTGCCTTCTATGCACATTGACTCTTTGACTCGACCCACACCATCGATCTTCTAATTACACGATCATATGCTCACCATTGATCTTCTATCCAAGCTTTATGAATGTGACACATGTCACTAGTGCATTCATTCTTTGACATATTGACTTTATGTGCACCATTGGATCAAGATTTGAGATTTAATGCATATCATTAGATCTACTGACTAGTTGACATCAAACTTCAATGTAGTTAAACTTGATAGTCTCTGGCCCATCATAGTCTGCTAGATCAACTTTGAAGAATTATATCTCGAGCTTGAAAACACTTCAAGACTCCAAATCTTCAAGGTACATTCTTGGCACTATATAAAACATCACCATGAAAACATTTGACCAAAGTTTACTTTATTAGTACTTGTATTAAATGCACAAATTTGCTGGTTTATTCATATATGCATGATATGCAGTGACGGTCTATTTTCTCTTAATCCAAAAGATGCATGTTTCTGATTCCAAAAGATCAAATGACATATCATAATTTCACTAATACATCTATGGATGCCTCACAACTTCTTTATCCTTACAGACTTGCAAATGTGCCATATATTCTCTAAGCTATCAATCTGATCAATTTGTCATCAATGCCCTAGTATCACATGCTCCCTTTGACATCAATGGCAACCAAACATCAATGACCATGCACAATAGACCACGTGATAAAAACATTTTGATTAAAAATAATATTTAAGTTCTAAAGTCAAACCAAAATCATATCCAAAATCTATAAATCAAGAAAGGTCTAAAGTCACAAATTCATTTTTTTTGTCAATCATAGTACTTTTTAGTTTTGGTCTTTCATCATTTTTATCTAAGTTAAGCCATTTTTAGCAATGTCATCTATAACTAGGCACATGGCTATGTTGAGCAACCCTAGGATGAGGGAAGAATCATTTGGTAATAACCCCTTTCACTTTGGTAATCATTAGTGTCAAGTCAAAATTCATGAGATCCATGATAATAAATAAGAAGGGGGACCTTATCAAGAATAAAATAGTCTTATAACCATATTATCCCCTTCTTAAATCACCGAATATATCATAGCTAACAAAGATGAAATCTTGCTCCAAGATTTGAGTGTAGGGGAAAAATTTCATTCAGATTTTGAACTCTAAAATTTACATTATTTGATTGCTAGGAATGAAACAACATCTCCAATCCAAGATCAAGCTACATCATAAGGTTCTCTAGGGACTAACAAGGTTATCATTAATCCCCCTAATAATAATGATCATGTTTACATGGACAAGGGGAGAAGTATAATGAAGACACTCCCCAACCAAGACATGGGTTTCCTAGTCAAACCCATGCATAACAATTAGATCAAAAGATTGAAAATCTTCAAGTCATTAACACAAATAATCCCTTGGTTAGTCAATCCATAAATCCAAATATAAATAATCCTAGTCATAATTTAGGATTAGCTCAACCAAATATGAATTCAAATGCATATTTGAATTCATTAAATCCAAATCAGAGCTTGAATACCATTACAAGTTCACAAATCATCAATCCAACCAATCAAAATATGAGTTTGAAAATTCATTCAACCTCATCCATCAATCAAATCTATCCAAATCTGAATTTGAATGTCCATTCAAGTTCACTCATCAAAAATCAACATATAAATCTAAATTCACAAGCCAATCAAAATCTAAATTTGAATATTCATTCAAATTCACCAATCAACTAACAACATCAAACTCTGAATTTGAATACATATTCAAATTCACACATCAATCCAAATCCAAATTTTAATATTCATTCAAATTCATTTATCACCAATCAACATCCCAAGTTTAACTTGAATACTTATTCAAGTTCATAAATCAATCAAAATCCAAATTTAAATTCACCAAACACTAATCCACATCATAATTTTGTTTTAGATGCAACTTCAAATCAATTTCCAAATTTTACTTCAAATCCATCCACAAACCAAATTCCCACAATCACAAATTCATTCACAAACTCCAATCCAACCTTCAATCTTAATTCATCGTTAAACTTCAATATCAATCAACAACACCATTTTGGTTCAATATCAAATCCATTTTTACATCCAAACTTGAATCAAAACACATTCACAAATCAACCTCCAAATCCAAATTCCTTTGCAAATCCGAATTAATTTTTAATCCCAAATCCAATTTCAAATCAATTCAATAACAATCCACCTCAAAATCAATATTCACTTAAACATTCCAACATTAATCAAAATTCCCTCATTGGTCAATCATCTAACATATTCACCACTTCTAATTAAAATAATCAATCCCCACCATAATTTATCCATGAGTGGCCACATATGAAAGATAAGATCTAAGGTTTAGAAGATGGTACCTTTTCAAAACAAAAAAAAATTAAATTTGAAGAAATTTGTCCATATCCCTTCAACATTAATAACAAGATGACACCCTTTCCCACACATTTTAAACTTCCCAAGTTTGATAAATACAAAATTAAGGGGGATCCCAGGGAACATACTAAAGAGTTTTATATAGCTTGTGCAGACATCGCCTATAACAATGAATATTTATTAAGATTCTTTCCACGTACTCTAAGAGGTCAAGTCGCAAAGTGCTTTTTTTTCATTTATCCAAATGATCAACAACTAACTTTGAATATTTATCCGAAACATTTGTGCATCACTTCTCTTACAATGTTGAATGAAAATTAACCATGGTAGGTTTATCTAATACTAAACAATGAAATGGTGAAGCTTTTGCCTTCTTGCAAAGATGGTGGTTATGAGCAAACTATTTTCCATGGTCACCACCTAAAAAACAACTTATTGAAATCTTTACTGCCAATCTTAATCTAGATTTGGTGGATCAATTACAACTTCATTGTCCCACATCATTTGATGAAATCATAGAAAAAAGAGTTTAAATTGAAATAATTTTGATTTCCAAGGGTGTCATTAAGATTTTCAAACCAGGAAATACTTCTTCAAATCACATGAAAAATCCCAAATTCTTTGTCAAAAACAAAAATGTTGGAGGTGATAGTGTAACTGATGTGAAACAAGTCCAAAACACTCAACATATCAACAATATCACTATTCTAAGTGGCCAACCAAAATAATAAAATTGTAGGTGTAAATTTACTCTGCTGGGAGAACCTTATGAGGTGGTTTTTTAGAAATTGGTCATTGCAAACATGGTTATTTTTTCCAATATGAAACCATTTATAGAAAATGTACCTAAACTTGAGTTTTATCAATAAAATAAATATTGTGACTACCACAAGATTAGGGGACACTCAACAAACAATTACATGAGGATTAAACATTACATTCAAGACCTCATTGATCATGGGGACTGTATGTACCCAAAATTTACATGGTGTAATATTTTTGATACAAATTTGATGATGATGTAATGACCTCTTATTTTGTGCTCTACAGAGAACTCTGTAGCTCTATCCCTTCTCGATGCTTCCCTATTCCTCTCTTGACCTCTTTCGGTCCTTGACCTTCCCATGTCATTTCTACCTTATCTCAAAAACAAATAATGGATGATGAAACCACCACCATAGGTGATGGAACCACCCCTAAATAGTATGAAAATTCCCCTTATTTTGCACAAATACCATGATAGTTCTGTAATATAGGACACAGTTTTGACACTATAAGATAGTTTTGTATTAAAATGATGATTTTGTAATTCCTATCGGTGGTTTTGTCATCTTGAGCGGTGGTTCTAAAACTGCCCCTACATAAAGTGCCAATCCTATCAAAGTGGAAATGCCCTCCAAAATTATCTCTTGTAACTTTAATTTTCACTTATTTTACATAACTAGCTTTATTTTTCTTATTTTTATCACTTTGTGTTCATCTTCAATCAAGTCCAACTTACTCACTCTCCTAATTATAGTCTTATTTAGTTCCTCTCAAGTTTAACTCACTGTTACACTTTCAACATGCATCCACTTTCCAACTGGGATTCATGTAATAAAGGGGTTCCAATGTGTCTCAAATATCTACTAGGCAACAATTGCCTTTTATGCAGAGTGTGCCACAAGTTTAGAGACAAGGTCTTGACTCATAAGTTTCCACTCAATAGCAAGGTTAGAGTAGTCAGTAATAGGTCCCTATTCAACCACAACAGGCATAATATCATTATTATCCTTCCATCATAACCTCAAAATCCTCCAAGTCAAACCTTCATCACCAACTCAAACTAAAATATTGCACAACCAAACGTGAAATTTCAAAAAGTACATCTTAATCTGCATATGCGTATTCCTAGTTTATTTCCCAACTAATCCATCATACCCCAACAAATATCTCCATTATACCCTAGTCTAGGTGATCCACTTGTGACCACCCAACCATTTACCTAGACCAATATTCCCACAAGTTTCCTAGAGCAAGAATTATAATAGATGAAGGATAAAATCACCGTCATCCAAGTGGGGAAACAAATTAAAAAGTTTAAGTTAGATGATGTATGTTCCTATCCTTTCAATATGGAGTACTTATAGATTCCATTTCCTCTAGGATATGAGCCACCAAAAATTGATAAATATAAGGGAAAATGTGACCCCAAAGCCTATTTAACTGAATTCTTTGTCGCATGCCAGCTAGTGGTATATAATGATATATACCTTTTGTTGTTGTTTTCAAGGAGCTTAGTTGGACAAGTCTTGGAGTGGTTATTGAAGTTTCCTAAAAATTTAGTAACTGATTTGGATGATCTTTCAGAAAGTTTATACAACACTTTTCTTATAATCTCGAGCATGAGATTTCATTAGTTGATTTGATGTAAACTAAACAAAAAGATGGTGAGAGTTTTGTGAGTTATTTGCAGTGATGGAGAGAAATTTTACACTGATTCACTCATAGTTTACCAAATAAATAATTAGCCGCTATATTCATTAAAAATTTACATAGTGAGATAGCCTATCATCTAGAACTGTAGTGTGCACATACTTTTAAAGAAATTATTGACAAAGGTTTGTTGATCGAGAGAGTTTTCATTAATAAAGGATTCATCAAGATTAATTTAACTAATAAAAACCAAGGTACCAATCATAAAAGTAGCCAAAACCAACATCTAATCTAAGCACAAGCATCATAATCAGCACAAGCCAATAACCAAGATAGACCAAAGAAATTTAACCATAATAGAAATGTTGTGGAAAATGGAGTAACCGACTCACATCATTTATAAACATTGCAAATATTATCTACTAAACTTGCACCACATTTTCAGCTTACTCCAACCCAATAACCTCTTCAACCAACACTACAAGTACAATAACCAAGACTCATGCAACAGATGCCATAACCCTTGCCATTACAAAACCCTTCTCCAAGGAGAACTGTGTCTATGGTTCATATTTTTAGTGATCTTAGAGAGCCTATTGAGTCTGTATTTTCTAAATTTATCATCGTTAATTTGATTATTTGTCTTATACCAAAGCATTATCCTCAAGGCATCCCTTATCCTGATTGGTACCATGAAAATAAAATCTGTATCATCGGGTCAACAGACACAATCTATGAAGATATATGTAAATCAAGAATTTAATTGAAAATATGTTGGATAATGGAGAGATCACATTGAATGATGGTGCTTTCACCTTCAATTAGACTCTTTGCATCTATCAAAACCTCTTTCCAAAACATAACCAACAACAACAACCATGATTGGTGCAACATAAAAATCAACAACATCAAAATCAAATTTCAAACCAGTAAAATCAACAGAACTAACAAAATCAAAAATAGAACTAATAACATTAGAATAATGGACAAAACCAAGGTCAAAATAGTAGCAACCAATAAACCTACCATGCAGTTGCACATGACTACAACAGGGTTATAGGTCATATTACAGGGGGTAATGTTAATACCATCTCTATTAATCATAGACCTAGCACCAATTAATATAGATCATTGCTAAACAATACCACTCAGCCAAATTGCATGGATAATCCTTCTTTGATCTAAGACTGCACACAAACAAACCAACAAACACATATTTTTATTTTTTGACCTTATATCAATAACTCATCCTTGCCCTGTGACTATATACAAGTGCATCGATAATTTAGACTGGTCCTCTTTGGTCCCACACCATCACCATCATTTATTAGCATTCATAGTTCTATTTTCAATCCTGAGTGTAAAATCATAACTCAAAAGTCAAAGATTACCATCCCAGACCCACAACCATCTAGCACCTCATCCATTATCCAACCAATCGTTCATCCTCAGAGCAAACCCTTTATCACTAACTCAGAAAAAAAGTTTGATATTGTAGAACAATTATAAAAGACACCAGAGCAAATCTCTATTGTAGATTTTTTGTGAATGTCGACAATCAATACGAACATTTTGAATGAGTTTTTAACCTAATCCACTGTTATTAGTGACATATCCCCTGATAAATTTCATGTTTTGATTGGATACCTAGCTCTCATCCAACAAGTCACATTCAACCAAAGTGATGTCTTCCCTTGGCCCGCTCTATAATAATCCATTATACATAGAATTTTTTATAAATTGGCATAAGGTGAAATGTGTCCTTATAGAAAATAGATCAAGACTCAACATAGTGTCTCTAAAGCTCATCAAGCTTCTTGGGTACACAATGAAATATCTCTAACCAGAAATAATAACTATCAAAGCCTACGATAATTAGGAGAGAGAATCACAAGGCACAATTAGCTTGCCAATTATCATTAGGCCTTTGACCGATGATACACTTTGCCATGTGCTTGATCTTGAGTTTTCATATAATATGCTTCTAGATAGGCCTTAGTTACATGATATTTGGGAACATATTATTGTAATAGGGAGAGATTAGTATTATGTTAGTGAATAAACTTAATCAATCAAAAACACACTAAACTAACATCCTAAGCCTATCTCAAAGGAGGAGCTTAGTTAAAAAAATAAAAAATAGAAATACAATTAAAACATGAAAGAAATACTTTCCTTCACCTTTTTTGGATGCTCCAAAATGCTTATTGGAGTGGCTTGCTCAATTTGTTCTCATGAAGTCTGTATCAATAAAGTATGGCTACCTCTATATCTCTTTGGCACCATGTGTGGCTTTGACTTGGCTTGATTTGGCTCAATATTTAGACATTATAACACTAATTTGCATGAAGTTTTGGAATCAATTAAAAACTATAACTTTGCATTATTCAAGCTCTCCAAAATTCAATAGGCAAGGCCTCCTATTTATAGATTTTTAGAATGGTTTGAGGGTCAACTTGAACTGTCCATCTCAAGATGGAGATGTGTGGCTAAGGATTAATTTAATTTTATAATTAAAATTCATAAATAGGCTCATCAATATTTGGGATAGAGGGACATTAATTAGGCATGGAGGTTCTTAATGAGACATGCGAGGGTTAACCTTGATATTTTATGCATTTATGGCCTAGAGATGTCTTTCCAAGAAATGGTGTCACTTGATGATGCAGATATTTAATATTTATTTTTAAAAACAAATTATTCAACAAGTTCCATATAATTCTTAATTAGGTTCATAATTTAGTTTAATTATCTCTAAAGCATGATTAAACACTTTGATGCAAACCTTGGTTTTTTGATGCACAAATTAATCAAATTGGTCATAACATTTTGTTATTGACCCAAAATTTGACTAGATTAGAATTAAAAGTCAATGTTAGATACATTGGATCCATTATCCCATTTAGGATGATGTCAACACAAAATAATGAAGGCATGTGTCTCATGTAAGAGATTTGATAGAAAAAAGCAATCCAGAGCACCTAAGTATAAAGTTGATATTTTGACTTGAAATGATCTAATCAAAGTTAGCTAGCCCATAAATTACATTACCCTATTTAATGATACTTTGGCTAAAATCAACACTTGAATATGATAGGTTCAATTTTTTTTGTGTTTTAGTGTTTTTAGGCTAAATTGGTGCATTTTAGTAAGAATTGGTCAAAAGCTTGGTTGAAGGTTATTGGTGGCCATTTTTAGGTGTCTACAGTATGCTCCTATTTAGGAAGACATTGCAAGATATAAACATAGTAACATCTTCTCAAAGAATAAAAAGGTCATGTATGTCTATAACTGCAATGATGATGAACTAATTGTGTGATGCCCCCTCGAGGGAACAATTGGCATAAGTAGGTTGACAAATGATCCTTTGAAAGAAATAATGGAGATGAGGGGACCAAAGAAAGAAAAATGATTGGTGAAAACATAATGAGTTTAAAAAAATATCCAAATCATTGAGAATGTAAATGGGATGACATACAATGGTTTGACCAAAGGTAGTTATAAGCATTATACCCTGATAGTGGCAATGTGGTATGATAACATAATAATTTATCCAAATGCGGTTATAATCATTGAGAAGATAAAGCTTCCCCAATTAGGATAGACAAACAAGATAACAAAATGCCCATATATGGAAAAAAAATAAAGGGGTGACAACACAATGATTTACCTAAATACGGTTATAATCATTGAAAAATGTAGGTGGGATGGTGTGCAATGATTTGCCCATAGACGATTATAATTATTAGACCTTGATTATGACAAACATTATTGATTGGTTGATGATAATGATAATTTAATACAAATGATAAAGATGAATTGGGACAACTTTTCAGTAAGGAGATGCTCATTTAAACTAAACAAAGATTGAAATTCTTTCATTATTTAATTACTCTGTGTAAGATATGATCGAGATTGAATTAGGATGTCGGTGCCAAAGAGATGTTGATGCCACCATTACTGAATAGACTTTTTGAAGTTGAGGTTATTGTATCATGTATCAGTAGGCATCATGAGGACTTGACCAAAATATGCATAAAAACTGACTCTCGTAATCTAATATTCAATAGAAAACAATGCACTAATGATAGAAACTATGATGCAAATATAGACATATAAATATGGATGGATTTAAGTGTAAGTACATGTAAGGAATCACCCAATGAGTGCACATAGACTAAATCAAGAAAACAATATTGAAAGCAAACAAACAAACACACAAATAAAATAACAAAGAAATAAATAAATAAATAAACAATTTGAATTTAAGTTATATGAACATTACTCCTAGAAAATAGGTGACAACTTAACAAACTAACATAATGAGAGAATATGAGAAAAATAAGGGGGTGGCCAAGCTATCTCCATATGCACTAGGAAAGTGGACGCTATCTACATAGTTCCATGAATGTAATATCCAAAAAAAAAACTTTAGGCCAAATGTAGTTCTCTTAAGAAATTGAAAGAAAATGATAACTGATAAAAATAAATAGAATATATGTGATAGAAGAATATGAATGGTCTTGTAAAATGACAAGTGCATGGGATAAAAGGCCAAAAAAGATGGGGAAACTAAAGAACGAGTGATTTGCTTGTGACATAGTAAGAGTTACCAAAATTCTTAAGGCAGAAAAGTGGTCAATGTTTTTGAGTTTTTTCTAATAGTTTTACAAATATTTTTGAAATTTTTAGAGTATCTCAACTCGATTGAGAATGACGAGACACTAGATGGTTTAAGCTCACAAAACACTGAGAGCGTGGCTTAGATTGCTCATAAAATGGTGAGAGCGTGGCTTAGGGAGCTCACAAAATAGTGAGAGCGTGGCTTAAGGTGACTGAGCTAAACACAATAAGTATCGAACATTGCCTACATAGTCCCAGAGTAGGACTTCAAGTCACTTTAGTTCCACCCTACAATGGAAGAATTTGACTAGTGTAATAGTTAATTAAAAAAAAGAAGCACAATTGGGATAAATGCATAATACAACATAGGAAATGGCAAGTTGGTATGTCAAGACTCAATAAACAAATGTTGCCCCTAGTTTGCCCATAGACAATTATAATCAAGATATAATGGCATAAATCAATGGTACTAATTTGCCCATAGCTGGTTATAATTAGTAGCAAGATCGATGATAATAAAGAATAACAAATAAATGATGTAACTACCGAAACTTTTATCAAACTACTCTAAAATACTATCTCTATCTAAAATGCTTGAAACAACTACTAAAAATGATCACATTTTATTGGTGCTGAAAATGTGCCATTAATGGTGAAACTAAGGTCAAATGGAATAGGTAGATAGGATTCAAAACATGCTTGGTCGATAGAATGAAATGGTAAAATGGATAAGTAATAGGCTAAGAGGAATGATAAGAATGATATTCATACAAAGAAGAAAAGTGATAAAGTGGCACAACTGAAATGATACTTATAGACAATACACCATAGCGCTCAATCATAATACCGCTTGAGGTGAATAATATTTATCAGCTTAAGAAGTTCATGTCCATCTAATGTGGTGACCTTAGATGCTCCTGATCCATAATCTGCAATAATGATAAAAGGTCCTATCCAGTTTGGTTTGAATTTACCTTTATGCTTCTTCTTGATCATGGTATTCTTTTGATTTTCTTTAAGAACAAGATCACCAAGTTCAAATGTTATATACTTGACATACTTATTGTAATAGTCTTTGAGTCAATTATGATATACCTAAATATTATTGAGCATAAATGTACATTTTTTATTAAGTAGGTCTAGCTATTAAAAGTGAGCTACTTGATAGTCATGATCATTTAAGATATGTTTGAAAGATATGCACAGTGAAGGTAACTCAACCTTAATAAGAAGTATGGATTATATAACATAAATAAGTGAGTATGGACTAGCTCTTATAAGTGTATGGTGATTGGTATGGTATGCCCAAAGTGCATATCTAAAGGTGTCAGTCACGATCGACATCGTTGACAATCTTTTTGAGAATGTTAACAATTATTTTGTTTGATGTTTTAGCTTGGCCATTACCTTGAAGGAAATATGCCATAGAAAAATGTTGTGTGATGTTGTATTCGACACATAGCTTATTGACATTCTTGTTCTTGAATGGTCCTCCATTATCAGATATAATGTTAGAGGGGATACCATAATGACATATGAGATGGTTGAAAATGAACTTAGAAATTTAATTTTCAATCACGTGAGGGGTTTAGCTTCAACCCACTTAGTGAAATATTTGGTGGCAATAAGGATATGATTATAACCATCAGAGGAGGTGAGATTGATCTTCCTAATGAGTTCAAGGCCCCATGTAGCAAATGTCCATGGTGTCAACATTGGTTTTCGATTCTTTGCTGGGGCATGAATCAAATTAACATGTTGATATTTATCGCATTTATTTACATATGTAGTTGTATTTGCATCCATTGTGGGCTAATGATAACCAGTACACAATTTTTTTTTGGATAAGACTGTCTTGCTAGAATGGGATCCACATTTTCCTTCATGCACTTCCTATAACACTAGTATAGATTCTGTCGAAGTTAAACAATGAAGTAGATTTCCATCAAGACTATGGTGGTAGAGGGTTGATCCAAGTAGAGTATAACGAGTGGAGTGATGGATAAAGGCTTTGGTTTATTTTTGGGACAGGTTAGGTGGTATAACTTGGCCATGAAGATAATTATAAGGGTTTGAATACTAGATATAATTAGGATTAACAATATCACAAATCATTACAATGATTGAAGGTTCATGAGCTGGTATGACCAAATTATCGATGAGGAATTGATACTCTCTAATTTGGTCCATTTGTCAAATCAGAGAGCCAATAATGGCCATAACATCTATAGTTCTATTACTAGCCCTTGGTATATGCTCAAATTGGATATCTATAATTTTTTATTTTAGAGTGTCGGTCATAGCTTTGTATGGAACCAACTTGTTATTTTGGTCTAAAAAAGACCTGTAACTTGATTGATGATTAATTAAGAATCACCATAAACCTTAAGATGAGATATGTTCCACTGTACTACCTATCGAAGGCTTGCAACAAGTGATTTATTCTCGACCATCTTGTTTTTACAAGGAAAATTGATTCTGAAAGACTTAAAAATTAGATTCCCTTATGGTGTAATAAATAAGAGACCTGCCCTTGATCCATGCACAAAAAATGATCCATCAAAATACAATTTCTAATGCTTCCCTTTAAGAGGTATGTCAATAATAGTCATTATGGATTCATAAAAAAATTAGAATGTGAGTGGCTCTGTGTCTGTAAGGGGTACTTTAACAAGTTGATCTGTCCCTTGATTACCTTTTGATTTACATACTCTATGTTAAACTCACTAAAAAGCATGATCCACTTGGCCATTCTACTTTGTAAATCTGTTTTAGATAGTAGATACCTGAGCAAATCTACTTTTGAAATGACCATGATCTTATTATTCAACATGTAATATCATAATTTTTGAGCTACAAATACTATGACGAGATAAGATTTTTTAATAGGCGTATAATTGTGTTCATATGTGACCAATGTATGACTTAAGTAGTATACTGCATGCTCTTTTCCATTGTCATCATGTTGAGCTAGAAGTGCCCCCAAGGCACTATCTGTAGCTGAGAGGTACAACAAAAATGGTTTTTTTGGCATAGGGGGTAACAAAACATGTGAATTTGTTAGGTAATCTTTTAGATACTGAAAAGCTGTTTAGCAGTGATTATCTCAGTAGAATGTAACTCCCTTCTTCAGAAGATGTGTAAATGGATGATACTTGTCTGCTGAATAAGATATGAAACATCAAATTGATTGGATTTTACCTTACAAACTACGGAGCTATTTTAAATTAGTTGGTGGTGGCATCTCTATTTAGCTTGGACTTTCGCTGGATTGCCTTCAATGCCTCTGTGAGACACGATGAAGCCAATTAATTTTCCTGATGTTACTCTAAACACATGTTTTTTGGATTTAGTTAGACTTTATACTTACGTAGTTTTTCAAATATTCTACGTAGCACCGCTAGATGGTCGACCTTAGTTTTTGATTTGCCTAATATGTTATCGACATGGTCTTCAATAATATCATGTAACATATAATGGAATATGATGGTCATGGCTATTTATTATGTAGCTCTAACATTATTAAGACCAAATGACATGACCTAATAACATAATGTTTTCCATGAAGTGGTGAATGCTATCTTTTGTTGATATTTTTGTGCTATTTTGATTTGGTTATATCTTGAAAAGCCATCCATTAATGAAAACATTTCATAACTTACGATGGAGTCGATAATCATATTAATATTAGGTAATGGAAAGTCATTCTTAGGAAAAGCTTTGTTTATGTCTCAAAAATTAGTACATATTCTAGTTTTTTAAAGCTTTTTGTTAACAAGTACAACATTAGATATCCATTTTGAGTAGTCAATAGATTAAATACATCCTGATTCTAAGAGTTTTTCCAACTCTTTCTTTACTAATAAAAAAAATGCGAGGATGCATCTTGCATAAATTTTGCTTAACTAATTTGGCATCAAAATTCACCATAAGGTGATGTAAATCCAAGGTGGGGTCCAAACCTGGCATGTCAGAATAAACCCATGCAAAGGTATCTACAAATTCTCTCAATAGAGCTGTAAAGACTTTATGTTTCTCCTCAGTGAGGGATACGCTTAATTTTATCCTTTTTAGGTCAGATGGAATTTTGATGTTTACCTCTGTGGTATCTTCGACTACAAAGGTTGAACTATCTTCTAGGATAGTAGGCAAAGACTTGAATTGTTAGACTATATCAAGGTCCTCTGTTAGGACTTGCTCTTCAAATTATTTTAGGCATGATAAATCTGAGTCCCCCAATGAGAGATCTAGCCATGTGAAAAAAATAGTTGGATTTTTTTTAAGAATTTGATCAAACACTTATTGCTCAAAATTAAACTCAAATCCATAGGCAAGTTCATCGTTGGTGATCTCTTTATCTAAATTCAAAGAAAAATGAATATCCCCATCTAATGGTGCCTAGAATAGGTTTTCACCACTAGAATGACCTTTATCTTTAATTTTTATCTAGTTGAAAAGTGCCTCAAAGAGGTTTTCACTTTGAGACCTTAATATTTTATTTATTTGCTTTTGGCTAAGGGTGTTCACCCGCTCTCCAAAATAGGCTTCAAGATCTAATGTGATTGAGAATCCTGATTTATGATCTTCCAACAAAACATTGTCTCTAAGGCCTAGAAAATCATAGAATGCTTCAATGTTCTAAAACTCATCAATCGGTAAATTGAATTCTTGCTGGTCCTAATTTATCAGTTGGAGATAGTATAATGGAAAAGGGTTATTACAAATGACTAGGCTAAGGGTATATATGGCATTATTATCAAATAGGTTAGTCTCAGCTAGGTCATCAAAGATAAGGATATGATCAAACTCTGTTTCACTATCAATATCATCATCACTAGTCATCGGTGATGGGACTCAAATAAGATGTGGGGTCACCCCCAGGTAGTTTAAATATAAATCCATAGGGTCTTTTGTATTTGGTCATGGAAATTGTCTCAATAGTTCTTTGTTGATTTGGTCTGAGGCCTCTTTCTTCATAATCTTGATGTTCCATGATCCTATGGGAATAGGATACTTTTCACTCTTATTACAATCAGCTTGGTTGTCATTATATATCCATGATTCATCTCCTTCGAGAGGGTTTTGTTCTTGGCTAGATGGCGGTATGAACGTGATTGGTCATGATTATGAAGTTTATCTTTACTTTTTCATTACCAATACATGTGTGGGGTAAATTTAGGTCTTCCAAAGGTCTTTGGATTCTGAGGAAGATTGGAAATATGAAAGGTATCATGGGTCACATATTCTCTTAGGCCTTAATTGAAATGGTGTAATGATTGGAAGCTTTAGAAGGTAGTATGTGAAAAAGGAAATCTAGGGTATTAGGATCTATATAGTTGTCTTCTAGAGAATAAATAAGTATGACCTTTGTTTTATCCTATTTGGAACTTGGATTCATGTTGTATTGGTAATTGTAGCTTTGAAATTTGTCTTTGAGATGTTTGCAGTGCTCATATGGGTGTAAATCTCCTAGAATATTTACTTCCATCCTTGAGTGGGAGAACTTGATACATTGGTGCAAAGTTAATGAGACTGCACAAATCTCATGTAACCAAGGCCTATCTAGAAGCATATTATATGACAACTCAAGATCAAGCACATGGCAAAGTGTATCATGGGTCAAAGACCCAATGATAACTGACAAGCTAATGGTGCCTTGTTATTCTCTCTCCTGATTATTGTAGGATTTGATAGTTATCATTTTTGATTGGAGATCTACCATTGTGTATCTTATAAGCTTGATGAGATTTAGAGATACTATATTGAGTCCTTATCCATTGTCTATAAGGACACGTTTTACCTTATGCCACTTTATATAAACTTATATATACAATGGATTATTATGGAGCAGGCCAAGGGAAGACATATCACTTTGGTTGAATGTGTCTGATTGGGTGGGAGCTAAGTGTCCAACCAAATCTTGAAATTTATCAAGGGATATGTCACTGGCAATAGTGGATTGGGTTAAGAACACATTCAAAATGTTCTTATGGATTATCGATGTTTGTAACAAATCTAAAATATAGACCTAGGCTGGTGTCTTCTGCAATTGCTTCACAATATCAAACTTTTTTTTGGGATCAGTGGTAAAGGTTTGTTTCGAGGTTAAATGACTAGTTGGATAATGGGTGAGGTGGCAGATGGCTATGGGCCTAAGATGGTAATATTTGACCTCTGAGTTATGATTTCACACTTAATATTGAATACAATACTATGATTTTTAACAAATGATGGTTATGGTGTAGGACTATATAGGACAAGTCTCAGTTATTAGTGTACTTGTATGTGGTCATAGGGTAAGGACAAGTTATCGATATAAGGTCAAAAAGTGGAAATCTTTGTGTGGTCCTAGGTCAAAGAAGGATTATTCATATAATTTGGTTGAGTGGTATTATTTAATAATGGTCTAGATTAATTGGTGCTAGGTCTTGGATTAATGGAGATGGAATTAACATTACCCCTTGTAATATGACCTACAACCGTGTTGTAGGCATGTGCAACTGCATGGTTTGCCTATGTGTGGTCCTAGGTCAAAGAAGGATTATTTATATAATTTGGTTGAGTGGTATTATTTATTAATGGTCTAGATTAATTGGTGCTAGGTCTAGGATTAATGGAGATGGTATTAACATTACCCCCTGTAATATGACCTACAACCGTGTTGTAGGCATGTGCAACTGCATGGTAGATTTGTTGGTTATTACCGTTCTGACCTTAGTTTTGTCTATTATTCTGACATTGTTGGTTCTACTATTGATTCTACTAGTTTAGCCTTTGATTTTAATATTATTGATTTTATTGTTGCACTGACCATGGCTGTTGTTGATGTTATTATTGGTTATGTTGTGGAAAAAGGCTTTGATAGATGCCACGAGTCTGATCGGAGGTACAAGCACCACCATCCAATGTGATCTCCCCATTTTTCAACATATTTTTATTTAAATGCTTGATTTAAACACATATTCATAGATTGTGCCTGTTGACCCGATGATACTCACATAATTCATTTTTATGTTACCAATCAGGATAAGGGATGTCTTGAGGATAATGCTTTGGTATAGGCTAATTAATCAAATTAGTGGTGGAAATTTTATAAAATACAGACTCAATAGGCTCTCCAAGGTCACTAAAAACATGATGCCTAGGCACAGTTCTCTTTGGAGGAGGGTTTTGCAATGACAAAGGTTATGGTATTTGTTATGTGGGTCTTGGTTATTGTGCTTACGGTGTTGGTTGAAGAGGTTGTTGGGTAAGAGTAAGCTAAAAAGGTGGTTTAGGTTGAGTAGATGATATTTACACCATTTGGACATGACGTGACTCATTTACTCCATTTCCCATAATATTTCTATTATTGTTAAGTTACTTTGGTCTATCTTGGTTATTGGCTTGTGTCGGTTGTAATTATTACATTTGGATTAGATGTTGGTTTTGGCTACTTATCTGATTAGTGCCTTGGTTTTGATTAGTTGAATTAAGATTGATGACTCCTTTATTAATGAGTGATCACTTGATCAACAAATCTTTGTGAATGATTTCTTTAAAAGTATGTGCACACTATAGTTTTAGATGTTAGGCTATCTCATTATGAAAGCTTTTAGTGAATACAAAGGCTAATTATTTATCTGGTAAACTATGTGTGAATCATCTTGCAATTGCTCTCCATCACTGTAGATAACTCACAAAACTCTTACCAGCTTTTTGTTTATCTTGTGTCAAATCAACCAATGAAATCTCATGCTCGATATTATAGAAAAAGTGCTGTACAAACTTATCTGAAAGATCATCAAAATCAGTTACTAAAGTCTTAGGCAACTTCAAGAACCACTCCAAGGCTTGTCTAGCTAAGCTCCTTGAAAACAACAAAAGGTATATATTGCTATATGCCACTGGTTGGCATGTGATAAAGAACTCGATTAAATGGGATTTGGGGTCACCTTTCCCCTTATATTTCACAAATTTGGTGGCTCATATCCCAGAGGAAATGGAATCTGTAAGTACTCCATATTGAAAGGATAGGAACAAGCATCGCCCAACTTAAATTTTTTAATTTGTTTCCCCACTTAGATGGTGGTGATTACATATTTCATCTATTATAATTCTTGCTCTAGGAAAGTTGTGGGAATATTGGTTTGGGTAAATGGTTGGGTGGTCATGAGTGGATCACCTAGACTTGGGTATTATGGATGTATTTGGTAGGGTAAGATGGATTGGTTGGAAAAAAAACCAAGAATATGCATACAAAGATTAGGATGTACTTGTTGAAATTACACATTTGGTTGTGTGATATTTTGGTTTAGGTTGGTGATGAAGGTTTGACTTGGAGGATTTTGAGGTTAGGATAGAAGGATATAATGATACTGTGCCTGTTGTGGTTGAATAGGGACCTGTTGCTAACTACTCAAACCTTACTATTGAGTGGGAAATTGTGAGACAAGACCCTATCTCTGAACTTATGGCATATTCTACACAAAATACAATTGTTACCTAGTAGGGTATTTGAGAGACATTGGAACCCCCTTGTTGCATGAATCCTAGTTAAGAAGTGGATGCATATTGGAGATTTGACACCTGTCACCAACCAAAATGAATACATTTTTGATTAAGCATAATTTGGTTTTGAATTGGCATGTTGGTATGCAAAGAAGAAGATATGTTTGCTATTACCTAATGAGGTAGAACATTAGTTTCCCCTTGTTGAAGTGGCAATATGTTCGGCCTCTGCTGCATTGGTATATTTAGTTGTGCCTATTATTATGGAATGATACTCAGCACTAATTGAGGAAGAATAGGATTCATCACATTATATTTTTAAGGCATAGCATGGGTTGTTAGTTGAATACATGATCTTGTTGGTTGTGCATTTGATGGAGCAACTGGTTGAGGTTGGGGTGCAAAAGCTCCCATTGCTAGGTTTACAGAGCTATTCATGGTATTAACTGAATGCATACATTATTGAACATTTATTTATGTATTAATACCACTTTGATTTGGATTGAATGTTTCTTTCACATTATCTAATCTGGGCAATAATTCAGGTGACAATTCAAGTGACGGGTCCATCCCAATTGATGATGGAACTTTCAGGAGCCATAACTTTTGCACCGTAGCTCCAATTGACTCACCGTTTAAACTGTTGGAAAGCTAAAAATGAGGAAAATGTAGTGAGATGGATTGGATCTTTGATAAATGGATTTTGACCTCATAAAATTTAATGTAATTTCCTTAAATTTCAACTTTAGTAGTGTAGTCTAAAAATAGCATGTTTATAAAAATAGTAATTCTTCGAATTCTGTATTGTTGTAAATAATGAAAGTCAAACCACTTAATATATTTTGATATTGGTGACCTTACACATCCTCCTACCACCTTAAAAACATGTATAAATGAATATGTATCTTAAAATGGAAATTAGACATCTCTTCTCAGAGATAGACATATGTTTGGCTCTGCAAATTTAGTGAATATAATATCTCTTCTTATTATGTTCATATTTCTTGAATCATCTTTCAGCAAGGTTTTTGTGTTTTGGATTAGTGGTATCAGAGTAGTTTGTCTTTAGAGTGTATGATCCTAAAGATGAAGTCAAATTATAGGAAGCTCGGGTGAAAAATAGAACCAATAGACAATCCACCTATTCACTTCAAATGACTTCAAATGGTGGATAACACTGATACATATGATCCTTTCAAAAAAATGGTGAATGAAGTCTTCAAATATCAGAAAACATAGATGCTATAACAATTTTCTCAAATTCTCTAACAAATCTCAATGAGAAATTCTGGCTCTTCATCTACACCCCCACATCCTTTCAGTGCCCCAACACCCTTCAAAGTTTAGGTGAATTTTGATATCCATACATTTGAAGGCAAAATAAATGTTGATGTAGTAAAAAATTGATTAGATCAATTATCTTCTTATTTTTCTATAAATAAATTCACCAATAAAGAGAAGATCAATTTTGCACTTTTGAAAGCATCATTATCTATCAAAAATTGGTGGGAAGTGTACAAAAAGAGATTTAGTGTAAATGATATTGGCCTTGAGGAAGAATCTACCTGGGATGATTTCATAGAAGCTATAGAAGAAGAATACTACCTCATTGGATCATATGATGATCTATATATAGAGTAGCAACAACTTCGTCAAGGTAAGGAATAATCTGTTCAAGATTACACTGATATTTTTCATTCTCTATCTGCGAGATTAGGCATCCAAGAAAGTGAGAAAAACAAGGTTATCAAATATCATGGTGGACTATAATGGTACATACGAGGAGAAATGGAACTCTTCAATTTGGAAACCCTTGATGAGGCATACAAGTTTACAATGAAGATTGAGCAGAAGCATGGAAGAATAAATCTAAAGAGTCAAACTTCAAAATAGAAAAGTGACAAAGAAGGTCAAACACAAGGCCAAAATTGGAAGCAAAAGGAAGGAAAGACTAAGAAGTAGTGTGATTATCATAAATCTGTAACTCACTCCAAAGAAGAATGTCGAGCTATCAAGTCCCTACTTTCTGAGTCACAATCCTCAACATATACTGCTCTACCTCATATAAACCCTATAGTTCAAGAGGTTGAAGAAGAGATTGTAGATGCTAAGCCTGAAGCCATTGTTGCTTCATCATAGACCCATAAGGAGAGGCTAGAGAATAAGGAAAGGTTGTTTCACTCTAAGTTATGGGTGAACGATAAGCCTTTGTATTTCATTCTTGATAGTGGAAGTCAAAAGAATTTAATCTCTGATAATGTTGTGAAAAGCCTAAATCTATCCATGAATCCTCACCTAAATCCATACAGTATTGGATGGTTGAGTTCAGGGAGAAACCTCCGTGTCACCCACCAATGTCTTCTCTCATATGCAATAAAACCTTTCCAAGATGAAGTCTTATATGATGTGTTCAATCTAGATATTTATGATGTAATCTCTGGTTAGACATTTATGTATGATCGACACGGGATATATGAATCAAGAACTTGAATGATTACTCTCACTCTTGGAACACGACACTATAGGGTACTAAAAGTACCACCTTCTACATCTGTCTCTCTGATTAGTGCCAAGAAATTTGTTCTCATGGTGGTCAAGCCACAAGAATCCAAAAGGGCTGATGTTGTAGCCTCAAATACACAAACAACACAAGAATAGAATAAAATAGATACAAAGCTAAATAAGTTCATGGCCTTCCATCCATAGACTGATGGTCAAATAGAAATGGTAAATAATTAGGCCTTGCATAGTTCCATAAAGCACAATCCATTCCAAGTATGCATCAAGAATCAAATAAAAATATAATTACCATACTTGATGAAAAATCTTGATGCAATGGGGACCATTGATTATCAAGGAGGGAGAAATGATCCAGACAACAATTTAGATGATAATTCGGATGATGGGTCTACCCCAATTGATGATAAAACTTTCGAGAGCCATAACTTTTACACCGTAGCTCTAATTGATTCACTGTTTGAACCGTTGGAAAGATAAGAATGTGGTGAGATGGCATGGATATTTTATCGATAGATTTTGATCTCCAAAAACTCAATGTAAGTGCTCCAAATTTCAATTTTAGTAGTGCAATCTAAAAATAGTAAGTTTTTAAAAATAATAATTCCTCGAATTTTGTATTGTTGTAAATCATGGAAGTCAAACCACTTAATCTCCCTCAAGATTGGTGACCTTACACATCTTCCTCACACCTTAAAAACATGTATAAATGAAGATGTAGCCTAAAATGAAAATAAGACATCTCTTCTCAAAGATAGGCATATGTTTGGGTCTGCAAATTTAGTGAATAAAACATCTCTTTTCAGAGATAGCATTATTGTTATTGTGTTCATATTTTTTGAATTATCTTTCACCAAGGATTTTGAGTTTTGGATCATTATCCATTGTGTTTCACTCATTATTTTTCATAGAATCAAAAGATACTTCTTCAATAATTGTTATATGTTATAAGTTGTTTACCAAATTGTTTTGCATGAATGAGTTTAAACTCTAATTGTCTTGACTAGTTAACTCTATCACAACTCTTATTGAAGGAACCAAGTCAATAATAAGTTTACTCACCATGATCATCTGAATGAAATTGCATGATAAATTTAGGTATGTTTGATATGTTATCTGAATTTCATTAAAGTGGTCTTCCATGATGTTCTTTCCTTGGTTAAATATATTAGGGTCCTGGTATGTTATCTAGACTAGAGTTAAAGGATTACTAGAAGAGGCCTGTTGACTATACAATATGTTGTGAGATATTCTTATTAGACTTGGTAAATGTTCATGAGGGAAGTCCATAAAAAATTTAGCCACTACTACTATGGATCTAACCAAAATCTCATGTTTTTTCTCCAACAAATGACACTCAAACAAAAATGGATCATATGTGAAAGGCATATTAATAGAGTACGATTGTTGAGGAACTGGTTCTTCAACTATGGGTATCATAGCTAGGTATTATGTGGTTTGTCTTTGGTCTTATTCTGAATATAATGATGTATTAACCAAATAATTAGCCAATGGATCTTAGTTTTGTGCCCTTATTTGAGTATTATAATAAGGATAAGGATCTATCTCATAAGCAATATTATCTGCATAGGGGTCTTGAACTATTTCTTATTATGCAACCACATTACTAATACCTGGATTATACGTAAGTCCACTACGAGTTTAGGAATACATGTTGGGATCCATAGTAAATATTTTTATGATAGAAAAGGAAGGGAGTTCAACAAAATCGAAAAGGATAATGTCTAAAAAGATGATGTTCAAACTTAGTCTAGATTCATCTAAAAGATGGAAAGGTTTATGCAATGATTTGTAATAAAATAAACTAATGTTAGGTATCTAATGTTACACATCTTATATAAAAATATTAAGTAAATAGACTAAAAATTGAAATACCAAACTCTAAGGTTGAATTGTTTCAAATTAGTCTAATCTAGGAAATAAACTGTTGCTAGGTCATTTGGCTAAATACGGTGTCAAAAGCTAAGCTCAAACAAGGCATGTGCTAGGAATTTTTACCAAACAACGTCAAAATCTAGACTTTGAAATAGATGAGATTTTAATCTAATATATTTGAAACACTTTTGACAAAAAATTAGGCATTTGACTCTTGGAAATAAACTCGATCAACTAGGTATAAGGTATGAAACAAAAGGAACTTTAGAGATAGTTTATTTTCTCATAAATAATGGTATAAAACTTTATTATTTTGACAAATAAGATAGAAAAATGTGAATGACTTAACTGTGCTAGACAAAGGTTCACAGAGGTATACTCGGATTGGTGTGAAAAAAAGTGCACAAACTTGAACTCTATGCAAGAGGGTCTATGCAATAATGTTTGAAATGTTTTGGGTAGTGTAACAATACTAAACTACTCAAAAGACGTGATGAAATGTTTTTTTCAAAAAATCTCTAAGGCAAAGATGGTTTCACACAAATTTGGTAGTGTAACACTACCTTTCTTAACTCAAATGATATACATACCTTCAAAGTTTTGATAATATCTCTAAGGAAAAAAATTATGTATTCAAATGATCTTAATGGAAATAGGATGGTCACACACAAATGTTTGGTGTATAGACTCAATGTGCAATTGTTTAGCACAAAATAACTTAAGTCTATCAAGCGATGATTATGATTATGAGTCTTAAATGGCCTTCAACCCAAATTGAAAATTGAACCTAAGTTCCCTCAAGTTTAGTGAAAATGGAGAACCCACTTAACACATCAACCCTATGAAATTTTGAAAGTGCAATTTCAAATTTAAGTTATAAATGGACTTAAACAATGTTTGACAAAAGTCTAGATTCAATTAGACAACATAACTATGCCAAAGTGGATGATATGACTCTAAATTTTGATGAAATTTGAACAAGGCAAATTGATGATTCACGTGGGTAGCATAATGCCTCTTTGTTCAAAGGAAAAAGAGAGCCGTGTGTTTGGTTTGTATCATTTTTTCACACCAAGTTTTGACTCCAAAAAAGACTTTAATCTAGGACAAAACCAACTAATAAATCACTCTTAAATCCTAAATTGACAAGGTTTTTTTAGTATTATTAGAATCTATCAATATACGTCATTTAAGAGGCTTTTAATGTTTATCCAAAAATTAAAATGCACATTATATATTAGGGGTTTTACATCCCAATTCTCTCAAATGATAGTACTATGATATGGACCTTGAGGTGCACCTTGTACCAACAACACTTTTAGGACAAATAGTAATTTTGCTAAAAACTACAAGTTTTTGAACGTTTCTAGAGGGATCAATTACATAATGACTTTCACATCATGATGCAAAAAAAAAACATAATTAGGTGTTCGTGGCACTTGGATTATTACAAAAAATTCTAGTCCCTTTTGAAACCACTACATCTATTGCTTATTCAGTGTAGTGTGATGTCCAAAGTGCAGATACATTCTATGTACAACTTCAATACTAGAAGGTGGTTTAACTGCTCAAACCTTTGATCCTAGTGGGAATGGTTTGAAGTCAGTGCCAAGAGATGAAACCCCAAGTCAAAGCTTCTAAAGAACTTGTGGGAGGTAATGAATTCCCCCTCACAAACCAAGTTTTCATAAAAATAAATGATTAATAGAAAGACTTTAGGGTCATTTTTAAGATCACTCAAACTATTGTGAGTTTTTGGGGAGTGCTTTGGATGGCCTTGGACTAGGCATGTTTTCAATAAAGATGATGCTTTTGATTACAAAAGTTCCCTAAAAGGGATGGATGGAATAGCATACCCATAACGTCTTCCTATTCTCCAATCAAATTTTAAGCTTAAATAACTATTGAAAACAAAATTGACAAGCGTGTTCAATTTTAAGCCTTAAATGAAAGATTAGGTGGTGTTATTTTGACCCCTTGGTCTTAAGTTGTAACTTTGAAAGCACAATTTTTAAAAATCATTTATCTAAACATCTAATTTTTTCTTTAAGCACCAAATTTGAAAGTGTTTTTGGTTAAATACAATTATAACAACTCTTAATCTACTCCCTCAACCTGTAAAAACACAATTATAAGGACCTGATTTGAAGCACTTAAGAGTTTGAGCAAATAACATTAAAAATTTCAACTCTCTATTGCAATCCCACTGTTACACAACCAATATCATTGTTTTCTTACAAAATCAAAATTTTAGAAAATAATATCACCGTTATGGGTTAGATCAGACAGAAAATACAATATCACTGTTTACCTATGAAATCATTACCCAAATTAACAATATTGCTACCTCTAGAATGATATCACTATTTTGTAATGAAATCACTGCCCTAAATGATGATATCACTGCATGGGTAAACAATATCATTGTTATGAAATAAAATCACTATTTACTAGATAGAAAACACAAAATCACTGTTCATATGACAAAATCACTATTGTCTAATATGAAATTGCTATACAATGTATATAATATCACTATTTTGAGACAAAATTGTTGTTTTGATTAAATCATTACTCAGGCCAATGAAATCATTATTTAGGTGAACAATATCACTACCTAGGGCCATGAAATCCTTTTTAGCAAATAATGATTTCATTCACAAAATCACTACTATGACAATAGCGATATTGCAACAAAAATAAAATTGATGTTACTAGGAACAAAAATATAGTTATATAAAAAAATAAATTTTAACTTAAAATTTCACTCTCTTAACTCCTTCATTCCAAGATTCTACATAGAATTTGTTAGTGAGTTGCTTGAAGGATCTGAATGAGCAAATTTTTGAGGCTAGGTCCCGTCGAGCATGCCATTTAGGAACATAGGATTGCAATAGGGGGAGATTAGTATTGTGTTAGTGAATAAACCAAATCAATCAAAAACACACTAAACTAACACCTTAAGCCTATCTCAAAGGAAGAGCTTAATTAGAAAAACAAAGAATAGAAACACAACTAAAAAATAAAAGAAAGACCTTTTTTCACCTTCGTTGGATGCTTCAAAATGCTTATTGTAGTGTTTTGCTTGATTTGTGTTTATGAAATCTGCATCAATGAAGTATGGCTACCTCTATCTCTCCTTAACACCATGTGTGGCTTTGGCTTGGCTTGGATGAGATCAATATTTGGGCATTATAACACTAATTTACATCAAGCTTTGGATCCAATTCAACATTATAACTTTGTGTTATCTAAGCCCCCCAAAATTCAATAGGCAAAGCCTCTTATTTATAAATTTTTGGAATGGTTTGATGATCAACATAAGTCATCCATCTCAAGATGGAAATGTGTTGACAAGGATTAATTTTATTTTCTAATTAAAATTCATAAATAGGCTCATCAATATTTGGGATAGAGGGACATTAATTAGGCATGGAAGGTCTTAATGAGGCATGAGAGGGGTTAACTTGATATTTTATGCATTTATGATCTAGGGATGTCTTCCCAAGAAATGATGTCATTTGATGAGTAGATATTCAATATTCATTTCTAAAAACAAATTATTCAACAAGTTCTATGGAATTATTAGTTAGGCTCATGATTTGGTTTATTTATCTCTTAAGCATGATTAGGCACATTGGTGCAAACCTTGGCTCTTTGATGTACAAATAATCAAATTAGTTAGAATGTCTTGTTATTTTCTTAAAATTTGACTATATTGGAATTAGAATTCGATTCTAGATACATTGGATCCATTATCCCATTTAGGATGCTATCAACACAAAATAACAAAGGCATGTGTATCATGTAAGAGATTTGATAGAAAAGAGCAATCCAGAGCACCCAAGTGCAAAATTGGTATTTTGACTCGAAATGATTTAATCAAAGTTAGCCAGCCCATAAATTATATTGCCCCATTTAATGATACTCTGGCCAAAATAAACACTTGAATATGATAGGTTCAAATCTTTTTATGTGTTTTAGTGTTTTTAGGCCAAATTGGTGCATTTTGGTAAGAATTGGTTAAAAGCCTAGTTGGAGGTTATTGGTGGCCAATTTTAGGTGTCTACAATTTTGACACTATAAGATAATTCTATATGAAAATGATGATTTTATAATTTCTATCAGTGGTTTTATCATCTTGAGCTGTGGTTCTAAAATTGCCCCTACATAAAGTGATGGTCCTGTCATAATGGAAATGCCTTTCAAAATTATCTCTTGTAACTTTAATTTTCACATATTTTACACAACTAGTTTTGTATTTATTATTTTTATCACTTTGTGTTCATCTTCAATCAAGCCCAACTCACTCACTGTCCTAATTTTAGTCTTATTCAGTTCCTCTCAATTTGAACTCACTGTTACACTTAGTGTAACTCCTCTATGCAAACTCCATTCCCTTCTTACAAGATCAATTTTAACCTAATTTTAGATTCAAAAATAACCATTAGAAGTTGTTATTGAGAAAATTTTATAGCCACAACCTTGTTAAAATTTCTATAAGATTCAACCTCTATTAATTTTGATTTAACTACATAGTCATAGGTGAAGAAGTGTTCTTGGTGAGAGTAACCCTGACTTTAAAAGCCAAGACATTAACTAATCTCAGTTCAACTGCTCTCCCTTTATGGATTGTGTCTCCCCCCTTTTTTCATCTTGTTGCATAATTTGTACACCTTCCATCTAGAGAGATTCTAAAATTTATTCAAGAGCATATAGAGCTAGCATGTTGAAGGTTCTTCTATCAACACATTACATGCACTTTAATTAGTTTATTCTAGACTCAGATTGAATTTTATTTTAATTTCAAGAATTTATTTTATTTATTATATTATATTTATTATAGATCATTATTGTGATTATATTATTTTTCCATTAAAAAAAAAAAAAACCAAATTTGATAGTGAAATAGATCTATTTTTTTAGTCTTTGCTACAAAAACATAGTTAGTTTTGGTTTATGCTTGCATTTCAATATATCAGTTTCCTTTCAAATAAAAAACACATATAATCAATCATACTAAAAATAACATTAAAAAAATCTCTATTTCCATCCAACACAACTTTTATTTTAATATCTAAACAAGTCTTTTGCATTCTAAACAACCATCAAGGCAAACATAGGAAAACATAGATAACCATGGATGCATACTCAAGAGTGGTGGATTGCTGGTCCTATTTATTTTTGAGGATTTAAAAAACATTTTTATTTTCCTCTTTAAATGAGAAAATTAGAATTTTTATCTCTTGTTCTCTTTTATAAATCCATTAAAAAAGTTTGTTTGTAGCAAATTAGAAAGGTTGAAAAGCTATCCTAGTTTATTTATGAACAAGAAAATTTGTAAAAAGTGTTTTCTTGCTGCTGTTATAGATCATATATTTCCCCAAATTTTTTTCATATGTAGATCCAATTCATACATTTATTTCATTACGTATGAAATAATCAAAATAAACAAAAACATAGTCATCTAGTTTGCATGCAAGCAAAGCTAGATTTTTTTTGTATTTTGCATAATAACATAGTTTATTTTTCTCTTTCCCCACATAAATTATACATTTAAAAAAACATTAAAAATTTCACTTTAAACACTTTATTTTTAGTAAGCAAACATTCATTTGTTCAAAATTAGAAAATCCCAAGAACAATAAAATAAAACAAAAGAAACAATGTCAAAAGCCTTGTTATTACACGTAAGCCATTCAAAAAGCCTTTCCAATCCATGCAAGTAACCACATCTCACATAAGCCTTGTATATCCACAAAACATCATATACCAAGGCTTGATTAAACATTCTAGTAAGAACACTTTACAAGTTATTGATTGAATAAGCTCATATGCGTTTTCCTTGTTTTCACTTGATATCTTTCAGATGAACCTTCTCAAGACACGAGGTCTTGTGAGGCATGGTCTATTACCTAGAGTTAGAGCACTTATTTCCACCATAATCACACATTATAATATTATAACTAAATTTATATGTGAGGTCTTTTGATCCACTCCAATTTCCCACCTCATCATAGCGTCTTTATCCACCTTAGATGAACAAAAATACATCCCTGATCCACCTATCATTATTCTCCCACAAAATTAGAGATGCTAATACAACGTTATCCAAGATTAGTCACTAATTCATCCTTTTTAATTCTCCTTGGGTCTAGCCTCATCTTATATCATTCACACTTAGTGTATGACATTGGTCAGGCAAAGTTAACTTGATAGATTAGATCTTCTCCCATGAGTCATTCAACCCAATTTCTCTCATTCCCTGAGCCTGACATTGACTAAGAACTCAACCTTGTTATGATATTAGAGACTTAAGGGCCTTGGAGTTTTATTTCCATAAAACTTGATTCTCTGAAAGAGTATCAGGATGCCACTAAGTTCTTTTGGTTCCATCATGAGAACCCATTACCACCATCTATCCCAAATCCTATTCCACTCAACAATCAACCAAACCCCTATCTCATCTATTACATCGACTACCTTGACCATATCTCAAGGATTCAAGTGCACAGATCAACATGTACTAATTTTCATGAATAATAATTGGTGTACCCAATGTGAAGGACTTTATCCTTTGCATATCCCTTTATTCCTTTTTATCCTTTTTCTCTTCTCCATCTCCTTTCTTTCCATGCATTATGTGGGTGTCCATATACCCAAAAGTATGTTTGGACATGATATCAGTAGATATCTTAGCCTAGAGGGATATAAAAGAATCCAAATTAGTTCTAGCTAACCCTCATTGATGAGTTAGAATAACCCAACCTTCAACACCAACATGGAATATTAATCCTTTATGACTACTCTCTTACCAACACTCAGACAAGGAGTTGGGTTGTTATCCAAAAGTTACATAGTGTATCTAAAACCATGACCCTTATGGGTAGAGACATGGTCACTCCTCATATGGCCACATGGCCATTTAATAGCTTGCATAGCCTAGACACAGAAAGCGTTGAAAAATATAATCACTACTTATGAAGGATCTATCACTTAGAGGATGAGGTCAACTGCATGCAAGCTACTCTACATTCTCCCAGTAGGATTAAGATGCCTCCAACCTTCTATTGACCACTACTGACACCACTCCTATGACTACTACCCCAAACCAACCCATTTATGTAGCTCATTTCACACATCTTATGCTCTTACATTGGAGACCCATGGGTCTAACACCAATATCAATCAAAATTAACTCATTATCACCATAGTGGATGATATCCATGACTTACAAAATAATCAAAATATTTGAGCCAAGGGATAGACCAAAACCCTATTGTGCCCATTCATCCCTCTTCTCATCCTATTTAAGCAACAAATCACCCCACATCACAATAGCAAACCTACACACCCCTACTATTACAAGAACAAGTATCATCGTAGAACCACATCTCTCACCAACCCCTCAGATATATTCTCACTCATAGGGTCCCAAATCCTAAGGTATCCAAAACTCATTATTCCTATCAAGTACTTATTCATACTCCAATAGGGGGTATATACATGCATGCTTCACCACTACAAAATAATGTGAAAGCAAACAATCCACTATTCTCCACACCTCCAAGACATGTAACTCTCACATATAACCACCCTCCATAGATGGGGCATGCCTTATCCTATACAAAACTATGATACACATAAACCACCTATGTACCACCAAAACAAACCACATATACTTTGCCTCCTTCATCTCACAAGGTCCCTCCATACTTTCACACGTATTTTAAATCTACTCAACTAGATAATTATTCCTTGACCTAATCCATAACACCTTATCAATTTTATTATACTCCTAATGGATATCAAGCCAACCCATAAACTACCCCACTCTTCATTCCAGTCTCACCATGATAGTGATAGACTTTAACAACATGGGAATCTACGTTGAATACCTCAAGGAGCCCCTCAATGTGAACATAAGGGGAGTCCTCCCATGACCCCTAGCAGATATTCCTAAATTCAAAGGGGAAAAAGATCCTAATACACATGTAAAAGCCTATGCTACCACCATCATAGAGATCTTGACTTGGGATGGGGTTGTAATGAAGATCTTTCCCAAGATTCTTGAGGGGATAACAACTGACTGGTACTACCATCTCCTTGATGGCTCCATACACTCTTTCCACCAACTTATGGTTAAGTTCATTAAGGCATTCAACATGAACACACTTATAAAGACTTAAATATGAGATTTATTACATATCAAATAAGAATACATTGAATCAACTACCTATTTCATCATGAGATGGTGATAGGTCATGTATTCCTCTACCATTGCACTTAACATAAACCAACAAGAATTATGCAATATTTTCATCCATTCCCTCAATAAAGAAACAAGGGAAAACATCCAAAAGTTCTCATACTAGTTATATGAAGAGGCCCTCAAGAGTGCATTGTGCATTGACTAGGTAACCATCAACTATGGTTGACAAACCTATGGGATCCATGGGTGCATCATCACTTCCAACTAAAATAGTGGAGGATCTCAAAATGTGAACCCAAACCTAAATAATACAAATAACCAGGGTCCCAATATACTTAACCATAATAGAAATGCTATCATCGATGGTGTCATTAATTAATTTAAGAAATAAAATGCCATAAATAATGGTCAATATCCACCTAAAAATAATAGCAACAACATTGGGGTCAAGAACCAAAACCCACTCCTGCCATTCATATGATTTGTTACAACTGACTGCCACCTCGTAATATGGAATATCAAAACCACAACCAAAACCAATACCAACAAGGTGAATGATACCCATAATTATAGAATCAAAGTTACTATTAATAAAATAATCAACATGGCTTTAGACAACAAGGGTAAAACATGTGACCTAGGTATTAGGACCCCAACATCTATTACCTCCTCCATAGAGTCATAGGCCACGACACTCGACATTACTGAGAATATAAAAACTCATACAAAGACTCCTAGAGGATCAAAGATGAACATTTTTGTATATATTCTTGGTAAAATTAGATGTAGACATCCAAACCCTTCCAAATGGTCCTATTACTCCCTAGAACTAAAACTTAAAAATCTATCGCAACCCTTTTATGAACCACCAAACACACATTACCCAAGGACAATAACAAGGTAACCTATAGAGCTACTTCAATCACAATATCCAATCCATGATGACAGACAATCATGATGCTAAATCCTCCACTTTTGGGACAAGAAACACCAATGTGGCTCCTCAATTAAGAGTTCATGGCAAGACTCAGATGATAGGAGTCATAAACTTAGAATTCAAAGAAAAGGCAAACACCATCACTCATACTAGGTAATACCAACCCATGAGCCTCCATCCCTCAAACATCCTAGAAATAGAATCCATTCTTAAACATGTAGGGAACTATGACTTGATCTCTGACCTAACCAAGACAATCTCTCACATTTCCTTGTTAGAACTACTCAAAAAATTTCCTACTCATAGGTTGACCTTGTTCAATGCCCTAGGGCTAGGGCACCTATCTAGTGTCACCCCTCTTCCACAATCCCAAATCAACCATAATAATTTAAACATGTTCCCACCTGGTCAGGAATCACATGAACCTAGGTACTTATTTGACTTACGTAGCCTCCCACTTGACTCTGAGTTAGCTAGGAGGGGAGATCTGACCCTATTTCTACAAGTATGGATCTACAACAACTATGTGAAAAGATCCATGGTTGATGATAAAACAATATTCAACATCATCCCCTTCTCTTTCTTACAAAATCTTGGTTATGGGGAAACCAATTTTCTATAATGCTTAATACCCTCCACAACTATGATAGCCTCAAGTCCACTTCTATAGGAACCATTGTACTCCTGATCACTTTGGGCCCTAAAACAATCCTAACCAAGTTCTATGTTATATATAAGGATACTAATTACAACATGATATTGGGACACTGTTAGATATATTGGATGAAATCTATTCCCTCCACCCTATTCCAACAAGTTTAGTTAGTATACTTAAAGGTTTTCATAGCCTAAGGGGATCCTAAAACATTTGATATGTTACAAGTTACCATGCACAAGTAGTTATGATTACACATTGACTACCACCTACCTACCAATGGTGTTATAAAACCCCCTCATTTGGTCGATGTCACTGAGTCCTCAAAGCCTAAGGTAGTCATACTAAAGAAAGGGGAAGAAGTGTCCCAAACCCTAATAAAAATTAAAATAAATGAAAAGGACATAACAACAACTGAAAAGATCCTTGAATTAGAACCAACCATTGGTACCATGGTTTCCACCATGTCTACCATATAAATCATCAATCTCATGGATAAAGATACTCCCCTAATTATTCCATTTGATATGTGAGGGGTGGGAACCTACATATTACTTGAATCTTAGGGATAACAACCCTATAAGGGGTTGTCTTGCCTAACTAACCTTTGTATGGTAGAGGTATATAGAGATAAGAAGGCCTAACTTCATAAAAATCATCCTGGTGGCTTCCAATGTGGCCCTTGATGTTAAAACACATAGAGGAAAGATACAATCTAAATTATACCCTTGTCACTTTTGAGCACCTTCGAAGAATGATTATTGATCATACTATGATGATACCGTATTGATTATTTAAAATCATTAATTTATCAGGATTACTCCTTTTGGAGATGTCAACTATCTTATGTTAGCCCAAACCTGGTTACATTTCACTTCACATTATGAATCCACCAATGACCGATCAAAACACTTACCCTCCCTCCGTCACCTTAAAATATAAAGAGAGGATTCCTACTATGATAATAGGTAGGATAGAAATCAACATAAAAAATCATAGTTACCCCTATGTTCCCAAGGAGGGGCCCCTCTCTCCCATCATGCAGGAGAAGGCCCTTGAAAAATTACTCACCAAATTCTTACAAGATTTTCCCCACATAATGATAGGTCAAATACTGTTACCCATTTCCTATCCATAGTATTTCAAGTTACATGACTATGCCCTAACACCTCTTCCACCTAAATAAGATCTTAATTACACTAGACTACTCTCTGCACCTAAATGAGATCCCACCTATTTTTGGAATCAAAATGACTGAGAGAGGGGGCTGAATCAATGTTCAAAACTTTTCTTATCAAATCCACTTAAACAATCATCAATATATAGATAAAGCAATACATAAACAATCAACTAGACAAGTATGAAACAAAATTGCACAAGTCAACACACCATATATGTGGGAAAATATCAAGGGGAATAAAACCCACTAATATATACAACTATAATACAATCCTATAAGACAAACATCAACTTTAGTGAAGCACTAACTTCACATGGAGCACAAACCCCAACAAGCTAAGCAACAACTCAACTAGGCTTTAGCATGCAACCACTTGCAAGAAGGCACCAACCCCTAAATGACTCAGCATAAAATCAAACACCTAAAAAAACTTGATTAAATTCATAACAATGTGTTTCTCATACACAATATTATGATCTCCTTATTCAACTCTTCACACACTTCCATCCCTCTCAAACTAGCCTCTAGTCTTCTTCGCTCAACTAGCCCTCTTCTTGAATTGATTAGGTCATATGACCTTGATACTCATAAAAATAACCTCTATCAAAATTTAATCACTGATATTATATCCTATTCTAATGGTCTAAAATACCTCCTTATGCTTTTCAATATTATTTCTTGTTCGCTCACACATCACTACACAATAGGCCTAAAATCGCCTAGCATTTATACAAGTCTTTCTTGTTCATTTCCTTCTTGGTCAGTGAAACACTTTTATTCTCTTAGGAAAGCCATGGAATGGATATTATAACACCTCATTTATATTGAAAAAATTATATTTGAGTCCCTTTAGTTCTGACCTACTTCAATTAGGCCTTATCTCTCCTTTAGGTCTCATGGAGACCTAATCCTATTCGACCTACTTAGTACACGTTACATTTTAACTTACTTGAAATTCATTAAAACACATTAAATAGCATGAAAATATATAATTACACTCCAATATACCCCTTCTAGGCTCATCTAGTCTCCATAACACCTTTTAGATTCATCTACCACTTGAAGCACGCCATCAATACTGTTCACAATTAGGCTTGTGCATACTCAGAAAGTCTGTCTTGAACAAGTGAAGGAAAAACTCAATTTTTAAAAATAACCATGGAAAAAATAAATAAAAAATATACATGACCTCAGGGTCATCAATATGTATATTAAATTTCATAACTAAAATTAAAAAGACTCAATCCCTTCTCTGCTAGAAGGCCACTTAGAACTGCCAATTAGCCTCAAAACATAGTCATGAAGACTTGAATTTATGATACCTAAAAAAAAACATTTAAGGTATTAAAATTCATGAAACTTATATTATAAATTCATTAGATAAACCTACATAAAAAATATCACAATCATTAATGGAAACTATTGGTCTTGTGTACCAATATGTTGACCTTCTCTCTCACAGATCTTACTCAGTCATGCAAGCCATTTTGGCTTCAATGTTCCAACCTATTACACTGACTTCCAAGATTATGAAAAGAATGTATATTTAACTCAAGATACAAATAAAAAAATCATGTAAATTAGGTTTATCTAATTATTGCATAGAGTTTCAAACTTATCATTGCAACCTGCTTACTCAAGACTGCTAGTTTGCCTTAAAAACCAGTCATGGTGATTTTGAACTTAACCAACTATATGAACACTTAAAAAAATATTGATGCATGTGTATTATTTTATTAGATCATTAGGTAACTATTATATATAAAGATACCATGGTCAAGTGACAATATTGGTCTTATAGACCAATGTCACAACCTTACACCTTCACTGTCTCATCTGCACTAGACATGTCAACTTATAAGCAACATTTTCAACATATCCAATAACCTCCAATACATATATAAAACATGAAAATGCATTAAAATTATTGTAAAATTTATACATGCATTTGGATTCATCCTTAATGCATGACTACACATCCCTGATAAGCTTTTCAATCCTGCCTAGTTTTCTCACTATTTGCACCATTAGGCCTTTTAGCAATAGGTCAACTAGTAAGACCGGTTTAACACCCATGACAGATATAAATTACTTAGATAACATAATTAACATGAAATAAAAGTATCAATATCCAACCTTCATCCAATTATCAACTTTGACTCGGTCAACTCTACCTGCTAAAATAAATCTTTGAGAAACAAGGCCTTTTTTATATAGTCCACTCACTCCCCTGACAAATAAATCACAAGTGAAAATTATTGAGAAATTTGAATTCATGATCCAATAAATAAAATATCCAAACCAATACATTTTTATCACTTTAGAACAAGATAATTCATATTGGGTCATTATTAGGGTTCTTTGAGGGTTTAAACCATCTTACAGTCTTAACAATCATTCATAAAGCTTAGCCCCTTATTATAGAAACCAATGCTTGAAAAATTGATCTAGGACCCTTCACCATCTACCATTAATGGATAAGGTTCTCATTTAGAGGTTACATGTGCCCATGAAGACTTGAAATTTCTCAGGTTGAGAACCCTTCATTTTGTGCACTTGAGAGACCTTGGAACCCTTTTTCTTGCCTTGTCTTGCAAACTTTGACCTTAGACTTGGTACAAAAACTTGGGATGACCTATAACACAAATAAAAATGGTCACTTCTCATTCTCATCTTGGAAACTGACCCAAATTTTGCATTAGGCCATGCTCTCTCTTTTTTCTCTCTAGGCTTTGACCTTACAAGTCACATTAGGCCTTAAAAATGACCTTCTAACCACTATCCAAGCTCTAAACACCTCGTGTACAAAATAAATAACCTATCTCATTATAAATTATTACTTTTCATCCTTAATAGGCCTTGAATACACCTCATGATACCTCATTAGGTTAGGAGGGGTCTAGAACTAATCTAGTTGTATGCTAGGTCTGTAGGTCCTACCCCTGTAGGCTCATTATGTAACTTTCATATGTGATATAGAGAATAATATGCATGCTTAGGCATCCTAAAAAATCCACTCATGCCTATGTTTATCCATCTCACCAAGACACCAACCTCATACCTTCACATAAGGTCTCTTCATGTAATGACCAATGACATGACTAGGCTTCTCAAGCTCTTGAAGCTTGACAAATGATCTTGAAACATTATTTGATGATTTCATGCCCTGATCACATGCCTTTAATGATCTTTAGGCAATATCATACCTCTACACATACCTCTTTATGCTCATCATGCATATGCTTATGATATGACTATGCTTGCTATGACTAGGTTTCTCAAGAACCTTGTAATCAAAGACTGGTACTCAAACATGATTACCTTGTGATGAATCTTGACATCAACTTCAAAATAATAAATAGGTTTTCTTAAAATTATCTTTTAATATAGAGATAATATGTTGATTCAAATTCTCTCTTGTCACATGGATTCCTTATCACATACCATTTCACCATGTATCTTTACTAGATGTATCTTGACATCAATGACATCAACCTTGACCTTGACATTAGTGACATCAACCTTGACCTTGAAATTAATGAAAATAATTCTAAAAGAACTCCCCTTTTATCACTAATGGAAAAACATTCTTCAATTTTAGTACTCTCATCTCCCTCAGTTTGCTCAATCTCTTTTCTTAGACTTTCTCCCCCTTTGACATTAATGACAAAGGCTCCTGCATAGATTGCTATATAAAACCATAACTTCTTGATATAGGAGATAAAAACATAGATAATGAAGAATTAAGTTAACATACTCCCCCTTAGTCCATGCATAATTTATTCAAATTATCTTAGATAACAAGACCACTTCTCAACATAAATCATGCTCAATCAACAACCTGAATGGCTCCTCATCAAACTAAGTATCCATCATGATTTTGTTGCCCGAATAGTGTCTCCATGAAGCCTAATGGAGTCACCTATTTTCATAGAGAATTAAAACATCACAAGTTCATGAGATTACCATATATCCACACTCTCACAAGTCTAAATGTCCTTTAGTATCCTTTTAGGCTTGATTGGCACTATAGGCTTGATCTCTTCATCAACCATTTGATCATCAATGTGGGATGATAAAAGGCATTATTAAATTGATTTCACATTTGAAGCATGCTATATCATAGCAAGCAGTCCACTTGAACTTTTATAATGATCATAACTAATATTCGTTATCTTTGGTTTCCATACATTCATTTATCTTCTTTTTAGCACTCTAGATTCTTCAAACCTCTTGTTTTACTTGATGACCTTCTAACCTTTCTAGGAAAAAATCTTGAAATGTGTCTTAAATCATGGAAACTATAAAAAACCACATTATACATACCTCTTTACTAATGTGAGATGTGACTCATTCCATAATCCCATGAGTACTCATTCTTGGAGGGTCTTCTACACTCTCTTGATTTATGACCAAACTGATTACACATAAAACAATAACCATTGAATGAATTGACATACCTTATAACATTGATATATTTGATAGGTATTTTCATGTTAACCTTCTTGTCTTCAACAATCTTATCCTTGACTTGAGGTGCCTCTTTTTGGTTTTATTTGAAACCAAGACCTATTTTGTCACTTGCAGACTTTTGACTACTCAAGATATCATCTAAAACTTTAGTGCTCTTTTCAAACTTCACAAAGGTCCTCACCTTGCTAGATGCTTGATTCAAATCATCTTTAAAAGATTCTATTTTAGTTTCATACCTGATACATTCTTCCTCTTTAGCCTTTAGGCTTACATTGACTACCTCCATCTGTGCCTCAACTTGATTGATTATCTTGTCATACTCCTTGGAAACATTACTCAGCCTTTCATCAAACAAGCCTATTTGATCCTCATAGTCCTTAACTAATGATATTAATTTGTGATTCTTTTTGCTTTCAAGCTACAATTCCTCTAGGGCACTTACCAATTCTGCCTCAAGATCTACTTTAGCTTCTTATTCATATTATTCCCCATCAACCATAATGCATTTTCCACTTGAATAATTCTCATTATCTAATTCTATGGACATAAATAAGGTTTCATTATTGTCATATTAAATTTAATGACTGCCATCATCACTATCAGATGCACTTGAGTCACTTTCATTTGAAGAGTTGTCTTCTTTAATATAAAATCTTCTTTTGTTCTTGAATGTTCCTTTTCTACTTTCATACTTTCTAAACTCCTTGTTATTATCAGGCTTATAAATCTTATTTTCATCTCCACAATGTTCATTATGTTCTTCATTATGCTCATATTTATCCTTGTTACGACACTTGGATGTGAAGTGACCAATCTTGCTATAGTTGAAATATTTGAAGGGAAACTTACCTTTGTACTCACTAGATCCAAACTTCAAATTCTTTGAAAACATGGATATTAGTTGATCATCATCAACATCTGATCATTCATCATCCTTTACCTTCTTGGATTTTGACTTCTTCTCAAATTTTAAGGCTACTTCCTTCTTGGGAGGTCTTCCTTCATTAGTTCTCATCTCATATGTAGTCAAAATACCATGAAGTCCATCTATCTCTAGCTTGTCCAAATATTTCATCTCTTCTACTACAAACACCTTAGAGTCAAACTTAGGCATTATTGATCTTAAGTATTTTTGAACAAATGTAGATTCTTTCACCTCTTCTCCCAATCCTCTAATGACATTGACAACTTCATCAACTTTTAATAGGTAAGGTGCAATTATTTCATCTTCATTCATATTCAAACTTTTAAACTATCTCCAGTGGGTCTATAACTTGGCCATTTTTACCTTGGTGTCTCTTTCATATATGTTATTCAATTTGTCCCATATATCTTTGGCTGATACACAATGCATTACCTTTACAATCCCTACCTCTAATAGGCCACACAAAATGGAATTTATTACCATGAATTTATTTTCACTTGCCTTCTTACCTACTATATCTATTGGTGGAATAGGAGGAACAATATAACCATACAAAACTAACTACCAAATATCATGTCCTTGTGACATCAAATATATCTTCATCCTAACATTTTAAAATTCATAGTTAGATCCATTAAACAATAGAGCCTTACTAGTAGAGAAACCACCTTGAGCTTACTGAGTAGCCATCCTTGCTTTTAGGATCTCCTTTAGGATTTTATAACTAATTCAAAGGACCATGATATGATACCAAATATTGGAAGAGAAATGATTGAGATTTAGGGGGTGAATCAATCTTCAAAACTTTTCTATCAAATCCACTTAAACAATCATCTATATATATCAAGCAATATATAAACAATGAACTAGACAAGCATGAAATAAGATTACATAAGTCAACACACCATATATATGGAAAACCATCAAGAGAAATAAAACCCACTGATATATAAAAATTTAATAAAATCCTATAAAACAAACATCAACTTTAGTGAAGCACCAAATTCATATGAAGCACCACACCCAACTAGCTAAGCACCAACTCAGGTAGGCTTTAACAAGCATCCAATTGTAAGGAAGAGCCACTTACTAGATGACTCAGCACCAACTTAGCCACCTAAAAATCCTTGATAACCTTTATAACACTATTTTTATCATAAACATATGATGATCTCCTCATTCAACTCTTTATACACTTTTATCCCTCTCAAACTGGCGTATAGCCTTCTTCGCTCAACCAACCCTCTTCTTGATTTGATTAGGTCATATGACCTTGATAATCACACATAGAACATATGTAAAATGTTCATCACTGATCCTCTATCCTCTTATTATAGTCTACAATACCTCATTCTACTCTATAATATCTTTTCTTGTTCGCTTACACATCACTACACAATAGGCCTAAAATTGCCTAGTATTTATACAAGTCTTTCTTGTTTATTTCCTTCTTGGTTGGCCAAACACTTTTACTATCTTAGATAGGCCATGGATTGGATTTTATAACAATTAATTGACATGGATAAAATGTGATTTGAGTTCCTTTAGGTCTGACCTACTTCAATTATGCCTTATCTCTCCTTTAGGTCTCATAGAGACCTAATCCCATTAGACGTACTTAGTACACATTACATTTTACCTTCCTTGGAACTCATTAAAACACCTTACACATCAAGACAATAACACATAATACTCCAATATACACTTGATAGGCTCATATAAGCTCCATAACACCTTTTATATTTATCCACCATTTGAAACACGCCATTAGTATTGTTCAGAATTAGGCCTATGCATACTCAGAAAGTCTTTCTTGAACAACTGAAGCATAAAATAAATTTTTGCCAAAAAACCATGAAAAAAATTCAAACATACAAAAGATCCATAACCTTAGGGTCATCAACACATGCATTATATTTCATAACTTATGCTAAAAAGACTCAAACCCTTCTTTACTGGTAGCCCACTCAGAACTACTAACTAGCCTACAAACATAGTCATGAAGACTTGAAATTATGATACTTGAAGAAATAGTTCAAGGTATTCCAATGCATGAACATAATATTATAAATTCCTCATATCAACCTCCATCAAAAATATCATAATTATTAATGCCATAAATTGGTATTATAGACCAATCTGTTGACCTTCTATCTCACAAACCTTACTCAGTTAGGCAAGTCATTTTGGTTTCAATGTTTCAACCTCTTACATTGACTTAAAAAATTATGAAAAGCATGGATAGGTCATTATATTTATAAATAAAAACATCATGTGAATTAGGTTCATCAACTTATGGCATGGATTCTTAAACTCATTATTATAACCTACTTATTTAGGACTACCAATTTGCCTTGAAAACTAGTCATGGTGATTTTGACCTTCAACACCTGTATGACCACTTCCAAGGAATCTTGATGCATGTGGATGATCCTATGATATCATTAGGTAAATATTAGATAGAAATATATGTTGGTTTTTTAATATTAAATCATGTTTTCAAGTGCTAAATTGTAGCCCCAATGGGCTAGCATGCTGGCTCTTCATACAAGATTGTGGTCTTGCGTGCTCACCCAAAATGTGTAGCAAGAGACGGTTCCTATGGGTTATGTTACATAATAACATATTAGTCATATAATTGAGTTTGAACTTATATATAATTATAATTTACACAAAAAAATAAATACACTACTTTGGTCCTTGTCTCATTAAAATCAACAACCATAATTACGATAATGAATGCCATGGAGTTCAAAGATTGATACGTAAATTTCAAAATTACAAGTTGTATAAATATCATAATTAGTTACAACTACAAGTTACTCAATGAAAACCCACTGTCAAATGCATAACTATAAATTATCTAGAACATTAACATCAAAATTGATTATAATATCCATAATTCTATATTATAAGTCATTAAAAATGATACTAGTATCAGTCACCTTCCAATGATCTTATACAGGGATAT
Source organism: Torreya grandis (assembly GCA_037957365.1). Lineage (NCBI taxonomy): Eukaryota > Viridiplantae > Streptophyta > Pinopsida > Cupressales > Taxaceae > Torreya > Torreya grandis. The sequence continues at coordinate 1,614,963 of JARHVA010000207.1, forward strand.
TTATACTTGTTTCTCCCTAACCAAATAGTTACATTAATAAATTACATGAGTGATTAGCAAATTAAATCTATATGGACTAAGAATCATGGTAATCTATCAATTATTTTCTCCTAAGGACCCAAGCCTTTGCACCCATTATATACTTATTCTATGCTAGATCCGTGCTTCCATGTGTCTTCTTCTTTATGGGATGATACAAAACACATGATGGATAAAGTCTGGATGGCACTTGAGAATCATTACTCAACCATCTCCTACATCCCATGTGCTCCCTAAGTATTTCACTACTATTTTGAGTCCTATGCTCTTTGGTTCCTCATAGTTATATTCCATCTTTGACTGGGTCTTCTACATTGGTGCTTCTACGCCCTTGTTCTTTTTCATCTCACTAGTTCTGTTCCAAGGTCCTTTTGTACCAGCCTAGTTCTGTACCATAGTATTTTTAAGCTATGCCCCTCTTGTACCATGCTAGTTCTGAACTAAAATACCAAACTACTTAGTTAAAATTTTGGGTTCAACATAACCCCATACTATGCTCTTAGTCCATCTCAGACTACATCTCAGATTTAGTTTCAACCAAAAATTTAGGCCCAATTTTTTTAATCTACTTTTTGACATTGTCCCAATGTGATAATGTGTCAAGTAGCTTTGATGTTATTTCTTCAATGGACACCTTTGATTTATTTATCTCCTCAAATTGGTCAGGATACTCATTATTATTCTTGACCAATTGATCTAGGGATGTGTTGGCATCCTTCTAAACTTCTTCTAGTGTTGAGACCTCATCAACAACCTATCTTTGGAGAGTTATAATAATGGCATTAAGTTACTGTCAATGTACATTTATTTTCTCTTTCATAGAGTCGACATATTTGAATGCCTTCATGCACTCAATGCAATCCTTTATTAAGAGGGCAGTATCTCCTAACTATTGCCTTTAATATTCCTCTGCATGGAGCTGAGCCTCCAATTTTATTAGGTCATGCCAATCTCACAAAAATCCCATCCAAAATGGGGATTACTTCCCCAACTCTTTCAAGAGCATGTTTACAAACCTCTTTTACCTTAGTAAACTACTTTACCACCAATAATGCCTCATTCTTTAGTGTAAGTTATTCCTTGTAACAATTTAATAGGAGATTCACTAGGGTGTCTAATTTATTCACAACTTCCCCATCTAGAGGCACTCCATCCACTAATGTCAGTTATTGGCTCAAAATAGATTTACACCAATTCAAAGTTTTTACCTTAGCCTTTATGGTGTCCTTTATTTATTGTTTCAATACAACCACTTCTTATTTGAGTGCCTTCTAGGTGGAAAATTCTTTTTCATACATTGCCACTACCTGTCCATGTTTCTTGTTTGCATCACATGCATCAAAATCAAAAATTATAATTTAGCATGTGACTTTAAAATCCATTTTCAAAAATGTAGCACTAGCTTTCGAAATTATGATCTTAAGGGGATCAACCCATAGTAGGGTTGGTAGTGTTTTATCTTGAGAATCTAATAAGAGGCTATCTAAAGGGAGCTCAAAATGATGATCCTCATTATAAATGTCCAAAAATAAGGACATTTGCCTCTGTGTCAATAATTACATCTTAGGGAAGGAAGTATGGCCAAAGATAGATCATCCTATCTAGAACACCTATTTGGTATTGAGCACACATATTGGTGGATGCATCATTTAAAGGTGGTTCTCCCTCAAAACTGGTAAGCTCCTTTCCTTTGTTAGGGTTGTGCTCTAGAATTTTGACCTCCATGTTGATAGCCAAAGAATTTTTATCAATAGCCATTCTGATCATCTGCTTAGTATCATAAACATCCCCCTCTTTGCCAAATGGACCCCAATATCCAATGGAGCATATTCAAATGTGGTCTCCTCCTCTTACACTAGGGAGGGTGTCTTTTTGGAACTAGATTCCTTTGCCTCTTCTTTTTGGCTTTCAGATTCTTTCTATACTAGTTTTTTCTCTAATGTACTTTGTGGAACAACCCTTGATGGTAAAACCCTTAGCAGTGATGCTTAAGAATAAGTTATTGGTGGTGAAGGTAGTGGTAGAGGAACCTATGGAGGTGAATCTCTAGGTAGAGAAGGCCTTGGTGAAGAAGGTCTAAGAGGTGAAGGTCTAGGTAGAGAAGGTCTATGAGGAGAAGGTCTAGATGGAGAAGGTCTAAGAGGCAGTGCCTGGGTAGTCCTCTACTATTTTCAAGGATCTTGCTATAAAATTTTGCTAGCATCATGCCCAAACTGCTTCTTCTTCACCAGTTAAGGTACTAGTGGGAGTTTATCTCATGTATTTTCCATGCCCTTTAAAGTCTTCTTCTTGGGCCATAGCATGTATAATAGATTATGTACTTATTCTCTCATCATTATCTATTTGACCTTGATATTGGTCTGATCAGTCTCACTTCTCTCGGTAGGTATTTTTACCAAGATAGATGTACATCTTCCAGAGAGTGTGAATCTCTAAGTTGATTCGATCTGCTTCCAAGGCAAGAGGGTATGCATAAAAATGTGTTTTACTTAGTTGATAAAGTACCATGCCAAAAAGGCATAGGGAAATTTTCACCACACAAAAAGTTCTCCAGAAGGGACCATCTTAATGCATGCTAAAGAGAAATGTTGCTTTAAAACAAATTGATCTTACTCACCAACCTAGATAGACAAGTCATTAGGAATGCACCATTAATTCCCAAATGTTTCCTTCATTCCATCATGTTGTCCCTAAAAAGTGATTCCTCATTTTTTAGACAACATAGGACTATTTTGGTCCTGCATGGCCAAAATTGTCCCTCCCGTTTCCAAAAATTTGTTCTGAAACATTCAATTTCATCATTTTCTCAAATTTTTTGGTAAAGGGACTAATAGATTCAATAGGTTCAAAGGCTTCTATAGGTGAGTTCAATCAGAAGGGACTAGTTTCTCACAGTTGGACACTTTCAGGATAGGTTCAACGCTTTGGTTCAACCGAAAAAAGGGTCATCGACAATCTTCTAATCAAATGAACCAATGAACCGTTGAACCTTGAACCACTTTGGTTCAAAGTTCAAAGGTTCAAGCAATTCAAAGGTGGCCTCAGTTAAAGAAAGAAGCAGTGACCAGTTGGTTCAAATGATTGGTTCAATCTACATATTTAATCAACATGTTCAAGAAAAAGCCTGTAGAAGCTGCCATGTGTCCCATTAAAGTTTTGTGGAGTGCGACAAGTGTTGGTGTCTGCATTTCCAGCCTTTTCATAAGCTACAAGGTTTCTTTCGATAAGTTTCTTAGAGTCTTGTAGAGGGTGACAAGTGGCAACTTTCGAAGGCCCCAATGTATTCATCTAAGAGTAGCGAAATGTGCCACGTGTCCCCTCCAAAGCTCGATGGAAGTTGACAAGCGTCATTATCTGCCGCTTCTTTCTTCTACTTTTTGTTTTCATTAAAGATCATGGAGGGCCCTTGGTAAGTCATAGAAGTGAGAAAAACATGCCACATGTCACCATATGAGATGGTCTAAATAAATCCTTTTGATCTCTGTAGTCTCACTAGAACTTGGTGGAAGCTACCACTTGTCATCGTCTGCATGATTCCCAAAAAACAACAGAAGCTGCCACATATCCCTGGTGGGTCAAAGTGAAATGCACCAAGTGTTTACATCTGCACGACTAACAAATGCATTCAAACCGTGCCACGTGTCCCTTACATAGATCGGTGGAGGCCAACAAGTGTCATCATCTGCGAGAGCCTGACTGAGCCCCAAACATTTATATGATATCACAAAGACTCGAGGAGGTGGATGCTACCAAGTGTCATGAGCTGAGACATAGTTTTTAATGAACCTTCATAAAGTGGAAACCACCACGTGTTCTGACCTAATGCAGTGAAAGCTACCACGTGTCTGCATCTACGCCTTCCTCAGCTACTAACCAGTTTCAAAGCTTATTTCGATAAGCCTATTTCAAAGCTACAGATGCCGCCACATGTCCTCACCTGTGTCATAGTGAGAAGCGACCATGGCAAGTGAGAAAGATGAAAAGGAGTTTCTAGGGAACATGATGGGCCTGTAAACATCAAATTTGTCACAATAAAGTGTCTGTCGATTCCAACAGACTCAAGGCGTAGACCTGAATGCATTCAAAAAGCCTAAGGCCAGACCAAGAGAAGGAAGAGACAAAGAGGGAAACTCAGTGGGAGTTATTTCCAGTAGGTGGAATAGTTCATTAGGTAGATATTTGGGGCTTACAAACATTGAATGCACTATTTATTTGTCCCCTATGAGATAAAGGTAGACTAGATAGTTGCATGGCTAAGCAGCTAATGGAATGAGACATTCAAGCTTGAAAGGAGGCAATAGAGATGGATCAACACGCCACAGTCAAGGCAACCACCCTGCTCTAGCATGGCCCTTCCTGACAAAAACCAAGAATGCATCCAAGGCATTGAATGCACTGAATGGGTCACTTCATTGGGAGAAAGTGCCAAGCCTCCCTCAGACCTCTATATATTGTAATCTCTTGTGTAATTGAAAGGGAGATCTTCCCCTTACCAGAAGTGAAACTCTACCCAAATTGAAAGGCATTACTGAGACTTTGAGCTTAGATTGTAGTTCATATTTCTTTGATTGAATGAGAAAGCAAGTTACTTGCAGATTTTATGTTGTGATAGCCTGTGCTACTTTAGCAGATTGTTCTTATTTCTATCTTCTGAAAGCATTCTTGTTTATTTGATTTAACAAGCGAAACTAGTGGAGGTGATCATGAAGGTGTCTTGAAGGCCAACTGTGGGATGACGTTGTGCCCCCATAAGTATCTTTAGTGTGTCTACATGTTCCCTTCCTGTGTAAAGAGTCTTGGGATGACATGGTACCCCCATTGCTCTTCATTTTTATCTCTCAAGTTACTGGTCACCCAGCACCCCCGTTACTGGTTGCTTGCTATGTAAAAGATTCCTGCTACCTGCTGAAGAACACTTCTGAAAGAAGAGAAGTACCTTCTATCATTACACCAAGATTTCTACTATTTAGGAAGGAATCTAGTTATTGGCTGAAATTTGCTTCTGAAAGAAGAGAAGTACCTTCCCCATCACCCAGGATTTCTTCCTTGTTTATCAGCATCATCTCTGAAAAAAGAGAGATGGATGGTTTATCCTACCCCTGTGTCTTACTTTCTGCTTATATATATAGTATATAACCTCCACATATTTAATAGGGAACCTCCCCTTGATGAGAGGAGAGATTTGTCCCCTTTGGATGTGGTAAACCTGCAACATTGGACAACCAATCTCCCTATGCTATGGTGATAGGAACTATTTTGGTCACCAGTTAGCTGGCCGACAAAATATTCACCCAACACATCAAACCATGATTTCATCTTATTTTTATAGGTGGGGGTGATGTGCCCAAGGCACATGAACACCTTATAACGATTAACAAGAGACTTGTGTTTGGGTAGATATGCCCACTTCAACTTTCCCAAGGTGTAGTTAGATACATTGATCTTGTTAAACACCATTAATAATAAAAATGTCCCCTGTGGGAACCTATGGTTGGGTATTCGATGGGTCTTCTCAACATCTTAAATAATTTTATAAGAAAAATAAATGGCCTAATTATACTTCAAGCCCTCAGTTACTTGGTGAGCGATGTAGAGGTGGGACCTATCCACCTCTTTCCAATGATTGGTGTTGCTGATCCTAGTCATTATGATGCACACCACCACCCTGAGGGTAGGATCTTGCAAGTTCTTGATGTGCATGGTGTGACCCTAATTTTGGTACATTAACATCATTTCTATCTTCCCTATCCCCTCAAAGTTTTGAGTCAAAATATAAATCCATTCTGGAGCACTGTAACCCTAACAACTTACTTATCCATTTGGGTGTAATTTTCATGCTACACCTAGCAAGGTAGAGGTAGTCTTCATGGATGCACGAAAGTAGAAACTTAATTGCTTCTATAGGTTTTCCAAAATATGGATGGTTGAACAATTAAAATAAACCCACAACATCTAAGACCTTAAAATTTTTAAGGTCATACACCAATTGGTTTTTGGTGTTCCACCGCTCAACCTAGTGGTCATTTTGTAACTTAACCTCATTCCCATTTTGATGGTGATTGTAGTCAAAAATGGTGCAAGAGGGTACTTTTGAGATCCAATTTTCTACATGTAGCACCATCTTTGGTTACTATATTTTCTTTATCATCAATATTGGGGGTGGAGATGATTATGCCTTATTCATTGGGGGCACCATCCTAACCTTTTCTTCTTCCATGTGTTATGACTATTCTTCCAGTGTCTCTTCCTTGATTAATACTGATTCCACCCAAGTACTTCTTCTTCTTCTAGTATAGTTGGTAACAAATCAATTCTTAAAGCCTTCTTCTTAGGTCGCATCACCCTCTGAGGAGCCTAAAGGTTGAGACACAACCATCTAACATTCCCAAAAGAATATGTGATTACTGTGTATATGACTTTGACTTTTCTTGCTTCAATGACCTCTAATGGTAGATGTCTACCTCTAAAACCTGTAACTACTAGTTTTTTCTATCATGGGTCATGTTTCTGAGTCAGATCTATGCTTGATTACTTAGCTTAATTCTCAGCTCAATAGTTGTTTACAAAATTTTGATGTTATTTATTTTCTCTAGAATCAATCTAGCTTAATTCATTCTTTGACTCTGTAAATTCAAATAGAAGCAAAGGTAAAAATTAAAATGAGTTTCCTTATACTTTTATAAGTTCAAGAAGGAAACTTACATTTACTACCCCCTTTCTTTTCATCCATCACTTCTCATTATTAATGCACTTGTAATGGCCACCAGTCTTCAACTATCGCTTCTCACCATAAATGCATTTAATAATATTGTCTTGTCATGATGTTGGAAAATTTATCACAAATACTATTTACTTCACATTACTAACATGTCCTTTCTCATGCTTTTCTTTGAAGTGGAAGACAACTGTGTCCCATGCTTTTATTTGGAGTGGAAGACTATTTTTATATTTATTTTGAATTTTCAAAATATTTGGTGGGAATATCTTATCCTTGGGATATTTAAATTGCACACCTTAAGTTGCACATGCATCCTTAAACATGAATACATGTATCTTTTACCCCATACTAAAAAATACATCATGGTCCTCCACATAATTACAAGTACAAAATTAAATTATCTCAAAATTAAAGAAATGTTGTGCACACAAAAGGAAACTCTGTTATTGAAAATAAGAAATCCTAGACTAATAGCATAAGCCTTATTGTTACAAGATTTATAATATTTAAGAGGAGAAATATAGTTGTAACCAACTTTCATTATAATTCCTAGCAAGAAATTGGCTATCCAACCTTTGTTATCGATAAGTGCCAGTAGGTTGAATTCTATGAATTACAAAAGGACCATCCTAGTGAATCCAAAGTTTTCTAGAATGGAACATGAACTTAGAGTCATAGAGCAAGACTTTCATCCCAGGGGTAAATGTTTTATGATTGATGTGTTGATCATACCATGCCTTTTGTTTGTATTTATCCACATTTTAACTCAAATGAACAAGGAAACATGATTAATATAGCTACAAAAAAGTATCCAAGCATGATTTCAAGGATGAATCCTCATCCAATTGTCTAATAGACGCAATATGAAGAGATGGTATTAATAATTCAACCGGTAGAACTACCTCTTCGCCATATACCAAAGTAAATGGTGTGTTCTTGTTTAGGAACTTATAGGTTATTTGTTAAGCCCAAAGTAATATAGATACTCTATCATCCCAATCATTTCAACCAATATTACAAATTTTTATAATTATGGTGCCTAAGATTTTATCGAATGCCTTGGTAGTGCCATTTTCTTGAGGATGATACTATGTTGTTTTGTGATGAACAATCATGAATTCAACAAGTAAGATATGGATAGTTTCATTGAGGAAATGTGTACCACTATTAAAACTTAATGGGCATCCAAATCAGGTTATGATATGTTTCCAAATGAAACGCACAACAATGGTATCAATACAATCTCTCATTGGTGTAGCTTCATCCCAGAGCATGAGATAATCTATTATTGTAATGATATAATCGGAACCTATTCATCATCCAACTAGATTTATGGGGCTGATAAAATCAATAGACCAATTTTCAAATGGTTCTTAAGATAGAATTGGATGCAAAGGCATGGCATCCTATTGATTTGGTTTTATTATGCACTGATAAATGTCACGCTTCCTAACATATGTCTTGGCATCTTGAAAAAGGGTAGGCCACCAGAATCCAACTAACATAACCTTGCATGTGGTAGCCTCTCTAGCATAGTGTCCACTTGTAATGCCCTCATGAAATTATTGGATTACTTAAAATTGCTCATGTTTCATGACACAACATTGAATAATTTTGTCTTGGAAAATTGTATAGAGGTCCCCTCTTATGAGTTGAAAAGGTGCAACATGGACCATGAGTTATTCTTGGCATGAAAAGTTAGATAGTCGAGCACTGAGCTAGTAGTTAGAAAAGCTATAATATCTTCTAACTCCTCAGGTACATAAGAAACATAAAATTGTTGAACATTAAATAATTCATTTTCAATAACACGTGGTGGTTCTCTTAAATTATTTCGAGCAAGATGGTCAGGGCCACAATTAATTTTTCTTGGTTTGACCATGACAAAGAATTAAAATTATTGAAATAACACTATCCAGTGATAGATACGTCAATACAACATAGGTTTATTTACTAAATAATTTAAAGATTCATGATCTATATAGAATACAAAAGGATTTGCCAATAAGTATTGTCAAAATTTCTATAGAGCATAATCCATTGATAAAGCTTTATGCTCCGTGGTGGTGCAATTCTACTTAGCTGGAGTAAGTTTTCTACTAAAAAAATAGATAGGGTGATCAAGGTGACCTTTCCCTGGTTGTGAAAGGTTATACCAACTACCATTCCAAAAGCATCAACATGGACATGGAATGGTTTTCCCCAATAAGGGAATTGTAGGATTAGAGTAATGACCAATATGTCTTTTAAGGCCACAAAGGCTTCTTGGCAGGAATAGGTCCAGATGAAGTGCTCATTATGTTTTATGATTTCCTCCAAAGGCATAGTAATCTTTGCATATCCATGAATGAATTTCCTATAATACCTAGTATGGCCTATAAAGGTGTGAATTTCGTGTTGAGATTTTTGTACTATGAGGTGAAGTATGACAGATACTTTTGTCAGGTATACCAAAAGTCCATCCTTATAGATAATATGCCCTAGAAGAACACCAAAAGGTGTAGCAAAAATATACTTCTTTAGATTCAGTAATATTTATAATACTCGATAACGCTCAAGCATGGGCCATAGATTAGAGCAATGGTCCTTGACCAAGCCATAGACTATGCAGTCATCCAAGTAGACTTGAAGAAATTTATGGATGAAATATTTAAATGCCTCAATGGATATACGTGAAAACATAACTGGTTTATTCTTCAACCCAAAAGGCATGACAATATATGCCAAGAATCCCCATTTTGTGGGAAACGTAGTTTTAAGCTGATCATTCTCGATGATCTAGGCTTGATGGTACCATGAGAATCCATCTATGAAAGTTATATTTCACACCTAATGATGCCTTCAAGGATTTCCTCTATCGATTAAGTATCAAGTAATCAATTTAAATTCTAATGCATCCATTTTTTTTTATACTCATGACCATGGGATTAACCCACTCAGATTCATCAATTGGGGTAATCACTATGACATGCAACATACTATCAATTTCTTCTTTTACACAGGTCTATAGATTTGGATTCATCTTATATGTCCTTTTCCTGACTAGTCGAATGCCATCAACTAGTTTGATATGCATTTTGCCTAGAGATGGATGAACACCTTTCATCTCACTCTAACTTCTTGGGAAGACATCTTGGTATTATTTTAATAACTCAAATATATTTGAAACTTCTATGTCAGTATAGTAATTACCTATGATAGTTATTTTTGGTTCTTCCTCTGTGCTGATGTTGCACTAGACAGTTTGAATTGGTCCAAAGTAAGGGTGGTCTATATCAGGACCAGTATCGTGAATAACTCATGTGCCATAGTTCATAGGGACATCTAAATTATTTACCAAAGGGTTGAGTGGGTTGGACACTTCACCTTACTCTACCTAAAACACTAGTTTTTATTTCCCTAGGTGTATCTCTTCACATCAGTCCTGATCATAGACTAGTTTTGGCATGGGAATAAGTTGTACAAATGATTCATTGAAGAAAAATAGATCTTCTTCTAGGACATCATGGATGTATTGCAGGTGATATTCAATAGGACTAAGGTGACCAACCACTACTTCACGCATGGCCTAGAGAGTGAGGCATAAATCCATTCTTGAAAAGGAATAAGATAATGCCAAGTTCATATTTTCTTTCAATAGATGCCAAAAATGGGTACCTATATGTTGATCTTCATGAACATACCATGTTATCACCAAAGTTCCTAAAGTTACATAGAAAGCATGTACCCAAAAGTACTCTAGCAAGAAAGACTCTTCAAGTCTCCATATGGATTCACAAGCCTCTTTATGGGGTTTGGGTGCTCGTACTCTGCCATAGCTGATTGTTCCCCTAACTTAGTTATCATGATGAAACTGGTGATGCAAAGTAGAGTGTACTTGATCCCACTAGAGAAGTTGATCATTATGGGTTTGCCACCACCTTATGGATATATCATCAAAGAGGTGAATTAATGATCGTATACAATCATTGTTAGAGTTATAAAAATATTCAAGGCACTGGACAAAGTCATGAACTTCTATTTATCCATGAAATTGAGGAAATTCATCAAGTCTTTCTAATAGTGCATCCATTATTGGTCCTCTCATAACTTTCTTGGTGAGAACATAAACAAACCTATGGCATTTATGATAGTGACACAAAATTTTCTCTCGAATACCAATGACGCTTCACACTCTTCTAGTGAGGTCATAGTCACTGTGGGTCCAACAATTACAAGCATTTCTTGTAGTATTAGAAAGGGACTAAGTATCCATCTATTGGAGGATGCCATTAAGAGTAGGATCATGTTGCTCACCATCTTTGGCCATGACATTGTATATGTGGTTAATATATTCTTCCACTTTAACATGTTTTATGTATGGAGACTCATGTGTTTGATCTAATATAATAATAACACGTTGATCAATATTCTCAAAATTAATGTAGCACTTTTTGAAATTTAAGTCTATATTGTCTTCATAACACCAAGGTTGACCCAATAAAGATGGAAAGTCATCTACCTCTGATAACATGGGAACTTCAAAGTCATCTTTGAAACGTAATCTAAGGATATCCACCATTGCATTCTTAATGATGCCAATTGGTAGAGCATGAGTTTTATTGGCCATAAACAAGACATACAGAGATGGTTGTAATACTAGACTAGCCATTTTATGCCATACATCCTTGGTGAGGATGTTAACCTTAGCACCAGTGCTATCTAAGATGTCTCAAATCACCCAACCATTGATGATAGCATTTACTAAGATTTCTTTGTCCTGTTGAGGGTTAGGAGGAATAGGGATATCTTGTTGTTGAGCATGATTTAATCAATAATCCTTAGTTTGCTGAGTCAATTGAGGTTGATCATCAATTGGTGTTTGTCCCTAATTTTTAAGCCAAGCACTTAGTTGCGGGATAATATTTTCATCTAACATACGCTTGTAAAGCTCATAAAAATCATCTCATGCCATGTTATGAGGTTTTGTTATCTTCTATATATCAGCACATTACATTGCTTCTTGGTCCTTAAGAAACTAAATTTCTCCTTATGGTTCTCATACCAGTGTCATAGTGTTCTAGAGTACATCCTTCTATTGCTAGGCATAAGGTGACTTCCTTGCCTGAGGCTCTTCACACTATAACTTCTCAATAAGAGTAGATGTAGAATGAGATTATCAATCACTACGCATAGTGATATTCACTTGTTGAGATATTTGGGTGTTTGAGTACGGTGATGTGTCTCAATGTGAATCATACATGAACCTCTTTAATTTATTTCTTTAGTGATGGCCATGTATAGGTCAGAACATTCTTCCAATCGATGCTCGTTTTTACAAAAAGCACATGTTGGATAAATTGGATAATCCCTTTGATAGTGGTTTGGGGATCCACACTTATAACATGTTCTTGATGGGAAATAACCACCTCCTCATCTTTGCCTTATACCTTGGCCATGATAGCCATCATTATATTGCTTATTAGTCATAGAGGTTTGGTGCGTACCACATGTGTGTGCTTCATGGATATCATTAATTAGCTAATAATCATTTGTGTCATGGATGTAGGCATCACATATTTTCTAATACTTAGACACCTTTGGATGTGTAACACACTAGAAGAGAGGATAAGAGTGTACATCATGATCTTTATGGAAAATTTCACATGATTATTTCAATATAGCATGGATGTTTTTATGTAGGTCGTTACTTCGGTTATGACCTTTAGACTCGTAATCAGTACACTAAAGACCATTACGAGTATCATATGCATTGTTTGCAGTTAGTTTTTCAAGTTATGATTCCATTAAAGCTATTTGGGATTCCATGAAAGGACTAATTCTAGTGTCAATACTACCCATAACTTCAGCATGAAGGGTGGCTTACATAGCTTTGCATAGGCTAGTGAATGTCTTCTGGGATAGTGTTCATCGAAAGGGAAATAAAAAATCTCCCAAAAACCATTATGCATGTTGAGCAACATTTATTTAAAATGAAAGCTTTGATAGAAGTGTTTTGAATCATGTGTCATATTCCTATACACTTTTAGTAAGCTCCTACTTTATATCTTTCAATGTGGTAATACTTTGTTGCTCAAATTTAGGAATGTCAAATTCTTGAAAGAATTCCATTTTGATCTGATCATAGTCAATTACCACTTGTTTAGGGTTAAACTTCCTATACCAATTATGTGCCCTCTATAAAATTATAGTCATAAGTTATGTGGCCTTTCATTCAAAATAAGTTATGCCTCACACCCTCCAAATGAGTTAACACTTATAGACATGTTTTGCAACATTTTTCATGCCTTGATATTTAGGTAGGTGAAGCATCATTCCATAAAATACTATTAGAAGGTGAGGTTCTTGCATTGGTGGATGTTGAGAACCCCTAGATCCTATCCCTTGAGGGGGAAGCCCACTACTTCCTCTCATAACACCTCCTAGTCTACCTTCAATGCTTCCAGTAGTAATGTCCATGACGTGGGGCATGATAGCTAGTTGGTTAATTATATTTGGACCTATACTCTGTCCACTATGAATGCCAAGTTTGCCAGGCATCCCAAGTTGAGCCATGAAATTACTTTGAAGAGGAAAAGAAAGTGTTAATTTCATATGAGTTATAATTAGCTCAGCTACAATGTCCCTTATAGGATCAGTTTCTGATTCCACACTATTTGTATCCCAAATATGTATACATAATTCATCTAATTCAAAAGCATGAGTGTGCATTATGGTTGGGGAACTTGGTTGGTTCAAACTTGGTTCTTCCATTTCTATTGTCTAGCCAGTTTCTCTTTCATATTATAAAAGTGGCATGGGGCATGGTTTGAAAGTGATGGAGTCATCTTTGTGTGTTTTCTCTTCCTTGTGGATCCTAACAACACTTCTTGAGTTTTCCTAGCCCCTTCTTGTGGTGCTCCCTCCTATGTTCCTTTGCCGAGCTTCATCATATTTTTGATTCTGTAATACCTATTGAATGAATACCATTTTAAAGATAAAATTATTTACCAACACTTATATATTCCCCTTCCAATTGTGTGACCCATGCAAGGATGGATTTAGCTCTCCATTGGTAGAGTTTCAAGCCCATAATCAATGAAAAACTTCTTGGCTTCTAGTGTAAAATATCTAATATACCAACCACACTATTCTCTAAGGAACTAAAACTTGGCTTCTTCAGGATAAGAGTAAGTGGTTATAACATACTCTATAATGTAGCTATTTAACACTCCTCTCCACTAGATATTAATAGCTCATGTCTACAATGTTCCTAGTCATGCTAGATCCCTCTGATGTTCTAATGTCCAAGATTATCTTCTCCTAAAATTTTGTGATCGACCTTGAGCATAAGCAGTGTTGGGGATCAACCAACAAACTTGATTACTTTTATGTAAGCAATTAAACATGGAAATAAACCAGAATAATAAGTAACTAGAATAAGAAATAGCAAAGAATAAGAGATACAAGAAACCACCCTGAAAACTTGTATTAAACTCTTCCAGAAGGAAATACAATGAAGAAAATCACACTTTCTTCTCACACGTCTCAAATGTACAGATCTCTTTCCCTCAATAGTTTACAATCAATTCCAACAACCTATATTGATACACATATACAATATGTCTTATACTGTTCTTTATTTTACACACAAGCTATGAAGATCTATCCCTATTATATAAGATTAGGGATCATGAGCAATGCATTCACAACCATTATATACACCTTCTAATCAAAGGCTTAAAACAATCCTGCCAAAAATATAAACGTGGACTTACAACTAACAGTTAATCTGATCATGCAAACATTTTGTTCATCCATAAAAATAGACTTTTTGGATGCACAGGTGACCGACGTCGGTCCTTGTTTGCCTGCACATGACCGACGTCAGCCGATTATAACCGACGTCGGCAGCTACTGGTCGACTCCTTGCCATCGTCGGTGACTATGCAAATCTAGAAACTTCAGCATCCGCTCATTTGGTGAAGCTTTTAGCTCCACACCTTAATAATCTCCCACTTGGAGATAAACAACTGCACCAGTACCTATACAACAACATCTTTTAGCTTCTCCATCTTCAAACTCAATCTTGAAGACCAAAAAAAGTTGAATGAAGATTCAACTTCTCCTTTATTACTGGCTTGGTTAACATATCAGTAGGGTTCTTATTTGTATGAATCTTTTCCAGCTTCAACTCACCATCCTCCAATACCTGTCTTATGAAGTGGTACCTAAGCTATATATATTTGGTTCTAAAATGAAAGGCTGAATTCTTAGCCAAATGAATTTCACTTTGACTATTACTGTATAATCTACAACTCTCTTGCTCCTTTCCCAACTCTTCCATGAACCGTGTCATCCATATCATCTCTTTGCTAGCCTCTGTGACTACAATGTATTCTGCCTCTGTAGTAGACAAGGCAACAACTTTCTGCAACTTTGAAATCCAACTAACCGCCATTCCACCAATAGTGAACACATATCCTATGGTGCTTCTCCTGCCATCCAAATCACCTACCATATTCAAATCTACATATCCATGTAGAGAAGTGTTTGACCCTCCATAGCATAAATACCTACTGCAGGTCCCTCTTAGATATTTGAGAATCCACTGGACTGCTTTCCAGTGCTCCTTCCCTAGATTGGCCATATACTTACTGACAACTCCCACTACTTAGACAATATCAGGGCTAGTACATACCATTGCATACATTAAGCTCCCAACTGTGGAAGCATATGGAACTCTACTCATGTACTCTACCTCATCATGTGAATTAGGACATTGATCTTTACTAAACTTAAAGTGTCTAGCCATAGGTGTACTTACCGGTTTTGCATCCTGCATATTAAACCTCTCCAACACCTTGTTCACATAATCCTCTTGAGAGAAAATCAACCTGTGATTTTTCTTGTCTCTCTTAATACTCATGCCAAGGATTTTCTTTGCTGCTCCCAAATCTTTCATGGCAAATGTGTGAGCTAATTTCACAATAAGCTCAGAGATATCCTGCATGTGTGAACCTGTAACAAGCATATCATCTACATACAGCAACAAGATAATATATCTACCATTATCCAATCTCTTAAAATAAACACAATGATCAGATTGACATCTACTGAAACCATGCTCAGTCATAAACCTGTCAAACCTCAAATACCATTGTCTTGGAGCTTGCTTAAGACCATATAAGCTTTTCTTCAACCTGCACACAAGCTTCTCCTTACCTTTGACCTCAAATCCATATATATTTCTTCATCAAAATTTCCATGAAGAAACATTGTCTTAACATCAAGCTACTCAAGATGCAAATCCTCAATAGCAACTAAAGACAATACAGTCCGTATAAAAGTCATTTTAACTACAAGAGAAAAAATCTCACCAAAATCAATACCTAGTTTTTGTGCAAATCCTTTCACTACCAACCTAGCCTTATATCTCATCTATCCATTCTCACCTTCCTTTAACCTGTAAACCTATTTGTTTTTCAATGCTCTCTTACCCGCTGGCAACTCAACCAAATCCCATGTTTGGTTCTCTTTCAAGGAATCAATCTCCTCACTCATGCCAAGCTCCCACTAATTCCTAGATTCCACCTGTATTGCTTCATCAAAACTCTTTGGTTCTCCACCATCAATAAGCAATAAATAGAATAATGAAAGGGAATATCAAATTGGAGGTTTACTTACCCTTGTTGACCTCCTGATGGGCGTCTGAGACTCATTTTCTGCTTGCTATCCGCCCAAATTCTCTGACACTGACCGACCTCGGTCACCTCTAGGCCTATAACTGACCAACATCGATTCCTCATGACCGACGTCGGTTCCTACCTGACTGATGTCAGTCATTGTCTTACTGACATCGGTTCCTATATTGCCGATGTCGATTCCTTCCTGATCGATGTCAGTCTCTGTGTTTTCTTGTCTGTGATTATTCTTTCCTGCGAGATCATTTTGGACTGTCACCTCGTCCAATTCTTCATGGCCTTGCTCAAAATTCTTTAGCTTCTTGAGTTGATCACTATACATCACTTTTTCATTGAAAACAACATCACGACTCCTAATTATTTTGTTAGTTCCTAGATTTCAAAACTGGAATCCGAAATCTCTAGAGTCATAACCAATAAATGTGCTCCTCATAGAATTAGCATCCAACTTCTTTCTATTTTCCTTATCAACATGCATAAAAGCTTCAAAACCAAAAACTCTTAGAAATAAAAGATCTACAATTTTACCTATCCAAGCCTCTTCTAGAATTCCACCATGCAGAGCTGTAGAGGTCTTCTGTTAATCAGGTAAACTACAGTATCTATAGCTTTTATCCAAAATTGTAAGGGCAAACCAGCATGCAATCTCATACTCCGTGCACGCTCCAATATTATTCTATTCATCCTTTCAGCAACTCCATTTTGCTGAGGTGTCCTTGGAACCATCCTTTGCCTGTGTGTTTCCATCGCTAATTCACTTTCTACATTCAAAAGATGAAATAAGAAACTAAAGAAATGGACAAGGCTAGAAGTACCTGGATATAGACTGCGCACCGTAATCCAGATGCTTGTGAGCACCCCTCTTTGGCTGTGGAGGAATGACACCTGCAAAGAAAAGAAACTTGGACAAAAAGGTGTTAGATGGATAGATGGTGGGTTGCCAAGCGAAAGCTTGTTCCCAGAAGTATGAGAACTTCCTTAAGGGAGGTCAACCCACTATTTTGATAAAAGATAAATGACTGATAAATGACAGAATGCTAAAATAGACTGAAATGATAGCAAACTGAAAGAGAAAAGAAAGCAAAGACTTACCTGGAAGAAGCTGTCGGCCTGGTTGCAGTCGCCGGCATCGGTGGTTCTACTAGCGTCGGTGGTCAAGGTCTGCCGACGTTGATTATGCTGCCGACGTCGGTGGAGGCAGTGACCGGCGTCGGTCTAGGCAATAGGCTTGGACGGGATTTAGGCAAGGTCTGGTCGAGTCTAGACAGAGTCTGGTCTGGGCTTGGTCTGTGGACGTACAAAATGGTCTGAGAGAGTCTGGTTTTAGTTGAAGGTCTGTGCAGAGGTCTAAAATAATGGACAAAATGTCAAAAAGGGACAGAGAGATAAAGAAGGCCAATCAGGGAGATAGGAATCTGGGTCTGCCTGGTTTGGTTAACAGTCTAGGTTGGGGAAAAGAAGTGCTGAATCTAGCATAATGAAAACACAAACAGAATACTTACTTGTGCCCTGCTGAAGAAAATGGTGTAGGTTGGTGTCCTGTTGCTGGTGATGTCGGATGTGAAGACCTGTTGCTGATGGAGAATCCCTGTTGTCTACTTGTAGAAGCTTGCTATGTACCTGAGGGAGAGAGTCAGATTGATTGGCAGAGAGGTCAAGTGAAAGGACGGATACAAGGGTCTGATGCAAAGATTCAAGAGTCAGGACGCCTGAGAGAGATGCAGAGAGCCAAGAGAAATCTGTTTGTGAGCTCAAGGGGCTGGGGGCTGCAACGGATGCAGAAAGGGGTCTTGAAGGCTGCCGATGCTGGCAGTTTCGCTGACGTCGGCCGAAGGGTCGCCAATGTCGGTAGTGGCAGAATGGGGACAGAGACTAAAAATAGCCTCTGCCCGTTCTTGCACGCCGCCGGGTGAGGGATTGTGGGAAGAACGGTTATGAAGATGCTTAAATGGGCGTGGGGGGAAGATAATGAGGAGATTTGGCATAATAAAGGCTAAGAGGAAGGTGGAGGGATTCAAGGGAGGATCCAAGGTGGCAAGGGTGGGGTGGAAAGGGGGCCACTTAATTAAAATATTTAAGTTATTCTAATCAAATGGATGGAGAGGACTAAGGCCAAGGGTTAGGATATGGGTTTGAGACAGACAAGGGGGAGAACCAAGGTGCAGACACATTTGCGGTGTCTACATTTGCCCCTTTTTGTCTTGTTGGTTGTTCTTGACGAACTGCAAGACAAAAATAGGAGTTGGTTGCCCCAGGAAAAGGATGAGGTGTTCCCCCCTCAAAGCGATAGTCGAGAGAAGGGAACCGAAGATCGAGTGTCAATTTGACAGAGAAATGGATAGAAGAGAGTGAGTGAAAATGCTGCCATAGTCGTGATTGTGCGTAGTCCACTTCACGGGAGGGTCAGGTCAAATTGTCGCATGTCAAGGGTTAAGGAGTGCCAAAATTGAAGTAACCGAGCCCCAGCATTTAGTCGTCTGCTGATCGGGTCACTCAATCTAAGTTGAAGCTCCAAATGGTCATCGTGTTCTAGGTATCCCAGGCTCAGGAAGTGCTCCTAGAGACACGAAAAAGCCACAAGCAGTAGGGATCAACTGGCTTGCGATCCTATACTTGCGAAGGGTCAAAAATAGTCTGCAGACAATTCTGCTAACCAGCCGTGAGGTAGCATAAAGGCAAAAAAACAACCAAGGCAAACGCTGTCTTGGAAGTGGTCGAAGGTCGAAGGAGATACGCATGATCTCCAATGGTCATTGGTCTAGAGGATGGATGGATGAAAGGATGCGGCCGAGCTAACCTCAGAAAACGTCATGTGATCTGAGTGCTGCCTACATAGCCCTTGTGTGAAGGGCCTCAGGCCGATGTAGTTCTCCCTAAAAGGGAGGAAGGGTCAAAGACAATGATTGGTCTAAGTTGGCAAAGTTGAGCGTGATCAAAGTCACAGAAGAAAAGGTTTGTCCATCAAAGAGACGAACAAACGGGGGTGGTCGAGCTAACCTCAGAGGGTGTGTTATCTGAGTGCTGCCTACATAGCCCTGGTCATAGGGCCTCAGACCAATGTAGTTCGGATGAATTGAGAAGATTGGTCGATGATTGGATGTTGGTCAAGTGTCAAAATGATGAGGGTAAGATGAGGATAAGATGATGCTACAGATGGTGTATTCTGTAGAATTGGTCAAGAGTCTTTCATCCCTAGCAAGTTTCCATAGTCGTGATGGATGTATGCTAAAAATGAATGGAGGTCTATTTATGCTTCAGAAAGTATTGGTTTATGCTTAACATAAATTGGGTCTGGTTGATAGTTTCCATGTGTATTGGTGTCCATAGAAACTATGTGAAATGGATGAGGATGATGTCTGATGCCATGAGGATGAAAAATAGCTTGGTTCGAGTTGACAATTGATGTGGTTAAATGTGACCACAGTGTAGAGAAAAGGTGAAAGGCAAATTGCTCTTTCATTGACAAGGACCAGAAAGGAAGCATAGATAGGGGTTATTAGAACCAAAGCCCTGTTCATGCATTACGTCATTGACCAGTGTGGTGGTAGAACGGTAATCAAATCACTTTGACATTAAAGTGAGCTCGAAGTCCCCTGAGCAGGTGATAGGAGGTGGATAGGGTAACCCAGTTTAAGAGCAGGAATAACCTTGCCCCTTTTATAGGAGACCCTGAGACAACTACAAGTCAAGTCCATGACTCATTTTTTTTTTTTTTTTTGGTGCAGGCTGATCGATGCGGAAAGCCTACATAGAGATGTCTTTTAATTTAGTGGTCATGTTGTGAAGCTGATCGATGCGGGAAGCTTCTAAGAAAGGTTGATGTTTGTAGCAAGATTTAGTCATAGCCATCCTTCGAGGGAGTGGTCTATATTTTTGCTTTAATGTGTTTGATAAGTTGGCCTAGCTGTCCTTCAAGGGATCAGTCTAGTAATACATCAATTATGTAGCTGTCCTTCGAGGGAGCAGTCTACATTTAGAGTGTTTTATGACCTGGTATGATATATTATTTTTGATATAATTGTTGATTGAAGTTTAGCCATGGAAGAGCCTGTAGAGGTTTAAGGGTTCCCTTTTATTAGGACAAAGCATTACTGCTTGACAAAAAAGGGTTGACAAGTGTTAGGAAGCAGGGTTGATAGGAAAAGGAATGACAATGACAAGGGGTTGCTCAAGGGACAAGCTCAAGTAAAATGTCAAGTGATCGAACACTCGACTAACAATAGAAATGGTCGAAGACGCAAGACATAAAAAGGGGTTCAAGGTCTTAATAAGTCCCTGGGCCATGCTTGTATGTTATGATAAGGTCCAAGTCAATTAGGAGCAAACTTGCCCCAATTTGCTTCTTTCGAGATTGGTCAGGTGTTGATTGATGGATGTGAAGTTGGTTGACATTGTCGTTGGTTGGTTGAAAAAGGTTGAATGTTTGGTCGAGTGGTCAGGTTGATTGATATCTGGTTGAAGTTTGGTTGAGACTGGTCGAATAATTGGTCGGGGGTTGGGTCGATGGATACTTGGTCGAGATTTAAGATTAAATGAGTGATTGATATGTGGTAGAGACTGGGTTGAAAAGTTGGTCGAGGTTTGAATGAAGGATGAATTCCCCCAGCGGGTAGGGAGAATGTTTGAAAGATTGGTTAAGGTCGGTTGAGGTTTAGTGGTCAGATGGATGGTATTAATGTTGAATAAGAGGGTCAAAGGTGGCAAAGGGACCACAGTCTGGCATGGAGATCCTGATTTAGGTGATGAGGTTGGAGAGGCATGAGTCGGGGTTGATGTTTTGTCGAAGAGGTGGTCAAGAGGATCCTTGATGAGAAGGGAATCATTTTTCCGGTGTTGATGAGTGACATCTTTGAGAGCACAACAATGCTTAGTGTCATGTCCCAGAGTGTGGTGATAGTGGCAGAATTTAGAGTTGTCGAACCAAGATGGCCTTGATCCGAGAGTTGATGGGTGAGGCGGTGTTGAAGGTTTATTGATAACGTGGTTGAAAAGAGAGGTGTCATTCTCCAAACATCGGCGAATGGCAACCTTGAGGGCACAACAATGCTCCGTGTCGTGTCCAGGCATGCGATGATACGCACAAATGCAAGTGTCATCGAACCATGGTGGTTTTGGTCTGAGAGATTTATATTGTCTAAGAGGCGGGAGGTCAATACGAGATGACTGCAATAATTGCCGTAAGAGCAAGGCATATGAACCTGCTAACGGGTCGGGATGTTTTATTACAGTGAGGGTTGGTGACGTTGGTTTGGGAGGCGAAGGAGGCATAGGTCGAGGGTTTGGATGAGATGTATGTCTGACGGGATGAGGGAGTAATGAAGGCAAATTGCCTCTGTGAAAGATGGGAGTGGGAAGCACTCCTATTAAAGTGGATGGATGCGGGCCCAAGATAGAGGGCAATGATGAAGGTGGGAGATGAGTCCTCCGATGTGGTTTAGTAGCTTTTTTTGGTTTGGGTTGAGGGCCACCATTGTGCGAGGTGAGATTAGATGTGGGGCAAACACCAAGAGGTTTAATCTCTTTGGGCATGATGGACGCCTGCGCGGGTTTGGACTTAGATGTAGACGGTTTTTCTCTCGATGGAGAAGGGATTGAAGGTGTGGGCTCTTTAAGAGGAAAGAGCGCCAGAGTAGTCATGGCTTCTGTGTGTGGTTGGGGAGTCAAAAAGGTGTGATTATCTATGGATGATAAGAAGGATGAAGGCGAGGCAGCTGGTGTTGATGTGGTCAAAGTGTCTTCCAATATGGGAGAAGTTGATGGAGGAAAAGTAGGAGAAGAAAGTTCTTCACCATGTGGAGGAAGTATAGGGGAAGAAGGGTCTTCCACCTGTGAAAGAGGTTGGTCAGGGATAAGAGAAAAGATAGTGTCGACCGTGTGTATATCATGGTCTTGAGGGTCATTGGTCATGGTTTGGACATTGTCTTGGGAAGGCGGGTGATTAGGAAAGGGTTGCTTGAAAATGTCAAGGTTTTGGTTAGGCGGTGCGTTCGGGTTATCTAAAATAAGATCCCCCTTGTCGAGCATGTCCTGTACGATGTTTTTGAAAGTTTGACAGTGATCCGTGTCATGGCCTTTGACACGGTGATAGTTGCAAAAGTGATTTTCCCTGTACCATGCAGGAATAGGTGTTGAGGGGTCGAATTGATGTGGTCGGATTGAAGGGAGATTGAGGACCCCCTGCTTGACGAGTTTATCCAAGATAGAGGCATATGACTCCCCAATTGGAGTGAATTGACGCTGTATGGATTGACGTTGAAAATGTTTATTGATGTAGTCTAATGTTGAAGATGATGGTCAGTTGGTTATTGAAGATAATGGTCTAAAGATGACAGTGTTTGCCGACCCCTTGGATTGAGAGTGGGTAGAAGAAGGTCTGGAAGAAGAATGGTCATTGGTTCTTGTGTTAGTGTTACGCAATTTGACCTTATCCTCTTCAATGGCGCGGAGTTCAAGCTTTCGGGCCATGGTGAAGGCCTCATCGAAAGTGTGGAATGTTTGAACCCACAAGGTGGACGAGATGTGACTGACACATGCTCGAGAAAAGAGCTCAATGAGCTCGGGTTGAGGCAAGGAGAAGGAGAGCTGGTTAATCAAGCCTCTCCAACGGGCGACAAAATTGACTATTGATTCATCGTCAAATTGCCTGATGGAGTAAAGGTCTGTGATTGAGACTTGTTTGGTGATGTTGATTGAGAAATGGTCAAGAAATAGTTGGGCGAGTTGAATGAATGAAAAGATAGAGTGTCTAGCAAGAGAATTATACCAGTCAAGGGCTGGGCTAGAAAGTGACATAGGAAACGTGCGTAAAAGCAACGCATCGTCATGGGCAATAAGATAACAGGTATGTCTAAATGTCTGTAGATGTTGTTGTGGGTCTTCCTTACTCTGAAAGCGAGTGAATTTAGGAAGCTCCCAATGGTTAGGGTATGGTCGAATAGGGACAGAAGGATGGATGGGCTCATTGTAAATTTGCTCATATGACAAAGTATTGCTTGAACCAGAAATGGAGGCTTCGAGACTGGGCATTTTATCCATCAGTATCTTAATGATGTCTGCTGACGGATTGGCGGGTTGAGCGCCCCCTAGGTTGTAGGGCACTTGAAAGAGGCTAGAGGAGGTATACGACGTAGTCGGTTGCGCTTGTAAGGGCACAATGTGTGGATGACTAGTTGCAGGGACATAAGTGGAGGCTAAAGGTGGTTGCGTTATGAAGGTCGAAGGTATAAGTTGACTGGGCACCACCAAAGGTGGTTGAATGGTGGCACTGGTAGAAAGATAGGTTGGCACTCCTACATTTGTGGGCGCAAGAGTATGAGGGGTCGAGACAATCAAGTTCTGATATGATGTAGAACTTGGTTGAATTGCAGGTGGTTGAGGGTGTAATGGAACCCCGATGGAGGTCGGTCTAAAAATAGACAGGGAGGCCAAACTTTGTGTATTAGCCATGGTTGGGTTAATAGTTGAGGCGAAAGGTTGAGTCGTAAAGGGTTGGGTGGCGAATGGTGTGGATGTCGTCACCACGTCACCCAAAAGGTCTCGCGTTGGGTGTCTCGCGAGATAGTTTTGGAGGGCTGCGGCATTGAGGTCCAAGAATCTTTCGAAATCTTGGTCCCCTTTAGGGATGATGGGAATTTGAGTCGGGGTCAGGATCGGGGTCGGTCCTGTAGGAGTTCTTTCAGTCTCCGAGTGGAACTCCATGATAGGACTGGTAGGGACGGGGTAGACGGAAGCGGTTGTTGGCTAAAGTGGTTAAGAAGAGAGTCTTGGTTCCAGAAACTGTGTTCTTGCAGTCTCAGAAAACCAGAATGTGGTTTTTGACAGAGAAGGGACAGGTTTTAGGCTGCTGGTTTTAAAAAAAAAGGACAATGACAGAGACTGACGTCGGTTTAAAAACCGATGTCGGTAAGACAGATAGCCGACGTCGGTCAGATAACCGATGCTGGTAAGAGAGGAAAGCCGACGTCGGTGACAGAACCGATGCCGGTGACTGTGTCTTCCAAAGAACCAAAAGATTTTAAGATTCTTTGGAAAAACAATGAAGAAAGCGTCCTCACTCACTCAAACAAACAGATGAGAAGATAAAAATAGAGAGAGACAGACAAGCCTAAGCGATAAATACTAAGAATTAACCTTATAATCTTGTGGCTTATGCCTTAGATGAATGTTTAGGGAGATTGGCTGTAAGAAAGGTCCTAGAAGAGGCGGTCTGGAGCTGGTTTTGGGTCTTGTTTTAGGTGCTCAAAAATCTGTGTTAGGTCTTGTACGTGGCCTGGTGCTAAGGAGCAAGCTCCCCTCACTTCACGATTCCAGTGGTTAGCTGGTCTCGCTTAGCCAAGATATACCTCGCCTAGAGTTTATCCTCCGCCAGAGAACGGAGTGGGCTTCCCCCTTGGTGATGAAATCTAAGTAGGGTCATCGGGACAGGTAAGGTATCCGCTGGGGGATGAAATCCTAGTCGGGCCTTGTCTCAAGTAAGTTTTATGTTCGTTTTAGTGCATGTGGTTTGGTAGTGTAACATCAAGTGTCTACGATTTATTCAATATGCAGATTTAAGTTACTAGATGTGGACTAAGAAGATGCAAGCACAAGCAGAAATGAATGCAAAGTGTTTTGATGCCCAAGTCGAAATGTGATGTTTGTTATGAAGACAAGTTTGAGAAAGGGTTGAGAGTATGATGTTTAGACTAGTCTAGAAAGTGCAAGAAAGAAAAGAAGGATTCTTTTTAAATTCCTGCTTATAGTGTCATTGAGAAGAAAAGAAGGAGGAGGAAAGGTAAGAACCTAATGCTCCTAAATGAATGAAAAAGAAAAGGAACCCAGGAGGAACCTAAGGTCCCACCGGGCGTGCCAGAATGTTTCTATTGCTAATTCGCTTTCTACATTCAAAAGATGAAATAAGAAACTAAAGAAATGGACAAGGCTAGAAGTACCTGGATATAGACTGCGCATCGTAATTCAGACGCTTGTGAGCACCCCTCTTTGGCTGTGGAGGAATGACACCTGCAAAGAAAAGAAACTTGGACAAAAAGGCGTTAGATGGATAGATGGTGGGTTGCCAAGCGAAAGCTTGTTCCCAGAAGTATGAGAACTTCCTTAAGGGAGGTCAACCCACTATTTTGATAAAAGATAAATGACTGATAAATGACAGAATGCTAAAATAGACTGAAATGATAGCAAACTGAAAGAGAAAAGAAAGCAAAGACTTACCTGGAAGAAGCTGTCGGCCTGGTTGCAGTCGCCGGCGTCGGTGGTTCTACCGGCATCGGTGGTCAAGGTCTGTCGACGTCGATTATGCTGTCGACGTCGGTGGAGGTAGTGAACGGCGTCAGTCTAGGCAATAGGCTTGGACGGGATTTAGGCAAGGTTTGGTCGAGTCTGGACAGAGTCTGGTCTGGGCTTGGTCTGTGGACGTACAAAATGGTCTGAGAGAGTCTGGTTTTAGTTGAAGGTCTGTGCAGAGGTCTAGAATAATGGACAAAATGTCAAAAAGGGACAAAGAGATAAAAGAGGCCAATCAGGGAGATAGGAATCTGGGTCTGCCTGGTTTGGTTAACAGTCTAGGTTCGGGAAAAGAAGTGCTGAATCTAGCATAATGAAAACACAAACAGAATACTTACTTGTGCCCTGCTAAAGAAAATGGTGTAGGTTGGTGTCTTGTTGCTGGTGATGCCGGATGTGAAGACCTGTTGCTGATGGAGAATCCCTGTTGTCCACTTGCAGAAGCTTGCTGTGTACCTGAGGGAGAGAGTCAGATTGATTGGCAGAGAGGTCAAGTGAAAGGACGGATACAAGGGTCTGATGCAAAGATTCAAGAGTCGGGACGCCCGAGAGAGATGCAGAGAGCCAAGAGAAATCTGTTTGCGAGATCAAGGGGTCGAGGGCTGCAATGGATGCAGAAAGGGGTCTTGAAGGCTGCCGACTCCGGCAGTTTCGCCGACGTCGGCCGAAGGGTCGCTGACATCGGTAGTGGCAGAATGGGGACAGAGACTAAAAATAGCCTCTACCCGTTCTTGCACGCCGCCGGGTGAGGGATTGTGGGAAGA
The DNA here is from genome assembly GCA_037957365.1 of Torreya grandis. Taxonomy (NCBI): domain Eukaryota; kingdom Viridiplantae; phylum Streptophyta; class Pinopsida; order Cupressales; family Taxaceae; genus Torreya; species Torreya grandis. The sequence continues at coordinate 1,641,446 of JARHVA010000207.1, forward strand.
ACGGTTATGAAGATGCTTAAATGGGCGTGGGGGGAAGATAATGAGGAGATTTGGCATAATAAAGGCTAAGAGGAAGGTGGAGGGATTCAAGGGAGGATCCAAGGTGGCAAGGGTGGGGTGGAAAGGGGGCCACTTAATTAAAATATTTAAGTTATTCTAATCAAATGGATGGAGAGGACTAAGGCCAAGGGTTAGGATATGGGTTTGAGGCGGACAAGGGGGAGAACCAAGGTGTAGACACATTTGCGGTGTCTACACAGTGTATTCCATTCATATAATAATACCAGTTGAACTTATAGCTACAAAACTCACCACCATTGTTAGATCTAAGGCACTTCAATCTCTTACCTATTTCATTCTCAACTAAAACTTTTCAAATCTTAAAAGTGTCAAAAACATCAAATTTCTTCCTTATACAATAGACCCATACCTTTCTTGTAGCATCATCAATGAAAGTAACATAATACTGTCCTCTAATAGAAGATACCTGAGCTGGTCTCCACACGTTTGTGTGAACAAGCTCCAACTTGTGCTTCCTCTTTGTTGACCTAGTTTTGATAAAACTTACTCTCTTCTATTTTGCAAAAACATAATGCTCACAGAAATCTAGATCTATGCTTTTCAAATCTGAAAGCTTACCTTTTGACTTAAGAATTGTCATTCCCTTCTCACTCATGTGGCTGAGCCTACAGTGCCACAACTTTGCATCCACATCTAAAGTAGATAAGATAGAAGGAGAATAATCAGTAATACAATTACATAAATAGAGAGTACCTACTCTCTTACCTCTGACTAATACAAGTGCTCCCTTGGTAACCTTCCAAGATTTAGCTATGAGAGTTACTGTACAACCCTCATCACCCAACTTTCCTATAGAAATTAGATTCCGCTTCAGGACTGGGAGATGCATGACATCCTTCAACACCCATGTGTTGCCATTCTACAATTTCAGCTGCACTTTTCTTTTGCCAACAATTTTACAAGGCTCATCATCCCCTAAATAAACTTTTCCAAAATCTCCTTGGACATAATCATTGAAAAAATTTCTATTTGGGGTAGCATGGAAAGAGGCCCCAGAATCTAAAACCCAAGATTATATTTTATTATGCAAAGAAAGTGAAAGAGCATCTTGTGCAACAATACCTACAACTTTTGTTTCTTCATTACCTTCATGCTGATTCTCTTCATTAACCTTCAACCAGCAATCTTTCTTTGCATGTCCTCTCTTTCCATAATTCCAGTAGGTTATCTTTCTTTTTCTATTTCTGGATTTGGATCTATTGCTCATCTTTGACTTAGACCTTGATCTCCTATGCTTTCCCTTCTCTTTTTTCCTCCCCCTACTTTCAAAACTTAAATCATTACTTGATGTTTCCCCTGTGCTTTTCCTGCAAGTTTCTTCTTTCAAGATTACACTAACAACATCATCTACTTTCAAGATATTTGTAGCAGATGTAGTATTACTAACTGCCATTACCAAACTATGCCAACTTTCAGGTAAAGAGCATAAAATTAAAAGAGCCTTAATTTCATCATCAAAAACTATTTTGACTGATTTTAATTGATTTACAATTCCATTGAAATCATTAAGATGATTAGATATAGATCCACCTTCTTGCATTTGCAAATTAAATAACTGCTTCATAAGATATACCTTATTTGAAGCTGAGGGCTTTTCATATAAATTTGCTAAAGTATCCATTAACTCTACCGTTGTCTTTTCCTGTGACAAGTTAGAAATCACAATAGATGTCAGACTCAATCTTATAGATCCAAGAGTCTTTCTATCAAGAACTTCCCATTCTTCATCTTCCATATCTGTGGGCTTTCTATCAACCCCACCCAACGGTAAGTACAAATCTTTTTGATACAGATAATCTTCTATCTACATTCTCTATAATTAGTAATTCTTGTCATTAAACTTCTCCATTCTCAGTTTACTTTCTTCTGCCATTGCTTCTCCCACTCAAACAAAAACCCCTGTGAGTGACCTATAATCAACAAACACTAACCAAATCTGAAACACCTATTAGTCAACCTGAGCTCTGATACCACTTGATGGGGATCAACCAACAAACTTGATTACTTTTATGTAAGCAATTAAACACAGAAATAAACTAGAATAATAAGTAACTAGAATCAGAAATAGCAAAGAATAAGAGATACAAGAAACCACCCTGAAAACTTGTATTAAACTCTTCCAGAAGGAAATACAATGAAGAAAATCATACTTTCTTCTCACACCTCTCAGATGTACAAATCTCTTTCCCTCAAGAGTTTACAATCAATTCCAACAACCTAGATTGATACACATATACAATATGTCTTGTACCGTTCTTTATTTTACACACAAGCTATGAAGATATATCCCTATTATATAAGATTAGGGATCATGAGAAATGCATTCACAACCATTAGATACACCTCTTAATCAAAGGCTTAAAACAATCCTGCCAAAAATAGAAACGTGGACTTATAACTAATAGTTAATCTGATCATGTAAACATTCTGTTCATCCATGAAAATAGACTTTTTGGACACACAGGTGACCAACGTCGGTCCCTATTTGCCTACACATGACCGACATCAGTTGATTATAACCAACGTTAGCAGCTACTGGTCGACTCCTTACCATCGTCGATGACTGTGTAAATCTAGCAACTTCAGCATCCACTCATCTGGTGAAGCTTTTAGCTCCACACCTTAACAAGCAGATAGCCAAGCATGCAAATGAATAGGGATTTCAACAAAGAAAGTTTCATATAATTCATTGTAGAGATTTTTTTTCACCCACTGACATGAGAAAACTCTTAGTTCAAGAAAAGGAACCACAAAATTATCCTTGACCCCAGTAATCTATTATTTAATACTTTCAAGGGTGATACATTTAAACATATTCCATTACTATGTAACAAGCACTATGGGTCCTAGAAATGGAACTAAAATGTTCAATTTTTAATCTTTAATCACATTTTGAAGCACTGAAGTTTAGCCCCAATGGGATATCACATTGGCCCTTCACATAAGAATGTGGTCTTACATGCTCACCCAAAGCACGTAGCAAGAGATCGATTCCCATGGGTTATGTTATGCAGTAACATACTAGTCATATACTTGAGTTTGAACTTATATCTAATTATAAGTTACACAAAAAAAAAATACACTACTTTGGTCCTTGTCTCATTAAACTCAACAACCATAATTATGAGGATAAATACCATAGAGTTCAAATATTGTTACATAAATTCTAAAAGTACAAGTTGTATAAATCTCATAATTAGTTACAACTATAAGTTACTTAATGCAAACCCACTATTAAACACATAACCATCAATTATTTGGAACATTAACATCAAAATTGATTTTAACATTTGTAATTATATATTATAAGTCACTAAAAATGATTCCAGTATCAGTCACCTTCCAATGATCTGATATAGGGGTATTTATACTCATTTTTCCCTGATCAAGTAGTTACATTAATAAATGACATAAGTGATTGGCCAACAAACTCTCTGTGGACTAAGAATCATGGCCGTCTATCAATTTTTTTCTCCTAAGGACCTGGGCCTTTGTGCCTTGTATACATAATATCTTCAAACTTTTACTGATTATTGACACTTTTTATCTTACAGGAACATGTTAAGTCTCAATCTTTCTGAGTGCATGTCTTAAGGGTTGCACCAAGAAAGGGGTGGGTATACAATCAATGTTTCATAAGATTGTTTTCTATTTTTACACTTGACATATACATAATTGTCTCCTAAAACCATTAACCCTAAGCTTATTCTTCTCTATTGTACCCATTCCAAACATTTATCATATCCTTATCCTCCTTTTTCTTGCCTTGACCCCCTTTCACCAGTTGACTATACTAGGTTGACTGGGTTGACCCTATATAATTTTTAGCCTTTGATTAATGTACAACGTTGATTGGGTTAACCCTGTACTATTTTTAGGTATTTTCACTTGAGAGTTTTGTTGGCCCTTCGACTGACCTAGCTCAGGACCTAGTGAATTATCTCTCAAAAACATACATAACTGACTGGGTTGACCCTGCACAACTAACACATTTGGAAGGATTTAGGGAAATATTTGCCTATATATAATTTCATTTCCAACTATTTGAGAAGAGAGAAGTAAAGAATAATAAGTGAAAATGAACATCTACTTATTAACCATTCTACTTGAGGAATTAATCTTAGGGTTCCATACTTTCTTTGGAGATACAGATCTTATCTTGTAGAGAATTCTTTTAGATGCATAAATAAGTTATGTAGCCTAGAGATGATTTCTCTTTGTTATCCTTATATACCACAATAATCTTTTATGAATCACCTTGGCTAAGGGATATACTGATACTTGATGGGTTCATCTTCAAGGTAAGTATTCCTAACTTTATTTCTCCTTTGTAAGAGTAGATAGATAATGCAGTTGTGCTTCTCTTCCATACATTAGGATTCTGTATACATTGATGTGAGTATGTCTTATATGCATGTTTAGTTTAGTTTGTTTTGTTTCTAACCCCTAATTTATACCACAAGCTTTGGTGAACACTAGATTAGATTTACTGTCTAATTTATTATAACAGAGTGGATATCAAAACGTAGGACTCTTTTAGCATTGTTGCATGATTATGTGAGATTGCAGGCATTGAAACCATTCCTAACATGGTGTATTGTGACAAGTGATCTCCTAATCAAGTCTATCAGATCCCCATATTGGTCATGCTCCTGCTTAAAAAATATATTTTTAATTGGAAGTGTAGGTATGCTCTATCTTCTCTAAGCTAGGATTGATTTATAGACACAATGCATTTTTTATTGCACACATTATGGTGAATACGATGTGAATCCTATCACACCACTGATTATATTATCTTCATGTTTCCACTCTCTTATTAGTATTTTATTAAATTTGGCTTCACCTTCATAATACATCATGGTGAACTTGACGTGAATCCTATTCCACCATTGGTTGGATTGTCCTCACATTTCCACTTTCTTCTTAGTATTTTATTCACTTTGGATTCACCTTCATAATACATTTTGGTGATCCAAATGTGAACTAACCCTTGCAAGATTTTTTCACTTATTTCATTCTTTTTTATCATATATTTTCCATATTTTTATTAATTTTCAAATTATTTGTAAAAATTATCTTGTTTTAGTTCACAATCTGTTATAGGTATTTAATTTTCCTTATCTACTATACTAGGTCGTCCCAGTCGACCCTGTACATTTTTATAGCCTATGTTCATTGTACTGGATCAACCCAATCAACTTGGTGCTATTTGTAGACCTTGTTCACTATACTGGATTGACTTTGTTGACCCTAAATAGTTTTTAGGAACTATTTTCTATGCTAGGTCAACCCAGTGGACTTTGTACTATTTATATCACTTCCAATCTCTTTATTTTTTTTACACCTTTTTTTGTGTGGTTATCTAGTCTTATCTCATAATGATGACATCTATTCATCCTTATTTTTGTCAAGAACATTGCATAATTAAGGATTTGGATAATAATCTCACTTATTTTATTACTTTAGATGAAACTATCCACTTTCTTCCTTCCTCTTCTCCTAAACCAAAACCAATCACTACATAATGTAGTGTAGTTGAGGTCCTTCATCATAGTCCTCTTCTTATTACCAATTTTTAGAATCTTCCACCAAATAATCCTCATCCTATCGACACCAATACCCCTCCTACAAGCACCAACCCGCCTATTGATACAACTCATCTTATTTCACAAGTCATACAACAAATGAACATCATGCAAACAACCAATCAATCTCAAATGATGAACATGTAACAACATTTATTAAACATGACTAGTCAACCACCTTAAGTCATCATGTCTCAACCAAATCCAAATTGTATCCCTCTTCCTCTTAGAGATGCCAATGGGAATATCATCCCTCAACCTCTAATAAATTATAAAATGATTCAACATCTTCAAAATGAACCTTTAGCCCCATTCATTACATCTTTAGATATTGGAAACATTTATCCAACTATCACATATAATGGGACTAAGGACCCTACTATATTTATTAAGTCTTTTGATAATATCTATAAGGAATGGGTCCAAACTAACACCTTTGCTACCACAAAGCCCTTAGCCAAAACCTTTGTGGGTGATGCACTTGAATGGTACAACCAACTTCTTAGACATTCCATCTCATAATTAGAAGATTTAGTCAATGTTCTAGTGAATGAATTCTAACATGACGACCTTCCTAAAAATTACCTTAGCCATTTCATCAATGCTAAACAACTTCCTAATGAATATGCTCATACTTTCATCAAATGATGGAAGTCTCTAGCTCACAAAGTGGACCATAAAATGAATAATTATACTCTTTTAAAACTATTTGTCACTGCTCTTAAATCTCCTCTTCAGTATAAAGTTTGAATATTTTCACCTCAAGCTTTAGACGAAGCCTTAGACCAAGCCAAAAGGAAATAATCTCTTATGAATCAATTTGAAACACCTTAAAACAACTACTAAAACACCTTTTCAATCATTTTATCATAACATTGATTCATCCAAGCCTCCCCAACCTTAAAATGGAGCATCCAATTCAACTAATTTTAACCCAACCCACCCTCCCTTAAGTCTAGAACAACTTAAGAATAAATTGACATCTTATAAACCCATGAGCTTTGATCCTTCCAAACCTCCTCCAAATTGGTATAACCCTGATAAAATTTGATGGTGGCATGATACTATAGGTCATTCTCATGAGTCTTGTCATGATCTTCACCATTTTCTTCTTTCTTCCTTGCTTAGTCCACATTTTAATCTTAATATTCTCACAAAACAACATTATCAAGACTATCTTCAAGTGTATCAAATTCAACATCAAGAACCACAATCATATCAACATCAACTACTTAATGAACAACAACAATTCTCCCATACATATACCTCATCTACTAATTTTATTCAAACCACAGTTGATCCTTCTTCCTACATCAATAAGGAAATGATAGCTAACATGAACAACATTAAACATATTATGACATCCATTGAACCTCAACCTCTTAGGCAACATGAAGCAAAGGAGTACTTAGTTCAAATGCCTACTCCAAAGCATATCACACATGGTCCTAATTTACATCCTTTATACCTCTTCATACCTCTCCTACACATCATATTTCACATTCAACATCCTTAAAATCTAATAAACCAACACATTTACCTATCTCCAAATGCACCTACCAGCCCAATGCAAATCATTTTAATGGTTCAATGTTACCTCACTCCAAATCACATGTTGGGGCATCTTGCGATGCCCATCCCTACCGCCAATTAACCTTTGGAGCATCTTACAATGCCCACTCTTATTCTACAATGCATAATAACAAATAAATCTAGCTTCAAGAAACCTTCAAAGACTCATAGACTTGTATTTTACATGCTCATATTTGATACAAACGTTAACACATATCTTACTTGTTCTTTTTGTCTCATGTTTCTTTGTTTTTGTACACTTCATTTCTTTTACTTTCTCTTTATAAGCATCATTATCTTCCTTTACGTTCTTTGGTTTTATTTCACATTACATTTGGCATTTGATTTCATTTTTGTCCTCATGTATTTTTTTTTATCTTTTTATGTTATTCTTTGCCTTAGTAGTTTTATGATTTTTTTCCTTTATTTAGTATTTACCCTCTTGGATTTCTCTTTTATGAGTTTGTAGTATAAGACCATGGATAGGACCTGGCCCTCTTCACAAAATACCACATTTGCTTCTTTTTCTCATTTATTTTTCACATGCTTTTTGGCACCGTCATGGGTTTCTCTTTTATGAGATACAATATAAGACTATGGATAGGACCCAACCCTCATAAAATTACCATATTGTCATTCTTTTTCTAAAAAATATGTTCTTGATCTTGATTCTCAACTTTAGCTTTTGCTTCTTTTGATAGATGGAATTTACACAATAATCTATGTTAGCATGTTTTCCTTCATTTCCCTCATTATTATGATAAGAAATCACATTTTTCTATCATTGTATCTTTTTTTGTCCCTTTATCACATTTTTTATGATTTAAAGTAATTAAAATTATTCTATGTGTCACTCCTCTTATTTTACCCTTTCTTTCACTCCACATTAGATAAAACAAGGTCAAAGTCAAGATAACATTTTTATTTTACCTAGATTTATGAGAGTCTTAGATCCCATGCTCTTTGAAGTTCTCTCTTTTAGCAACCAAGCCCCAAGTATTCAAATGAAAGTCATATTTAGCACCCATGTTTGGTTTTCCAAATCCATATGGAGGGGGAATAGAAAAATCCATCAAGAAAGTTAAAAGCCAAATCATTTGAAACAAAAGGCAATGATATACAAAAGACAACATACAAATCTCAAAATTCAAATCAAACCAAAAATGTAATAATAAGCACATCTCCTATCTCAAATTGAAGCTCAAACTCCATAGTTGGCCTCACATAGAGCTAGGGTTCATTGGAATACAATAGGTTAGTAGATTGGAATAGGAGAATTCAATAAACTCTATGGTGATACCTACTTTCTCATGTAATTACCTAATCTTCAAAGTATACCAGTGACTTTGTAAGGGGTCCATTTTACTTTTCATGCATATAGCCTTCATGGGATGATCTATATACTTCACTTGTTGACTTAAGACTTGTGTTACTAAGAGAAGTTCTTCATAGTCCTTAAAGTCAAAAGTCCTCTTATTTTGAAAAACCTAATTTGAGTGTCTTGACTTTGATAAAGAGTTCCTCTACCTTGGTTTTTACTTCATTCTCCACTCCACCCATTTAATTTCCCCCCTTGATAAGTAGATTGTGATTCTAAATTTGTTTTCCCTCTTCTATTATTCCTTCTTCTTTACCTCTTAAAAACATGTTAGCATTACTTTGTTTTAGTTTTATATATCTTTAGAGCAAAATAACATGTTTGGGAAACTATGGATTACACCCTTACACCATTTATTTACCACATCATCTCATTGTCATACTAGTCATGTCATTAGGTGGTTGTGTTTTCTTACATTGTATTTTAGAACAAACACTGAGTTTTAGTTTTCATCCTTTAGAGATTTTGATTTTAATTTCCCCATCACGTTATTATTTGATTTTTATGGACTTAACTTATCCTCCATATGAAATTTGTCTTTATTAGATGTTTCTCTTTATGTATGACTTCTTCCTATTTGTCTCACATTTTCAATTACATTTTATTTTCAGTCTTTCATGTTTTTTTTTTGCCTATCTTACATGATCTTACTTTTCCCTTTGTTACATATCTTTGTTAAATTTTTCTTGCATTGACTTTCTTTAATTTATCATTCATGTTTTACATGCTTCTCAATGTGATTTAGTATGTTCTACATTAATTTTTATCATTTATGTTTTACATACTTTCCAACATAATTTAATGTGTTTTATAATCATTCATCATTCATTTACACTCATTTGTCATTTATTTACCATCATTTGTCGATCTTTTTCCATCATTTTGTCATTCATTTATCTTCAATATTCTAGCCTTGCCTTAACAATCTTGAATTTACAATTCTTCCTAATACCCTCATATCTTTGCATTTACTCATATTTTCCACTACTATATGCCTATCTTCCAAAAACTTTCAATTTCTGGCTATTTTTTGCACTAACATTTATAGGTTCACTTAGTGTTCTTCACATTGGACACCTTCCCATATCTTGAAGTCTACTTATTTATCTACAACATTAAGGTAAGTAAAAGTATGTGTTTTTCAATTCTATCCTTTCATTTATCTTATTTGCTACTTACTGCACTTTACTTAGCATCAGTGTTGTGTGTTATCTTATTTTATTTCTTGAAGCACCATCCCATGTTGCACTCATGTGACACGTGATGAGATTTGGGTGAGGTATATGTATACACATAATATTTTCAAACTTTTACTGATTATTGACACTTTGTATCTTGCAAGCCTAAAGAGTCTCAATCTCTCTGAGTGCATACCTTACGGGGTGCACTAGGAAAAGGGTGGGTAGATTATTGGTGATTCATAAGATTGTTATCCCTTTTACCACTTTACATATACATAATTATCTTTTAAAACAATTTACCCTAAGATTATTCTTCTCTATTGTACCCATTCTAAACATTTGTCATATCCTTATCTTCCTTTTTCTTACCTTGACCTCCTTTCAACAGTTGGATGTACTAGGTTGATTGGGTTGACCCTATATAGTTTTTAGCTTTTGATTACCATACAAAGTTCATTGGGTCAGCCCTATAATATTTTTGGGTATTTTTTCTTGAGAGTTTTGTTATCCCTTTGGTCGACCTAGCTTGAGACCTAATGAATTATCTCCTAGAAACATACAAGGTCGACTGGGTTGACCCCATACAACCAACATATTTGAAAGGATTTTAGGTAATATCATCCTATATATAAGTTAATTTATAAACATTTGAGAAGAGAGAAGCAAAGAAGAATAAGTTTGAATGAACATCTACTTATTAACCATTCTACTTGAGGAATAAAGCTTAGGGTTCCATAATTTATTTGGAGATACAGATCTTGTCTTGTGGAAAAATATTTTATATGCATAGATAGGTTGTGTATCCTAGAGATGATTTATATTTATCCTTACATACCATAATAATCTCTTGAAAATTACCTTGGACAAGGGAGAGATTGAGGCTTGGTGGGTTTGTCTTCAAGGTAAGTATTCCTAACTTTATGTCTCCTTTGTAAGAGTAGATAGATAATGTATTTTTGATTATCTTCCATGAATTAGGATTATGTATACACTGACATGAGTATGTATTCTATGCATGTTTACTTTAATTTATTTTGTTTCTAACCCCCACTTTGTACCACAAGCTTTGGTGAGCACTAGATTAGATTTACTTTCTTATTTATTAGAATAGAGTGAATATAAAAACCTAGAACTCTTTTAGGGTTGTTGCATTATTGTGTTAGACTATAGGCTTTGTAACCCTTTCTAGCATGGTGTAATATGATAAGTGATCCTCTAATCGGGTCTAACAGATCCCCATATTGGTCATACTCCCATTTAACAAATGCATTTCCAATCAAAAGTATAGGTATGCTCTATCTTCTTCAAGCCAATGCTGATTTATAAAGATGATGCATTTATGATTGTATACATGCCCCTTATATACTTTTTTTATGCTAGATCCTTGTTTCCATGTGTCTTATTTTTTATGGGTTGGTGCAAAACTCATGATGGATAAAGTCTAGATGGCCCTTGAGAATCACTCCTCAACCATCTCCCACTTCTAATGCACTCCCCAAGTCTTTCATTACTATTTTAAGACCTATGCTCTTGATATCCTCATATTTATATTATATCTTTGACTGGGTCTTCTCACACTGGTGCTTCCATGCTCTTTTTATTTCATGTCTTATTGGTTCCATGTCACGATCCTTCTGTGCTAGGTTAGTTTCATGCCATAGTCTTTCTAAGCTATGCCCCTCTCATTTTGTGCTAGTTTTATACCAAAATAATTATTCAAAATTTGGGTCCAATAATATACCATGTTCAAGTGACAATATTGGTCTTGTAAATCAATCTCACAACCTTACACCTTCACTATCTCATCTGCACTAGACAGGTCAACTTATGAGCAACATTTTTAACACATCCACTGAACTCCATTACATCTATCGAATATGAACATGTATTATAGGTTTTGAAAAACTTCTTAATACACTTGGATTCATCCCTAATCTATGACAACACATTCCTAATAAGCTTCTCAATTTTTCCCGGTTTTCTCATTATCTGCACCATTAGGCCTTTTAGTGATAGGTCAACTTGTAAGACTAGTTTATCATCCTTGAGGGATAGAACCTACTTAGAAACCAACATTAAATGGAAATAATTGTCTCAAGCTCCAACCTTCATCCAATTAGCAACTTTGACTCGATCAACTCTACCTACTATAATAAATCTCTAAGAAATAAGGCCTTTCTTGTAGGGTCTACTCACTCTCCTAACAAACAAATCACACTTGGAGATGCCTGAGAGACTTAAATTCAATCTGCAACAACTAAACTATCCAAACCAATCCATTATGAGCACTTAAAAAAATATCATTCATATCAAGTCATTATTAGGGTTCTTTGAGGGTTTAAATCATCTTACAGTCTTAAAAATCATTCATAAAACTTATCCTCTTATTTTAGAAACAAATTCTTGGAAATTTGAGCTAAGACCTTTACCCATATAACATGAATGGATTATGTTATCATGTAGAGGTTACACATGCTAATGAACACTTGAAATTTCTTCTCGAGTTGAGAACCCTTCATTTTGTGCACTCAAGAGACCTTAAAATTATTTTTCTTCCCTTTAATAAAAAAAATTGACCTAAGACATGGTAAAAAAACTTTTGATAACCTATCACACCACTAAAAATGGTCACATGATCATTCTTATCTTGGAAATTGATCCCAATACCCCATTAGGCCATGCTATCTAAGCTTTGACTTGTAAGTCACATTAGGCCTTAAAAATGACCTTCTAACCATTATACTAGATCTCAAAACCTCATATACAAAATCAAGAAATCTCTCTCATGATCAAACACTAATTTTCATCCTTCATAGGCCTTGACAACACCTCATGGCACCTCATTAGGCCAGGCAGGGTCTAGAACTAATCTAGTTGCATGCTAGGTCTATAGGTCCTACCCCTGTAGGCTCACTCTGCAACTCTCATGAGTGATATATAGAATCATATGCATGATTAATCATACTAAAACATCCAATCATGCCTATGTGTATCCATATCGTCGAGCCACCGACCTCATACCTTCTCATAAGATCTCTTCATGCAATGACCAATGACATGACTAGGTTTTTCAAGCTCTTATAGCTTGAAAACTAATCTTGAAACATTATTTTATGATTTTAAACCTTAATCACATGACTTTCATGATATTTAGATAAGATCATACCTCAGAACATACCTCTTTATACTCATGATATGACTATGCTTACTATGACTAGGCTTCTCAAGAACCTTGTACTCAAGGACTGGTACTTAAACATGCTTACCTTGTGATAAATCTTGACATCAACCTCAGAAGAATTAATAGGTTGTCTTCAAATTATCACTTAATAGAGAGATCACATGGCTTCCTTGTCACATACCATGTCACCATGCATCTTTACTAGATGTCTCTTGACATCAATGACATCAACCTTGACCTTGACATTAGTGACATCAACCTTGACATTAAAATCAATGAAAACAATTATCAACACCTATGTTTGTATTATTGTAACCCTGACAAAAAATCCAAATAAGGAAGCTTTCACATTTCTAGAAGTAATCACCTACCTTGACCTAGAACTTAAGAGATGTCTTTTTTTGAGCTCCATAGGTTCTTCCCTTCCTCCATTAATAACAGAAGGTTAGAATTGTTACATCTTCACAAATCCTCCTATTTTTTTTCTTGATACTCATAAATTACTTGAGCATTGACACCAAAGACTTAGAGAGGGATTTCCCAACATATTCAACATCCATATGATAAAAATATCAAAGGAAAATGGGATCTCTATTAACTCATTGTATCATTACCATCATGACCATACAACACTTAGTCATGAAAAGATAGGTAATGATTCAAGTTTCCCCATAAATTTTAAGCCACTTTCCTAAGATGTTTACCTTCTCTTGGCCATGCCCATGCCTGAGGGTGGGGGTCATGCCCTAATGATCAACACCATTGCAATCAAAATTTATCCCCATGATTACCTAAGTGTTCACTAAGTCAAGCATCCTCCACTCCCACATAAGCAATCAACCTTATACCATATATTAATAATCTAACATAGGTACACTATAAATTGATGTTAAAAATGCAAAAAAATCCATGTTTTACCACCAGTTATGTAAGTTGTAATATTGTCGTAGAATGTTCCTTATGCCAAGATAGAATCACAGTGAGCGATGTTTGAATTCATAAGTGTATGTCTACATATAGATGAATGTTGTGATTAGGAAAAAATAATTATTTATGCCTTAATGATGATATTCTGAGTTCCATAACTATGCCTAAAAGTGCCTGATATATGTTGGGGACCTTGTTCTTAAGCTTGATAGTCATATTGAAAAAAAAGGATTGAGTCAAAAATTTAGACCCAAATGTTGGGCCCTTATCTAGTAACAGAGGATTTTTAGAAAGGGGATTATCGATTATGCACTTTATAGGATGAAGAGTTTGGTGTGTCTATGAACTCTTCTCATCTAAAACATTTCTATATCTAGTTCTCATATATCACCCCATTTCAAACCTGCATTGCATGTTCATATATCACATATTTGTAAACATAGTAGAGGTGATTTTTTATGATTGTTTAGTTGGTTAGTTTGCACAATACAAAAAATTTCAAAACATATGCACCACATTTAATCATTCTCATATCTCATTATCACTCTATATAGTAGGCATTCTCAAAATTAACATGTCACATTAGTTTTTGCCCTAGTTATTATAAGTAGATCATACCTTTTCCTTACATCTTCTTACACAACTTAAAAAAATGATGGATTATAGTGGAGTTTAGAAACTTGTCTATGATAGAGTCCCCATTTACAGTGCTTTTGAAAAATAAAATAAAATTAGCACACCTAAAATAAAATAACTTTACCCACCTACATTGGTCCTCGGTGATGATCCTACGCATCTTACTAGTTGCATGGGGCCAAGGTTTGGGGGTGAAGGCCTTAAAAAAAGAGAAAGATACTTATATGAAAACCAAAAGCCTATGCAAATATAAAAGTCAAAATTTCACATCTCCCATCCTTGATAACCTTTAGTGTTGAGCCTTCATATCTTACTAGTTATGTCGGGTTAACATTGGGGAAAGGTTCCCTTGCCTACATCTAGCCTTTGGTGATGAGTCCATTTGTCTTCCTAGTCACACGAGACTAAGTTTAGGGGCCACAAAGGGAAGTAAAATCTCAATGCAAAAGCACTATTAAATCAAAAAATGTCCAAGTAATTTTTTTTTCAAATGAGGGTTGTTTATGTGTTTACATTTAAATAAAGTAACACTTTCCTATTTACTATTTCCATCAGGGCAAGTTATCTCTAGATGAAATTAATAACGTCAATATTTTATAAGTTTAGCAAGAAGTACATATCCCCCTTTGCTCATAAGTATTAGGTCATCTTCCTTTTTCCTATGAAATTTTTAGTTATGATTCGCCCCATGTCTATTCTATTTTTTCCCTTTCATCCCTCACTATAAATTGAAAGTACCATATTATGTGAACAAAACAATTAAATAAATGTCTGCAAGATAAATGTTAGCATAGTTTTAGTCACATATGTACATCCATCATAGTAAGTCATCTGCATACATTCTATTTCCATATATACATAAGTTTTTTTCCCATAGAAACATTTAAAAGCATATTAAAAAAATAAAAAAGAGATACACATATGCATACATCATCACATATCTAGTCCTCTAGAGTGCATAAACTATGAATCTAATATAAAAATAAAAGAACTACACCCCATAATGATCAATGTGAGATACACCAAAACATCCATATATATATATATATATATATATATATGTTTTGGTGTATCTCACATTGATCATTATGGGGTGTAGTTCTTTTATTTTATCTCTAGATGAAACTAATAATGTCAATATTTTATAAGTTTAGCAAGAAGTACATATCCCCCTTTGCTCATAAGTATGTATATATATATATGTATATATATATATATGTATATATATATATAAATATATATATATGTATATATATCACATGAGATATCAAGTTTATACAATAAAGATGTCTAATATAAACACCTCTATATAGGGCCAATGTGTCTCAAGGCATCTAAAATAGAATCAATATATACATCTCTATATCCAATAAAAATAATCAAGGTTTTGTCCTCCTCCTTTGGGACATAGATGAGGTGAAAGAATGTCTACAACTTAGGCTTTAGTGATGTCTCCTACTTATGCCTCCATTTGAACTACCTCCCTATTTACAAGTTAGTGTATGAGAAGATGGTCCCTGCCTAAACCTCCTTCTGATACAATCCTCCCTATCTTATGACAAGATACTGGAAAGGGATAATGGAAAGGGATTCTAGTTGTGTGGATAATGGAAAGGGATTCTAAGAAAGATACTTGGTAGAAATACCTATAAGTGTGTCATAACATCTCTTATCTCCATGCATAGTGAGCCCCTCTCTCTTGTATATGCCACACGATCAACAACTAGATGTATAAGAGCCTATCAATACCTTTTCCCCCACTAATCAAGAGGAAAGGATGTTAATGATGGACTTCTTCAAGTTAAGGATCACTGATTTCTTAACTTGAAAAAGTCTCACCCTAAACTTTGCACACACATCGGGTGCATCAACATCTCTAAAATAGTTTGCCTAGCTATGGACCTCACGATGACTATCAACATCATGAATAAACATTAATCTCCTAGTCGTAGTAAAATTAGTGATCTTATACACATATATGAGAGTGATTATCCACTCTCTTGATGCCTGAGATAACATGAAGATGTTTTAATCAGGGTCGTAGTAGGTCAATAAGTCACATAACAATTAACTAGAAGAGGGGGTGATACCTATCTATTAATGTGAAGTATCCCCGCTTAGTTGACAAGGGCTGAATCATTAGTTATCAAAAGTGATAGGACTCGAGGGAGCCACTCCTACTCTTAGAATTTTCTCCATTAGATATATATTCCCAACAACAACCAAATAGATCCTATATTATTCATTCAAGGAAATCAATCTCATAGTCTAAATAAAGGGCCATTAACATTCCTATAAGTTTCTAGAACCACCCATGTTTGCAAGCACCAATTGAAAAACCACCCCAAGGTGGTAACATAACCACCTCAGGTAGTTGCATAACTACCTAAGGTGGTTATGTAACTGCCTTAATGGGGTGATACCATGAGCACCTTGTGGTGGTTTCAAAACCACCATGGTGATTAAAAAACTACCACCCTACAAAAGGTTATGGTTCCATAACCCAAATGACATTTCTTCTAGATATCAATGTCTTCCCCCAAAGCCCCAAAATCCCATAAAAAATCATCTAAAGTCTAGAAAATTATGCATATCCTTAACCTACCCCCTCAACAATAACCACAATGTAATTTATTTTGAATTTAGATAGATTTTAATCACATTTTGAATAAATTTTTAAATTTGGGGCAAAAACAAAAAGTTAGAAAAAACCTACCTGATTGTGCCTTGCTATGCCTCCTACTAGTACATTCACCATCCTCTCCTCACTCACTTTATGATGACTACTTTTGCACTCAAAATGATCATCGACAATCTAGAGCTCAAAAATCTCCCTCAAATCAAATGTCATAAATCAATTATTTTTGGTATGTTTTTAAATATATTAGGTCCCAAACTAGCCATTTTAATTCAAGAGTTCTGCATTTTTGGCACCATATTTCATATTAGTGTTTATTCTCTCTCTCTTTCACACACACACACATGTTATCCTTCATGGATATTGAAACTTAATGTTTAATCACTAACATTTTAATGACATTTCTACCTTTTGTAGCACATTCTATAGTTTTGTAGGTACATAGCTTGGCACCAAATTCAATTCTTTGATGGTATGGTCTAGGTAATATGATATTCCCCATGCATATGGTACATATTCTTTCCATGTTTCAATTATGTAGTCTATTTTTGATTTTTTTAGATCACACTTGAATCTCATCTTCCATCTATAAGTTACGTAGTGTCTTGGCAGGGTTTACTCCTTTGTTTAGGTAAGTAAGGTAAGTATTTCTAACCTCTCATTTCCTTTCACCATGCCTTATTGGGGATTACACCCTGATAATTAATGATAAGGCACCCTCTCAAGGGGAAATATATATGTACCCAAAATTTACACAATGTGACACTTCCAATATAAATCTGATGATGATACAATGAGCTCTTATTTTTTTCTCCACATGGAACTCTCTAGCTCTATCCTTTCCCTATGATTCATTATTCCTCTCTTGAACTTTTTTAGTCCCCTCAAATTTTATCTTCCTATGTCATTTATTCCTTATATCAAAAAAAAACCATGGGTGATAAAACTGCCACCCTAGGTGATGGAACCATCCTTCCATCTTACAAAATCACCCCTTACATGGTGGTTGTGCAATATATGAGGTGGTTTTAACACTATAAGTTAGTTGTATATTAAAATAATAATGGTTCTATAATTTTTAGAGGTAGTTATGAAACCACCCTTACTTAAAATGATGGTTCCATCATAGTTGAAATGCCTTCCAAAATTAGCTCTAGTAACTCTAGTTTTCATGCATTTCACACAACTAGTTTCACATTTCTTATTTTTATCACCTTATGTTCATCTCTAATCAATCCCAGCTCACTCACTCTCCTATTTTTAGTCTTCTTCAGTTTCTATCAAGTTGAACTTATCGTCACACTTAGTGGAACTCCTCCATGCAAACTCTATTCTCTTCTTACAAGGTCAATTTTGGCCTAATTCAAGATCTAAAAATTACCATTATAAGTTACCATTAAGAATAATTTGAAACCAAAACCTTACTAAAATTTCTATAAGATTTAACCTTTATTATTTTTGAATTGACTACGCAACTACAAGTGAAGAAGTGTTCTTGGTGAAATTAACTCAGACTTTGTAAGCCAAGACATTATCTAGCCTCATTTCAACTGCTCTCTATTTGTAGATTGTGTCTCCCCCTATTTTTCCATCTTGTCCCAAAGTTTGTACACCCTCCAACTAGAGAGTATTTAGAATTTGTTCAAGAGCATACAAAGCTAGCATGCTAATGATTCTTATATCAACACACTACATGCACTTTGGTTGATTTATTCCAAAATTAGGTTGGATTTTCTTTTAATTTTCAGCATATTAGATTAGATTTAGTATATATCATTATTATGATTATATTATTTTTCCATAAAAGAGAAAAGAAGGAAATTTGATAGTGAAATAGATCCATTTTATTTAATTTGTCTTTACTACAAAAATATAGTTAGTTTTGGTTTATGCTTACATTTCAATATATTAGTTTCCTTTCAAATCAAAAATACACTGAGCCAATCATACTAAAAAAGACATTAACAAATCTACATTTTCAGCCAACGCAAGTTTTAATTTAATATCTAAACAAGTCTTTTACATTCTAAACAACCATCAAGGTAAACATAAGAGAACATAGATAACCATAGATGCATACTCAAGCGTGGTGGATTGCTAGTCCTATTTATATTTGAGGAGTAAAAAAGCATTGTTATTTTCCTCTCTTAAATAAAAAAATTATAATTTGCATCTCTAGTTCCTCTTTTAGAAATCCATTCAAAAAGTTTGTTTGTGGTAAATTAGAAAGGTTTAAAAGCTAGCCTAATTTATTTATGAACAAGAAATTTTGTAGAAAGTGTTTTGTTGTTGCAGTTATAAATCATATCTCTTCCCACATTACTCACATACATATATTCAATTCATACATTTAGTTCATTACATAGGAAACAATCAAAATAAAAAAAACATAGTCATCCAATTTGCATGCAAGTAGAGCTATGAAAATTCTACATTTCACATAACAACATAGTTTCTCTCTCTCTTTCCCTACATGAATTATAAATTAGAAAAAGGATAAAAGAAGAGTTTTACTTTCACTTGATTTTAGTTTTATTTTTCTTTTTCTTTCAACACTTTGTTTTCATCAAGCAAACATTCATTTGTCAAAAACCAAAATTTCCCAAGAAGAACAAATTAAAATAAAAGAAATAATTTCAAAATCCTTGTTATTACACACAAGCCATACCAATAAAAGAAACCACATATTACATAAGCCTTGTCCATCAAAACAAGTATCATATACTAAGCCTTAATTCAATATTATATCAAGCACACTTTACAAACCATTTCTTGAACAAGCTCATACACTTTTCTTTGGATTCTACCTAGTCTCTTTCAAATGAACCTTCTCAAGATACCAGGCCTTGTTTGTCATGGTCTATTCCCTAGAGTTAGAGCACTTGGTCCTACCATCATCACACAATTTGAAATTAGCACTGAGTTGAGATGTGAGCTCTTTCAATCCACTCCAATTACCCACCTCATCATAGAGTCTTTAGATGCCTTAGAAGAACAAGAATGTAACCCTAATTTACCTATCATTATTTCACCACAAACAAGAGATGCCAACATAATGTCATCCAAGCTTAGTCACCCATTAATCCTCTATTATTATCCTTAGGTCTAGCCTCATCTTATATCATTCACACTTAGTGGATGACATTGGCTAGGCAGAGTCAACTTGATAGAGTATATCTTCTCTCGTAAGTCATTCAACCCAATTCCCCTCATTTCCTTGAGCCTAACATTGACCAAAAACTCCACATTATTTTGATATCAGATATCGAAAGGCATTGGAGCTTTGTTTCCACATAGTTTGATGCTTTAAATAAGCATTCGGTTGACATTGAGGTCTTTTGGTTCCATCGCGAGAACCCTTTGCCACCACCTATCCCAAATCCTATTCTAATCAATAATCAACCAAACCCCTAGCCCATCCATTATGTTAAATGCCTTAACCAAACCTTAAGGAGTTGAGTACACAAATTAGCATGTACTAATTTGAATGTATAGAAGGACATTTCCATTGAAAACTAATCTCCATCATCAAACAATCAAAAGTTGGGTATATATAAAGATTCATTTTTGAAACATGAATAAGGGAATAATAAATAAGGTAAAGAGCAAACCCAAACCAATGATATCAATCAAAATTGTAACCCTTTTTATTTTAGAGTAAATTATATTAAACATATAAGTCATCATGTTTCCGTTATCACATGAAAATCCTAAGATTATACCATTACAATAAGGCACACAAAGATTACCATTCCAAGTACTTCCTCACCTACTGTGGAGGGTAAGTACAATATTATAGATCAACTTGACGAGCCACCAACACATATATCCATCCTATAACTTCTCAAGACATCACTTGTATATAAATATATATTGTATAAAACCCTTCAAAGGTATAAATTTACACAAGATATAAATCCATCCAATTTTCAAGCATTAGTTGAAAATTCATCCACTAACAATCAAGTTATATTTGATCATTCTGATCTCTCCCCATGGGACATGCACATAATTTATTTTTATATATAGAATTTATAATATCTAATCACAACGTAAAAAGGGTATTTATAGACAATGGCCTGAATTTGAATTTATGTACATTAAGATTAATAGAACATTTGAAATATTTAACAACATTAGAACCTAACACTATCATTATCAAGGCTTATGATAACAATAAACATGAGTCTATGGGCATTATTTATCTTCCTTTTATGGTTTTCCCTATTATTAAAGAGACACTAATCCATGTATTTGACTTAGATCTTCCATATAATTTACTCCTTGGACATATATGGATTCATACCATGCATGTCATTCCATCTACCCTACATCAATGTTTGAAATTTTTTCATGACACAATGGAAGTAACTATACCCAATGGACCTCAACCATTACAACATTAAAAATTATTGTAAGGATGATATTGAAAATCCAATTATCTATCTATTATAGAAGACACTAATGTTTTTACGAAGGAAACACCAAATCTAGCTATATTTGTCCATCTCGATGAGTTACTTTAACCCTTCATAAATTTTCTATCTACAAGCCAAACATCCAAAATTCATTTATTTACAAGTGAACCTTTCACTTCAAAATCCACACCAATATCCTCCATCTAAGCTCACCATTATGGATAATGTGATGGGAAAATATGAAATTCATGATGATCATTACTTAGGGAAAATCCTCATGTCTTCAAGTAATCATGACATGCCCCACTATAGAAAGGATAATCAAGTGGTTCATAAATTTGGCAAGACATAATTCATAGAAGGTGGTCTCCTTTTTGATGAGTAAATTAAAGATTAAAAATCTTCATAAATTTATTCTAATGAATAAGATACATGTTTCCTAAATAACCAATATGCTATTACTAAATCCATAATGTGTAACATCATGAATTACAAAGGCAAGGGCCTTTGTCTCAATGAACAAGGTACTTTAGAACTAATATGTTTTAAATTGCATGAAATCCTACATGGTATTAGATTTAAACCACTTAATTTGAGTACTACACTTCATGTTATTGATCCTTTTAGTGAATATGAAGAAGCCTCTTTAGACACTGTAATAAATTCTATCTATAACCAATTCAAAGATCTTTTCATCACTAACCTATTCAATGATAATGTTGTTATAATGATTGAAATTACAAACCCAAATCTTATCCAATGGGATCAACAACCATGATCTCTGATTGATCATTTATAGAATGATGAAGTAATATCTAAATTTTTGAGAATCTAAGATTGCATCCTGATAGGAGATCACAAAAAGGGATTTTTCATTTAGTTAGATGATTCTGCATACTTTAGGGAGTTTTAAATTCACATCAACAACATGAAATCAATACAACAATAATTTATACAAATCATGAAGAACCTGAAAGGGAATTAAATCTTCCTCCACCTCCTAAAAATTATCAATAATAATCTACCCTCTTTGTTGTAATAACTATTGAGGTTAACACTAAGATAAATGAAAATCCAAAAATTGTGAAACTTGTTGCATCATTGGATCAAGAAGAAAAAACAACTTTCACACTTTTGCTCAAATAATTTTTAGACATGTTTGCATGGTCATATGCTGACATGCTAGGTTTAGATCCATAAATAGGTGTGCATCATATTTTTGTCCATAAGGATGTCAAACCAATCAAACAAAAACTCAAAAAAGGCATCCTAAAGTAGCACTACTTGTGAAAGAGAAACTGAAAATATATTGGAAGTTGGTTTCATAGTCCTATTGACTATTCTGATTATATTTCTAACAGAGTCCCTATTTCAAATAAACCAGTGAGAATAAGAGTGTGTATAGATTTCTTAGTCATCAATAAAGCATTTCTAAAAGATAATTTTTCATTGCATAACATAGACATGATCATATAATCCACTGCAGGTCATAATATGTTGTCCTTAATGGATGGATTTTAGGTCATAATCAAATTAAAATTGCTCCTAAAGACCAACACAAGACACCATTTAAAATGACTTGGGTAACTTTTTGCTATCAAGTAATCAATTTTTTCCATAATAACACTAGATCTATCTATCAAAGAGTAATGATAGTTATCTTCCATGAATTGAAGACAATGTGGATGACATCCTAGCTAAATCCAAGTTTAGAGTAGAACATCCTAAGATCCTCCACTATTTTAAAAAAGAATGAGAGAGTACAAGCTCTATTTAAATCTAAATAAGTGTGTATTTAAGGTTAATTTAGGGAAGTTTTTATGATTCATAGTATCACATCGAGGCATTAATATTGATCCTTCAAAGGTTACAATTATCATGGCCATATATCCATGAAAAAATATCAAACATCTATGTAGTTTTCAAGGCAAATTTTAAGCAATCTGAAGGTTCATCTCATAGCTTACAGACATATGTCACGCTTTCATATCTCTACTTAATGAAACTCCTTTCTATTGGAATGGTGATTGTCACAAATCATTTGAAAATATTAAATGATATCTTTCCAATTCACCAATACTAATGCTACCTATCCAAAACAAATCATTTATTTTGTAAATATCAGTAACATAATATGCATTGGGGGCATTGTTGGCACAACACAATAAACTGGGGCTGAATGAATAATATACTACTTGATCAAAAATTTGGTGTTATATAAGGTCAATTACTCTCCTATGGAAAAACATGTCTCACAGTTGTTTCTACTTCACAAAAACTATGTCACTACATAATCAACAATCAAACAAAGTTCACTACTAAAATTGATCCACTTAAATATATCTTATCCAATATAACTCTAATAGGAATAATGGATAAATGGGTCATGTTTCTTAGTAAGTTTGATCTTGATTATGTCAACCAAAAATTAGTCAAGGGACATGTACTTATGGATACTTTGGTAGAAGATACTCTAGTAGATCACACACATCTCATTACTTATATTTTAGATGAAGAAATTATGTTTATAAATGAATCTCTAGTTTGGTAGTTATATTTTGATGGTTCTTATCAGAGTGACCCAAAATCAAGGAACCATATAGATAGGATTGAATCCATGAATTTGGAATTATATGGAGTAGTGAAATCAGAAAAAACAACTTAAATGAAAGAAACTTGTCTTCACAACCAAAAGTTGCATTAATGAGCATAATCTAAAAATTACATAGGAAAGTACATTATATAGTGAGGAATTATGTCACCCAAAAAGGAAATTAACTCAACTCATAATTAGAAAATGAATTAAATTACATTTCCCCTAATGAACTATTATTAACTTAAGTAAGCTAATTAGACTATGTAGGTAAAACCACATAAAGGGAAAAGTCCTACAATAACACCCCTCCTTAATCATAGCTTAGGTGGGTATAAGAATTGGGTCCTGGAAAAAAGGCCTAATGAGATACCCAAGAACATAGATATTCACATCAAAGGAGGATGTTAGAGCTTTTTAAACTCCAAGAAGAGCTTAAAGATACTTGTTAAAAGTGAAGGGTTTAGTGAATATATTATCAATTTGCTCTATTGTCTAGATGTAGAGGAGATCAATAACTTGATTATTAGATGAGATCCCAAATGAAATACATGTGAATATATATATGCTTAGTTTACTGATGGAGGATTAGATTTCTATAGATCTAGATTTTGATTTTATTGTCATAGAAGATGACTATTGGTCGTCAAAATTAGATATCAAACTCATTGAGAATCTCCTAAAGACAAATAGCCTTAGTGGCAACATTAACATCTCCTCTATATTAAACCTCTATAGATGTAAAGAAATAACATTTTTCTTCTTGATTGACCAACTAATAAGACCTGAACCAAGGAAAAATTATAGCCTAGAGTAGATTTATAATTTTGAATATCGCTAGCCCAATCTAAAGCTGCATAACCAATTAAATCAACACCATGCATATTCCATAGCAAATCTCAAAATTATGAGTACCCTAAATGTAGTGTGGAATATATTTAACTAATTTCCAATGTAGCTCATGTGGTTCCTACATAAATCTATAGACCATGCCAACTGCATATGAAATGTCAAGTCTAGTGTGCATAAGATAGATGAGACTACCAACAAGTTGTTGATACGAGGTAGCATCAACTAAAGGAGATGGATAAACAGCCTCAAGATTCACACCAAATAGAAAGGAATTTGGAGCTAGATTACATTTATCCATGTTAAACCATGTAAGTAAATAAATATTACACCTATATTATATAATAGGGATCTTGGAGTCAAACTAATAAATTTCAATCCTAAGTAAGTAATGCAAAAATCCCAAGTCAGTCATTGAAGACCTATTAGATGGTGTATGAAGAACTCCCTATGATTAATAGGTCATCCACATATAGAACCAAGATCAATAGTGAATCATGCTACCATAAAATGTAGACATTTAGATCAGAATGGTATCTGGTGAACCCAATTGAAACATGAAAATATTCCATGTTGGCATATTAAGCTCGAGGATATTTTTTGAGGCCATAGATAGATTTTTAAAGTTTAAAAACTAAGGAGGAATCTTCCAAAAATCATTTTGGTTGATCCATGTATATTTCCTCTTTGATTTCACCATGAAGAAAGACATTCTTCACATCCATATGATGAACATCCCAATGATGTGGTGTGACAATGGCAAGAGTGAGTTAGATTGAGTTTATTCTAGTAATTAGGGAAAACATCTTGGTATATTTAATGTAAGATACCTAAGAAAAAACCTTTGCCACCAAAAATTATTTGAACTTATCTAAGGACCCATTTATTGTAATTTTTTTAATAGATCCACTTACATCGAACCAAGTTTTCTTCCCCTAGAAAGAGGGATTAAATCCCAAGTGTTGTTCCTCAACAAGGAGCCATACTCCTCTTCTATAGTAGTATCCCAATAAATATTGCATGTTGTCTCATGAATCAACTATAGATTAGAAACAAATTTAATGAATGCATGTGGGGCATTCTATAATTGTGAATGGGTTCACCTGGTATCTGATGGATCTCCATCCCAATGGCCAGTACTTTAATGTGTATGTCTAACACATAGAGGAATAGATGTTGGAGAGTCATGATGAAATTTATCATCCTTTGAAGATATTCTAAGAGAAGGAGGAGGTGAGTCCTCATTACTACTCTCATCATCAAAACTAAAAGAAGAATCTAGATCATCAATAAGTTGTTCAGGAGGATCTGAATCAACATAACTATCATCAAATCTTAGTGCATATAATGAAGAGGGAGGAGTGTCATGTGTGGAGCCTAGATGACCCTCTTGAGATGAAACACTCTTCTCATTGAAAAAATCATGAGTGGTGGGATAGAGGAACCTGTATCCTTTAACACCCTCAGGATATCCAAGGAAGATACAAGGTTGAATTTGAGGTTCCAATACCTTACATTTATTCTTTAAAATGTGGGCCATAGAAGGAGATCCAAACACTCAAAAATGCTTCACTGTGGGTTTTTGACCACTCCAAGCTTCAAAAGTTGTGATTCCCTTCAATCCTTTATGAGGAAATCAATTCTAGATATAAAAATAAGTTGATAGCCTCAAGCTAACTGAGGTGTAAGAAACTTAAAGTGTATCATATAATTGGCCATTTCTTTTAAGGACCTATTCTTGTGCTCTAAGACACTATTATTATGAGGCCTATATAAAACTATACTCTATAATTCAATCCCATCTAAAGTGCATAATTGTTCAAAATGGTTACTAACATACTCATCACCATTGTTAATGCACAAAATATTGATGGATTTACTTGACTAATTTAAACAAGCACCTTGAAGTCCAAAAATATGATCAAAGACCTTAGATTTATACTTAATAAAGTACACCCAAGTATACCTCAAATATTCATTGATGAAAATAAGCATGTATTAAGTCTTATTGAATGAAGGAGTTAGAAATGGACTAGCAATGTCACAGTGAACTAGCTCTAATATATGTGTATCTCTCCATGATTTGCGTTTGCCATAATTTTTAGGATGCTTACTAAACATGCAAACTTGGAAAACACTATCAGAAAAATGAACATGTGGCAACCCTAAAACCATTTAATAAGGACTGAGTTGCTCCAGGTAGTGATAGTTGAGATGGTTAAATCACTCATATCATAATTTACTCACCCCATATGAATGAGTGAGTAGTGCATTAAAAGGTTGATCAAGAAAAAAATGTGAGAAAATATACAATCATGACTAGTGATCTACTTTCCCAAATGTAACTATAGAGTCATTGTTTAATTCCTTAATAATCACTAAATTTGGTGTGAATTGAACTATCTTGCCTAAAATAATATGACTGATTTATTTCATAGATAGGATATTGGTGGATAAAGAGGGAACAAATAAAACATATTGAAATATTCCATCATTCATTTCAATAAATCCTCTCCCATTAACTTCTATGAAAGTATTATCACCCAACAAGATGGAAGGCATATAACAAGGATCTAAAGATAAAAATAGGTCTTGAGATGAAGCCATGTGGTGCAATGCACTAGAATTAATTACCCATGTATAAGGATGGGATATAAATGTAACAAGTGTTTTTATCCTTATGTTTTCCCTTTCTACTATCGTTGACCTTAGAAGATGCTTGTTCTAATGAACTTTGATTGGCAACATCAGTGACACTAATATTGTTCTTCTCAAACATCTTTGTTAGTTGGTCAATCTACTTCTTCATGCATTTGATTTCATCATGACCAAATTTATTATAGTAGTCACATGTGATTCACTCTTTTTTGGGTCTCCTATCTAAAAAGGACTCTTTTGATGCTTTAGACTTAGCATAAGATTTCTGACACTTTCTTTGCTCTTAGTCATTATTATTCTATTTCTTCTCCTTACTTCTAGAAGCCTTTTATTCGGCATGACTCACAATTAAGGCATGTAATTTGGAAGACTTCAGTGTACCTTTTTAAATAAGCTTCTCTTGTTCTTGAGTCAATCAATAGTAAAGTCATCCAAGGATGGCATGGTCCATGTAGCTCTAAAGCAGGTTTGGTGCCATGAAAGGTAGAAACAAAGATAAAATAGTCATAACCTAATTTGGAAAGGATGGAAATAATAAATTGACCATCCTTTTTGTCAATGTTGCACAATTTTAACTGTAACCTGAGTATTTCAACTTTGTGAAAAAGTCTTGTATAATTTCAAAATTACCTAGGCTAAAACTGATGAGCTCATTTTCCAACTCATAACCTCTCATTATGTCCTACTTCCCAGTGATTTTTTTCAATGTGGTCTAGAATTCATTAGGAATAGTTGTAGATTCAATATGAAAGAGCATGTCAGGAGACATAAACATGCATAGAAAATTTTAGGCTTGGTATATTATATTAAACCACTTCACCTTTTTGCATCAAGGGTCAATTTTTTTTATACCCATCATGAGTTGGTGTAAACCTTTACTCCTCAAAAAAATTTGAACTTGGGTTTTCCACTCATGATATTTGAATGATGTAAGAAGTGGAACATGATCATGATCCATGGTATAAAAAGGAAGTATGCAATGAATTGAGTAGTGCCAGTAATAATTTAATGTGTAACCCGCCTGAAACTATATAGGTTCAATTTTACAAGTCATGATAATATTACCAATGTATAGATCCCAAAATACTCACAATTTTAAAAACATGGTGCCTAAAAAGAAGCTAAAGGCTAAAAGTTATGTGATTTTTAATGTTCCTTAATTAAAAAAATAATTATCCACTTTGCATAAATTTTGAGTGTGTAAAAGTTTGGCTCAACTTTTTTGAGTAAAATGTAATCCCCCTTGGGTTGGTTGTGACCAAGGGATAAACTCCTAAATGATAAGGGCCTAAGAGATAGGATGGATGATCTACCCTTGACGATGTCACTTAACACCAGATTAATTTCACTAGCATGAATTTGACATTCTTATGACCAATATTGGGTGTAAACTTAGGTTACTTGTAGGGGTTGAAAAATTCACTAGGCATGTAGGCAAAGTTTTTAGGTTCTGACAAGGGTGTAAGCATGGGTGTTGGGTTTTGATAGGAATGCAATGAGGGGTGTCATGTCCTAATAGGCATGCAAGCAGGGGTGTTAAGTCTTGATAGGCATGCAAATAAGGGTCACAAAACTTGATGATGGTGCAAGCTAAGGTTACAAAGTCTGGTGATGGTGTTAGTAGGGGTCATAGAGTCTAAGTGGTGCTTGACTTATTTTTTTCCAATAAAGTTATGCCAATTACCAAAATTGCTATAAATGCCCACTGAAGGGTAGAAACCTACCAAAGTGCCTGTAGGGGTTAAAAAATTTGTCAAAGTTGAAATACCCTATGATCTACAAATTTGGTATGACTTTTAAAGAAAATAACAAGATCCCACCTAGTTTTTTTACAAATCTAGAAAAAAATTGAAATGGTTTTTCCTCAAAGTCACTAAATGTATGATTTTTTTCAAAATTCAAAAGACAAATTTCAAACCCTCAAAAAATGATTGTCACAAAACTAGGTCATGTATACAATTGATTATAGGATTTTAACACCTTCTAAATTTAGTGACACTATCTATTTTTCATTTGAAGACTCTTGAGGTACTAATTTACATGGATTTTATAAAAACCCCACCAAACCCTTGAATATTGAAATCAATGAAAAAACATCAAATGAGTTAGAATTCTATATATCACAACAGAGGCTATGGAATTCAACCACCAAAAATGTTCTGATACCATGTTAGAGTGGGCCATGATCAATGATTAGTCTAGATAGGATTGAATGCACGAAGCTAAAACTATATGGATTTATGAAATTATAAAAAAATAACTCAAATGGAAGAAGCTTGTCTTCCTAACCAAAAGTTGCATTAATTAGCATTAGCCAAAAAGTATATAGGAAGGTACATTATATAGTGAGGAATTAAGTCACCCCAAAAGGTAATTAACTCAACTCATAATTAAAAAATAAATCATAATAAATTTCCCCTAATGACTTATTATTAACCTAAGCAAACTAATTAGATTGTTAGGTAAAACCACTTAGTGGGAAAAATCCTACACTAACAATTCTTTCACCAATCATGGATTGGGACATGTATTATTCTAGTCACTCTGGATGGAGATCTAATTTTTAGAGAATTTCGGATAGAGTTCCCTTGTACAAACAACATAGCAGAGTATGAGGCTCTCATATCCAATCTCAAGTTAGTAATACAAAGGGGTATCCAACATCTTCAAGTCTTTGGTAATTCCAAACTTATTATCAAACATGTCATAAATGAATTTCAAGCCAAAGATGAAAAGTTAATACCTTATAAATAGATAATGGATAACCTCAAGGTATGCTTCTAGTTTATATAGTTTGAAAAATTACTCAAGATTAACAACAAAGTAATAGATATAATGGATACAATTGGTTCATTACTTGATCTCCAAACCAAACATAAGCATTTTCTTATGCAGTACTTGATGATATTAGAATATGATACACTAGATTAATATATAGTTTGTGAGGTTATTGGTCCCACTTCCCCATGATACCATGGAATTTATGTATATCTCCATGATAACCTAATTCCATCCAATTTAAACCTAATCAAAATAAATCCTTCATCCTAAGAAATTAACATTTCACCATCCTTGGAAACACCCTATACCAGATAAGCTATGATGGAATTTTATTGTGGAATTTAAATTATGAAGAGACAAACTTATAAATCAAGGACATTCATTATGGCATCTGTGGTGTTCACACAAGTGGCATAGGCCTTTCCAAAAACATTTTGTGCATTGGCTACTATTAGCCTATGATGGAATATGATCTTGTAAATATATTAATCAATGTTTGCCTTGCCAAAAGTATGATGACCTTATCCATAGCCCATCAAAATATTTATAACCCATAACTACACCTTGGCCATTTTTAACATGGGGTTTATACCTCATTTGTAAAATAAATCCTAATTATTTAGATGGTCATAAGTATATCATTACTGCTATCAAATATTTTAGTAAATAGGTTAAAGCCATGCCATTAATTTATGTCATCGATAAGAAAATTTCCAAGTTCATCTTGAACCAAATCATCTATCACTTTGGAATCCCATCTATATTTGATAATGATAAATCATTCAAAAATAATGATGTCAAGGCCTTTTTCCATACTTATCACATTAAACATAAGCGATCCACTCCAGAATACCTATAAGGTAATGAACAAGCTGAGGAAACAAATAAAAATATCCTAAAAATCCTCAAAATAGCTATCAATGAAGTTAGTTTTGATTGGTACCTACAACTTTATCCTATTTTGTGGGTATACCACACAAGTTTTCATACACCCATAGGGGCAACCCCATATTCCCTTGTTTACAAAACTAATTAAATCTTACTTATTAAATATGAGATCTCATCCTTATGCATACCCTTATAAAACCTAATTGATGGTGAATCTTATCACATTTCATGCTTAAGTGAGCTCAAATTCCTTGATTAAAAATGCCTTAATGCCTTAAACTATTTACAAGTATACCAAAATAACCTTCATCATAGCTACAATAAGATGATATAATCCATAGAATTTGAAATCAAATATCTTTTTCTTAAGGAAAATCAATGGGACACCAATGTTGATCGAGAGAATAAAGGGAAGTTTGAGCCCAACTAGTCGGGTCTATATATAATCATCACCAAATATGGACCTGAAGCTTCTAAATTATCCATGGATGATGGAGAGGATATTGATGAACCCATGAAAATCATGTGCCTCAAGATTTTATATACCTAAGTAATTATAGTGCTATTGTAAATATGTCATATGTTAAAAAATTAAAAACATAAGAATAAAAACAAATCTGTCTAAAAGTGAAAACCATTCTTATGGTGCTTTGGGCAAGTATCATGGTGAAAACTAATTTTTGGTGCCATGTTTAAGTCCATTATCTGTACACACCCTAGTTACTTGGGTTTATCCCATCACACTAATCATTTTCATATACATCCATTATCCATCTGTATCTCTTTATTCACTTGAACCTATCCCATATTTTAATTTCACCATGACATGTTAGTTGAGGTTTGACATTTGTAGTTGTTCAATAAACCATTACTCATGTTTTGGTGGCATCTAATATCTCATCTAAATAATACTCATCTACTCATCCAACAATAATTTATCCATTGATCCATATCAAAACATATCTTATTTATCTTCACCTATCAACCAATAATCACTTAAACCCTCATTTCTTGGGCAAGAAATGCATCATCTTCTCATCTTTAAATTACAATTCATCATCACTTTTTCATCCATTTACATATTGGGAGAATTACATCTGGCCTAATCTTCCCATTGGAATTTGTCCATGCTGAACTATATAGGTAACACTTAGAGACATGGGGTCTATAGGGTCAACTCAGCCACCACCACCATCATCCCATTATATCAATCATGCATCATTTCAACATGACTTCACTTTTAATTTCATCCCATCTACAACAATATACATTTTATGTGACCATAATCCCTTCTAAGGATTTCCTCATCAAACGTTCCAAATTGTCAAGGATCTCAATTGCTAATGGCCCAGCTCTAGCCTAAGGCATTCACAAAGTCCTTTGCTTAGTTTGTGTGTCATTTGCCTTCTTGTGTGTTTTAATTATCATTTTTCACTTTTTTGCATTTAGTCATTTACTTATCTTTTACATGTATTTTTAATTAGTATATTTTGTGTGTTACTTAAGTAGCATTTGTTTCCTTATTTTTTCATCATACTTACAAGGTTGCATTATCACAAATATTAATACCTTGTTTTCATTATTACTTCTTGAGTCTAGATCATTATGTGTATTATAAATGGTGTGATTATGATTTTTCATATCATGATACACTACATATTTCATAAATGAATCTTTCAATCCTTATGTGTATCACACAATAGTCATCATGGTATTTCCATACCATTGGTGTATTTTGTCTTACGCTATATCAAATAAATCTTAATCAACTCTTAATTAGTATTAATGTTAGAATCATTATTAGAACTCCAAACAAAGTAAATACCCAAAATAAGCTATCTAAATCATCCATAAATACATTGTTCCATTCCATTATACCATAATAAATGCTGAAAGCATTAACATGTGCTCACACATATCAAAAATAGGAAAAAAAATTGCATACACACATCATATTTATCCATCTACATCATCTTACATGCTTATAATCTTAAAACATCCATAAACCATAACATATCCATAACACAAGTCCAAAGCCAAAAAGAATCATATACATACATACATACATATATATATATATATCTATGTGTGTGTATATGTATGTTTATTAAATGTGTCAAAGTACACCAATACAATGATACATATCCAAAATGTGTATACGTCATCCAATCATGTCTCTAAGTCTCTCCTTAACCCTAAGATGGGGAATCTATAGATGGGATCAGATCATATCATTGTGGTGTGCTCCTTGGAGGACCCATAACACATTGACATGTTTGTCCTATAGATATATTTGAATCCATAGTATGTCATGTCCTCATAGACAATACCCACTTAAAATAATACTCTATAAAAGATGGTGCAAATAGTCCTAGTGGCACCACTTTCTCATACAAACTCTTATAGTAGGGAGCCTACTTCATATATTTCATCATATTCTCCAATACCCATAGCTATCTAAGTATTGTAAGTAGATTCTTCACCTCCATGAGATATATCCATAGTACATATCTCTCTCATGTATCTATGTGTCAAACTTGTTTAATCTAGGGTCTACATAGTTTCATCTTATGTAAGTACCCCTCCTTCTCTACCATATCCCTCGATCATCATCATGTCAATCTCATCTTATAGTATGTTAATCTTTCCATGTAGTTATATGATCTCTATAGATCTCATGTCACTTTGTCTATCCCTACCACATATATCTCCCTACAAGCCTGATATCTCAATATCCCAAGCTCTAATCTCCTTGTGTAGACTAAAAATCAAGGCCTCATCCTCTGCTACCTCACCAACCCTACTCTATCTCCTCCCTCTGTATGTTCCTTTAGTACAAGCCTCATCTCTATATCCCCTCTATCTCCCTGTCCCTCTCCATCACTATCAATCACCACCAATGGAGTCTCTCCTCCTCCTCCTCTATTTCCCATGGCATCTCCCATCTCTAGATCATGCATCTACTTTTCTTTAGCCTCTCCAATCTTTGTGCCTTACATCTACTTTTCATCTCTATCTCCCCCTCCTCTACCACCTTGTGCTGGAGAGAATTTGAATATCATCAATTGTAAACCCATACTATGAGGGCCTACCTTAAATTCAACATGTAATATATGCCTCCATGTTTTAGGTAGCACATGTGGCTTTATAAGCCTAAATGGTCTCTACTAATCCCACCATGCTGCATAGTCATATGTTATACAAACATCCACCACATCCCTCCTAGTGTATGAAGTTATTGTCTATACATGTGCCCATCTCATTGACACCCTAGAGTCAATCCTTGTACCCCACTATGTTATCCTATACTACTCACATAAATATGAGGACATACTGGGATACCCTATCTGATACCAAACTACCTCATCATCCTATCTAATCTATATCTCTCAATAATTAATCATGATATCCAACACTATAATATTAAGTCATCACATAATCCAAGTGTCTTGCATCCTCTCTACTATGTATCTACCTCTTTATATGGCCTCCACATCACTCGATCAGTGCCCAACTCATCAATTTCTCTATTATAATAAGAAATATCTCTTAGATGTGTCTTTTATACCCTTATAATCATGTGAACTCCATATGTAAATGTATCATTTACCATCCTCCTTCTCATCTAGATTTTAGGGTACCTAATCATAGAGTGCTCTCATTCCCACACTTCAACAGTGTGGATGAGCCTATAGAAACCCCATATGTATACATAACATGGTGTCAATCCCTATATAAACAAGTTAGTACTCATGGACCCCATGTAAATTATGTCACACTCTCCTACATAACTCCAATAACATCAAGTAAACTAGCTAGAAATAACCTCCCACTTTATCAAGTAGCATAATACCATAGACAGTAGCCATCAATACAACTGTCAATGCATCTATATCCAAAATCATGTAGTAGTCAATATATATACCACCCTTCACTATTAGAATTAGGTCTTCTCCAAAAACTATGTATAATGTCACTAACTGTGCACCCTCACTCCAGTAAACATGTGTCTAGTGTATGAGAATCCTCAAAATACTCCATATGTTATCTCATGTAATTGTCATCTCACCCATCAACATGTGAATTGTGTTGGCCTCACTATGCCAATGATCTACCAATATAGTCATATAAGCCCTATCCACCCATATCTTAGGTATCTCAACTATGTATGCCAACCCCATCACCTCTAGTACCCCCACCTCATAATCAATAAACCTCACCATTAGCTCCAGAGCTCTTGAACACCTCTCTCATATACATAGGATCATAAATATCTCATGTGCACAATAAAATGAGTACTATGTGTTGATGTGGGTTTTATTCATACCCTATAAAATTTATGAGGTAGCCTCTAACATTTTAATAAATATGAATAAAATTCAATCCGAGGCATGAGTTACAGGGTTTTTAGTTCTGTAAACTTATTGGTGGAATAACAATGAGTGAAGTAATTTTTTTACCATGGATGGCTTGGCTATGGGTGAATATGAATCTACTTGATATGGGTGTATGGATGATGTTTCTAACCTAAGGTGGGTAGGACTTGAAAATAAAACTCAAAAAGAGGGAAAGCTAGGGTAGAAAATGAGGTTTGTAGACCACACCAAATAAAACTTTTCTAAGCCAACACTTAAACTAAGGGTTGGACAAAGAATTAAAAACCATTATCTATTGTAGGTTACTATAGCACACTAATAATCAAACATAGTTAGGATTCAAAAAGAACTAGAATATAACAAACATAAGCATATAAAATTAAAATTTATCGCATTTGTTATAATGTGTTAGCACATCTAAAAGGGGGATTATGATTCATATGTAAAATACATTCAAATCAACTATAACTCAATGTGAATAACTATATATTAAAATAGATAACTCATGCACAACCAAAAGACTAAGAAATGAAAATAACAAAACTTTTTACACAATCTACAAGTTTGGTGAAGAATCAAGATTTACACATTGAAATCAATTGCAAAACTTTTCTCAGAATTTCCTATTAATTTAATTAACCAAAATTCTCCTTTTAGGACTAAGAGGATATAAGTATATATAAGCTTGGGATGGGAAAGGCCTCATCTCTCAAGCAAAGTCTAAAAATACATGTCCAAAAATAACAATATATGCTAATTTCATGTAAAGTATGCATGTATAATAATGATTACTCAAAATATAATTCTTCATTTAAAATATAATAGATACATGCTAAATAAATTAGGAACTAACATTTATATCTCAACTAGAACATGCAAATACATATGTATATTTAGATGCTGCTGATGTAACATAACTAAAATAAGAAAACTATAACATAGTTGAACTCAGTGAAATCGGAGTTGTACCTTGTGTTACAACTAGAATAAGCACTAAAATTATATCTATTCTAGAAGTGGTCACCAAATTAGTTTTCATAGTAATTGTAAGAAGTGGCATGTAAGTAGGCCCCAACTATGTATGCATTAGTGTGTATTTGGGAAACTGAGTACCATGAAGTGGAGTAGGCATGACACCTACTACTAAAGTTGTTTCTTGGTGTCTTCCACCTATATATATATATATATAGTGCATGGCTTGCTTGGAAGTCAATTTTTATGATTTCAAAATCAAGAAAAGCTCTTTTGAACAATCGAAGAAGCTTATCCATCAATTTATTGTGTGTTCCCAATGTAACTTTGACCTATGATAACCACAATTTTTATCTTAACCTTTCTCAAGGTGTTTTTCTATCTATCAAAATGAAAATTTGTTGTGGGTTGCTCAGTAATCACTAAATATTATCTTCCTACTTCCTATTTCAATTACTAAATCCACAAAGGAATTATCGGTACAACTTGTTGTTCTATTTATTTTACTTGATCTGTTGTTTATGATTTTTATGTAGGAGTATCTAAATGGGATTGACCTAGAGGAAGAATGGTATTAGGGAAAGATGCACCTATTATATGAAAATAAGGAATAAATTTCCTCCACCTAGTAACCTACCTATGGATTGGATTATCAATTACATATTTGGCCTTCCCTACTTCTTTATGAATTGAAAATATAGGTGAGTTTACCTGATGTGCTTGGAAAATAGTCATCTCTAACTATGTATTCAACTTAGGAGGGGTGGCTAATGTAGAAAAAATTAAGGTGGACACCAGTTTTAAAAATGTACCCTTTTAATTTGCTCAGGGGACTGAGGACTAGTTCTACCAAAGAATGGGTAGGTCACTAGGGTTTTCAATAGGTTTTACAAATAATTAGTGAACAAAGTATATGCATCCACAGTAGTCACAATAGTAGTGGTAGGGCTCATAATAATAAGTTGGGTTGTGGTAGGTAAAATTGGAATTGAAGCTACCTGAGGCTAGTTTATTTGACTTAAAGAATGAAAAGAATATACTACACCAATTATAGTTGTAATAACTGAG
The DNA here is from genome assembly GCA_037957365.1 of Torreya grandis. Taxonomy (NCBI): domain Eukaryota; kingdom Viridiplantae; phylum Streptophyta; class Pinopsida; order Cupressales; family Taxaceae; genus Torreya; species Torreya grandis. The sequence continues at coordinate 1,679,231 of JARHVA010000207.1, forward strand.
GGAGTTGATAAATAATGAGTACCTAAATGACTTTCAAACTAGGGATAGGTAACTAAGGCAATGGTTGCTATAGTTACAATTGTAGTGCCCTGAGGTAGAGATCTTGGAGGTTTAGTTGGGGATGACCATTATGTTATAATGTGTAGTTTTAATTATACCTCTCCTTCTATATCTCATTCTCTATTTGATATTAATTTAGTAACCACCAAATTACCATATCCCTAGTTGAATTCTTTAGATTATTCTAGTAGTTATGTCCCTCATGACTAGTTGCTTTCCTTAGTCATCCATCCATCATAATCCTAAGTTTGTGTAGTCTCATCAAATGATTATGTTTTTCATGTATAAATATTAGAGACCCATTTTTATTGATCTCCACATGTTTTATCCTCCTCCTCACTATCATAAATTTAGATAGGGCTTGACCCTAGTTCACTTGTTCTTCTTTATTTCCTTTCTTTGGGAGAAACTATGTGTTTCTCCTCCACATACACCTTTTGAGGTGAAATATGAAGGGTCTTGGGATTCCTTATATATGTCATTATTAGTTTTGTAATAAAAAATATTGGCCTAGTTGAAGGTGGAATGGGATATGAAGGGGTCATAGTGGTAGCAGATGGTGAAGGAGTGGGAGTGGTGACCACTAGAGGAATGATGGGTGGCAAATATGGAAATCTAGTGTATTGAAGTACTATCAATGGTGGTGTAATTATCATGGTAGGTGGTGATGGAGATGGCTTCTTAGGGGACTAGGGAATCACTACTAGTGGAGATAAAGGAGGAAAAATAACATGAACTTGAGACAATAAGGAAGGAAGACTTACTTGTTGTGTTATGGTTAATTGAGGTAGAGGTAACACACAAAATATACCAACTAATCCATTTATACTTATAAGTTCCTCCATAATATGTTAGGGAGAATCAACAACAATTATGTGTGTAGGGAACCTAGAGGTGTTCAAACTCTTTCTTCAATGTAAGCTTTCCTAAATGGGCCAGTTTGTTCTTGAATTTCTTCTTCTACCTGGCATGGGGCATGAATAACTCTGCAAACCCATTATTCCTTCTCAATTATCTTGGCATACTCTTTCATTATAGTAGGATCATATTGTATCCTCTACACCATAATCATGGACCTGTTAACCTTGCATATCCTTATAAATAATTTAATATCATATTCTATGTTCATAAATATGTTTTCATGATCATAATATTGATGTCCAAGTTGATTCTCACTTTTCTTTCATATTTTTTAATATGTTCTCTGACATTTTTTTTAGGGTCCTAGTGTCTGAAGGGTGCTAATTTAAACCCATATTAGGTCCTAATATTTATAATAAATTGCAAGTGCACCCACCTTATGTACTGCATCTTTCTAATACTTAGAGGGGTTGGATGGAAAATTGCTTGCTTGGCCCTTCTCAATTCAGTATCAATGATGTCAACCAATTGAATTACAATTTCATGCTCAACTACTTTATCAGTCATAATCCTTAGTAGGTACAAATGGTGTGACCTTATGCATTCAATCTTGATTATGGTGCATGTAGGATACAACTAATAATCTCTCATATTTTGAATTGTTTTATTTATGGGGTCATTTCTTCCCATAGATTACTTAATAGAAATGGTTGCCAAGGCTGCTCATAGGATGAATGCATAGTTGAAGTCACCACATATACCATGTAGGACATTATGTATAAGTTACCATCTAGTAAACTTCCCATATTTATAATTCTCAAAATAATTTTGAAGGTGATAATCTCTCTTAAGGCAATGATTTTATTGGAAGTTAAAATCATGTCAAACAAATAAAGTCTTTAATACTATCAAAGGTATTTCTAATCATATATTTACTTGGTGTTTTGCAAATCCTAAAGTGCAATATCTTCATAATAACATTTCCATTCATGAATAAATCAAATATTTTGTCAATTTAGGGCATTACCTCTAGTTTGGCTATTGTGTTGTGAAGATAAATTAATTTGAAGGGCAATAGGTCATCCTTGTATCTATGTGTGTAAATGGAAATTTGATACTTAGCCTTATATGGTTAGACTACATTGAACCTATCTTATATGGTAGAATAATTTTTGAACTCATGGTTCAGAGTTGCTGGATCAAATGTTGTATCTTTGTATTTGGTTGGTCCCATAATTAATTATGCAGAGGAAACTAGGATGCGAGATGAGGAAGCCATTGGATTTCTTGTCTAAAAACACTTTTTCTCTAATAAAATCTATAAATTCTTAGTTGTAATGGGGTTTTAGATTCATAATTTGCACTTGAGCTCAGAATTCACAATACACTTGATAACTAGGAGGCAATATAATTAGATTAGAAATGGTAATTTGAATTATATATTACTTTAGTTACATTGGCTTTGAGAATTAAATGCATTAATTCTTTGATTCATGTGAATTAAGTGTAGTAATGGACTTCACTCTTTTCCCTATCTATTCTTTGCATTTGAATTTCATAATACCATCTTTCAGAACTTTTATATCCATGTGACTTCTTATACACTCTCCCACATGATTAGTCATCTTAATATGATAGATGTCTATTTTCTTCTCTTTCAGTCATGGTTTTGATGTCTTCATCATTTTACTTATGTGGATTCAGAGGAGATGTGTCTACATGTTACTATTCTCTCCTGACTGAGCTAAAACTTACCATGTTTTATCTCTTTAGTTGTGGGATAGCGAGATGATGACACATGGATAACTCTCACTACTATGGTTTTCTAAGATTGTTCATACACATGTCTATGTTGATGTCCTCATTAGGCTATCACGATGATTATACATGGACAACTCTCACTAATCTACTTGCCCTAAAATTTCCATGTAAAATACTTTGGTAATATCACCTCTAAGCTAACAGGGTGATGACACGCGGATGAATCTCACTACTATTCTTGCCTGTGATTATTTGTACATAGGTATATACTGACATCATTATTGGGCTACTAGGATGATGACACATGGATAACTCTTGTTTCCCTACTTGCATGAGACATTACATAAAAAAGGATATGTTAGCATACCTCTAAGCTAGTGAGTTGATGAAATTTGGATGGATATCACTACTCTACTTGCCTAGGTTTATCTGTATAAAGGTTCATGTTGATGTCATCATCGAGCTATCGATATGATGACATGTGAATGGATCTCATTGATTTTCTTGCCAAAAATTATTCATACAAAGGTCCATGCTGACATAATCTGTAAAGGACTTGCATTATTTACTTAGGCTCTAAGTTAGTGA